>PITA01000188.1:0-339073 GCA_004023965.1 Spilogale gracilis
GTGAGTGTGTGATGCGTGTGTGTTGTGGATGGGATGGCTAGAACATGGAGTGTGCGATGCGTGTGTGTTGTGGGTGGGATGGCCGGAATGTGGAGTGTGCGATGCGTGTGTGTTGTGGGTGGGATGGCTGGAACCTGGAGTGTGCATGAGTGTGTGATGGGTGTGTGTTGTGGGTGGGATGGCCGGAAAGTGGAGTGTGGGTTTTGAAGGAGAACGGGTGGTTTGGAGGTGTGTTGGCAGTGAGCTGTGTTCAGGGAGCTGAGGTCAGCACTGGAGTTGATTGCCTTCAGTTTGACTGACAACAGTTACTTCTCTTTTTTCTTTCTTTCTCTTTTTTTTTCCCCTACGAAAATACACTAACTCATCAAAAGGTCGCAGGATCCAATTAAATATACTTGGTGGGAATTGCATTCATGTTGCAAAGAACTGAGAAGAGTGGATTTAGCCAACTATGGAGTTAGGTCCTGATTCCTGTTTTGTCATCACATACAGTAGTTTCTTTACCTCTTTCCTGTGGCTAAAAATCAACAATAGTAAATGCAGAAACTATTTGCTCTGCTTTCTGCCATCTTCCTGTGTATTATGCAACAGTTTGGCTAATTGGGCAGAAAGTTACTGAGTTTGATTGCCAGGAGAGAAGCCAATTATGTGTATCTTAATATAATGTTCAACAAGATCAACTGCACTTTAAATATTAAAGAAGTGTTCTTTAAGGCACTTTTTCTGACCTTTAATGAAATTTATTTTACAGAACATGAAAAACAAATCACTAGAATAAACTTCCTGAGTTACATTTGTGGGCTAATTCTCAATCTACTTATAAATATTATTAGGAGTATTGGCTAAATGCTACCACATGTTAGGGCAGAATTTTTAGAATCACAATACCATACATATTACAAATAAATGGAGTTGGCTATGTCTATCATCCTTAGTTATTTCAACTTTAGACTTGTGTGATATGAAGGCTATTCCCCCTCTAAGGTACATGTGCTGTGTGTAAATTATTAACTCATTAATTCCTGAGGTCCTTATGCCCCAAGGACACAACAGTTTATTTTTCTCTAGCTTGCTGGTCTCATAAACGGGGAAACTGAAAGACTTATAGCAGGAAATCAGTACTAGAGCCAAAAATAGAATTCAGGTCTTTTAGCTCTTAGTGTAGGGTTAAAGAACTTTTGCATAGAAATAAATTATTGCTATTTGTGGGCATGACATCAATTAAGATTAGGAAAATTGTTTTTGACCTACCATTATTTTTAATTATTTTAAATTGCTTTAAAGCATAAATATAACATTTTGGTTTAGGGGAAACTTACTGCCTGTAGAGCAATATCATTCCATTGGAATTCATTCAATGAACTTAGTAATAGACTGGGGGGTAGGATAGAGTTTGATGGAGTGAACATTAGCAGGTTTGACCCTCTAGTCACATGTGTACCACAAGTCCAGTGGGAGCCTCCTGAGTGATGCTTGGTGAAAGAGGGGTCAGGGAGTAACTAGAACAAAGGGGAACAAGCTCGGAAAAGGAAAGAACAAGTTTATGATGGCTTCAGATTATATCTTTAAGAATTCTCCAGAGGCCTCTTGAGCTATTTGGCATTTTCTGCAAATAAATTTTCTGGTGTTTGTTATATAATGATATGCTTAATAACAGCTTGTTTTAGGATCATCTGTGAAGAATGCATTACAAATACACTTTGAGGATATGACTATAATAATAACAAAACAGGAGGTAGCTGAATATAACAATAATGTGACAAATATTAATGAAGAGTTTACCAAAGCAACATTGATTTAAAGGGTGCAGATAAAGCTAAGGGAATAACAGGAGAAAGAACATCCAGATCGGTGCAGTCTGTGCCTACCATAGAATCCTTTAGGCAGTATTTTACATTAAAGCATTTTCTTAAAGACTGATTAATTCTTTGAGGCATTTCTAAGCATTATTGTTACTTTTTTCTGTCCTTCGTGTGCTCTGTATACCAAAATTGCTGTGAGAATCAGTGCCATTACCATCTTACTCTATAAATGTGTTCCTCATTGCATGACTTCACAAAGGAAAGGAACAAGGCAAATGACCAATGGATAGTTCATAAAGAGAACACAATGGTTTTACACTGAGGAGAAAAAAGTAAAGGAAAAAAAAAACTATATTTTTATTAAAGATGTTTTTTCTTTACCTATGTAGAACTGGCATCTCAACTGTGGAAATTAATAGACAATCATAATCATGAGAAAATTTAAGGCATAAGTGGTCATTTCCATAGTAGAATGCAACTATTGATTGTTTTCCAGAGAAACGAGACGCAGTTAGTAAAGCTTAATTGGGGACGAGTGTCAGTGTTAGGGGGAGATGAACAGTGAGGGCTCTATAGTGGGATTATACGTGATGCTCTTGGTTCCAGTGGTTCTTCATCTGGGCTATTCATGATACTCTTCTGAGAAGCTTTTAAAAAAGACGGATGTCTGTTATACCCACATCCCCCTCACCCCCCCCACCCACCTGTGCCCTGCAACAACCTCACTCCAGCATATTCTGATTCAGTTGAGACTGGAAAACAAACAAAATGCCATCTTGGGGCAAAATCAGAAGAGCAGATTTTCAGTCTGCAAACTCTGGTCTGGTGACTAGCACTGGAGATTACCTAGAAATAGTGATGAGAAGAAAGGCCAATGAGAAAATTATAATATAGAGGACCAAAGTAGAAAAGACAATGGGTTGACAGAAACAATGCGAAAAAGAGCATGCCAATCGTGGATAAATATGTCCAAGGAATTTAACTAAGATGACGAGAATGTAAGTGAATATGTCCAAGAGACGTGTTTTTTTTCTATATATGGATGTAAAATTGATAATTGGTACTTTTATGTTATTCCCCAAAGCCAGCTTTTTCACACTAAATTTCCAACAACTGCTAACAACTTCCACTACGCATTCAGTCAGAAGTCTCTGAAATCGGTACCAGACAAAGAAAGCCCTCAGGCATTCTCAGCAGGCCACAATATTCCGGATCAATTAAGTAAGAAAGGAACAAAAGGACTAAATTGGTAAACCATTGGTAAGACTGAGTGTATCTATGACGTTTCTATTCTGAAACAAAAATAGTTCAAGAGTTATGCAATTTGTGTGAGGTTTCTGAGGAATCTTTTTATTTTGCAAGATTTGTAACACTATGTTATTTTGGCTGAGGCTACCATAAAAACAAAGTCATTTCAAACGATGCAATGAAAATCTTTGCACTTTTTCTGTGTTCCAAGCATAGGGGACTACCCATCATTCTACAAGTATTTGAGGCCAAACTACCTTTGCTCTCATTGCTTCTCTATTTGGAATGTTTTGCCTCTTCAATACCAGCTTTAAAATCTTATTCCAAAAGGCATATTCTCTGTAAAACATCCATAGTTGATGAAAATAATATTCAGGTATGCTCTCATCCAGAATGCACACTTCGTTAATACCACCTTTTTGGTGTGGTTTTGTTTACTTATTTGTCTCTCCTTCTGGGTAGACAGAGAGTAATTCAAGGAGGATTTATAGCTAGTGTCTTGCAGAGTGTCTGTTTTTAATTGCATCGGAAAGCTAACCCTTCTGTTGGGTAACTAGAACCCCTAATGAGAGCTCAACAAATGTTTGTTGCATTAAATCGACACCCTTTGCCTACTTGGAAATTTTCCCTTTGGCTGGTCCCTGTTGAAGCAACTTTAGTTATGTCAGTCTAGCCTGTCCTGTGGTGTGTTTTTGTGTGAGTGTATTCCTCAGCCTCAAGGGTGTATGAATCAACTAAAAACATATGAAAATTTTTCTTGTTTGTGCAGCACATGCATTTGAAGGAAGGAGGAAGAGAGTCTATAACTTTTATTAGATTCTTAAAGTGGTCCAAATTCTAAAGTGGTCTAATGAGAAACTGAAGGTTTTCTTGCTGAATTCTGAAATAAGATGAGAATGGCCATTGTTATTACTGCATCCTTATTGGAAAATAAAAGGCAAAATGTATGACCAATGTCTTTATGACAATTTACCATAGAATATCAAAAAACAACAACTAAAAACAAATGAAACTTTACTAAAGTTACTAAAACTAGTAAAGTTTTAGGAAAGCGGCTAAAAAGAAAACACGGATTCAGGTATAGATAGGCTTTATTATATTAGTAAAATCGCTTGAAAATACAATGAAAAAATCCCAATTCATCAACAATAAAATACATAGAATACATAGAAATTTAATAAGAAATTTGCAAGAGATATATCAGGAAAATAATATAGCTTTACTAAAAGAATAAAGAAGACTTAATCAAGCTGTCCCGTATTCCTTGGTGAGATGACACAATATTGTAAAGAATCCAAGTAAATATGTGTAAATAACCTCAGTCTAGCTAAAAATGCAAATTTACACAGTAATGAGATACATTGTATCTCTCAGATAAGTAAGTCTTAAAAATAGGTAGAGTGACATATTTTCTCATACGTAGTTGATAAGGATGTAAATTGCTACATTTTTGGAGGAGACTTGGAAAATACGCAGCAATATTTTAACTTTTAACTCCTTAGTTCTGTTTTTAGAAATCTATCTTCTGGGAATAGCCAACCAAGTTACTGTAATATTGACATATCAGAAACATTAAAATATTTGTCAATAGGAATTGGTGAAAAATTACTTTCCATCTATGTATTGGATTTTAATGAAATACTGAACAAACATTAAAAGAATGTGGCAGTTCCATACATCAGACAAAACATTGTCCTTGATATATTGACAAGTGTACAAAGCAAGTTGAAACACACTGTTGGACGAGGCTCTATTTTTGTTTTTCAATAAAAAAGTGTGTGTGTCTGTGTAAGTGCATGGAAAGAGTCCCAGTAGGGAATAGACCAAATAGTGTCCATCTCTGGGAGTAAAATTTCAGGGGGTTTTCATTTTTTACTTTGCCCATTGCTGCAACACTTTAAGAATTTTTACAATGATGATATACTTTTTTTAATCAGAAAAAAAGCATGACTCTCTCTCTCTCTCTCATATATATATATATATATACATATATGCATATATATATATGAGAAGTTTTATATATATAACTTCTCTAAGCTTTTGTCTTATGATTTTTGTGGCTTCATCTTTATATTTATATTTATATAAATTTATATTTATATAAACTTCAGGACACAACCCTTTTTAGGGGAACTGCCTAAAGATAGGCCTCTGCAAAGACACAGGGAACATTCATTTTTTTCAGAGTTGAGTGAAATTAATGATGGGAATGACAGTGCTAATGACAAGAGCGGGACAGATATTTTTTTGGTCAACTTTTACTGTGTTCTCTTCCCCTTCCTTTTATCATCTGCCTTGAGTGGAAGTCTTGGAATATATATCATTAACGTTCATTGAATTATGAAGTGCATACATGAAAAAAGGAAAAAAGAGTCACAAAGATACTTCTACTTCACCAAAAGAGAGACACAATCCTCAGAACATCAATGCTTGGCAGGTTTTATTTTAGACTAGAATTTGAAATTCGGATTGAGAGTTTTGCTTGATGAACCGAAGGGGGGAAAAAAAACTTCCAAATTGAAACAAAAATTAAATTGGAAACATCAGAAGTATTTAAAGAGCCTTCATTGTTGGTTTTCAAAGTACGTACTACCTCCCCAGGCCTCTTGAGTTTTTATTAAAATGCTTTTTCAGAACTACCTTTTCAATGCATAACCTATTGGGCATAAAGAAAATGTTCTCATTGTTATCAAATACTGAAGCACCTTGAACAAACCCTATCGTTTCTTTAATTTTATTGCCGTTTTGATTGCATGATTATTTATTTCAACATTAAGGAATATTTCTGCTTTTACATTCTCAACCGATCAAGCTCACAATGAGTTATTTTAAAACACATTCCAAATATTTTATTTCGCCCAGCTTCATGTTGACAGGTACAATAGTCCCATCTTAGCTTCTGTTCACACAGGAACACATTCTGAAACCCAATTAATAAAAGGTAGAGCTCTCTAAGCTCTGCCGAGCCCAGCACCTGCTGAGCAAACTGTCAAATGTTTGCCACGGTACTTAGAGCTGTATTATGGCAAAATGAAAAAAAAAAAATAAGCATGGGAATGAAATTAAAGACTCACAATGAAATAGTTGATTAAGAAAATTAAGCCATTTAACACAGACCCATGCGTCTGCCTCCCAGAGGAAGCCTTGGGAGGTAGCCGTGAAGTGGAGCCAGCTCCAGTGTCTGACCTCTATGGTGATGACTACTTAATTTTATTCACAAAGGACTCCTTTGGCATTCATCTAAGTTTTCAGACCCCCTTTCAGATTTATTCATAAGTTTCCTCTTTCCCAGTGACCCCAACATACTTGGTGCTGGGAAAGGCTCTGTCAGCAAAGGGCAGATCAGTACCTACACCAGAAGGAAGCCTTAGGGGTCCTGAGGCCCGATTTTAGGTAGGAACTGGAGCTGAGCTCTCTGTCTCCCTGGGCCAGACATTTTAATTGGGGTGTGTGTGTGTGTGTGTGTGTGTGTGTGTGTGTGTGTGGTTTGTTTTTTGTCTTTTTTTTTTTTTTTTTTATGTTTAAAAGAGGAGGGGGAGGAATGTGCGATAAGGGAAGCCTTGAAGGGATGGTGATGAATAGACCTGGTTCAACATTGCTCCCCCTCTGTCTCGGTTTTGTGTTAAGGATTGTTAAAGTTGTCTTGAGCAAAATCAACTCTTCCTGTCTTTTAAAAATGCTGTGTATCGTAGACTTGATCAAGTTCATCTTTTTTCAGGTCGATTGCCAGGAAGCTTTGAGCTTGTTCCTAGGGTGTCCAACAAGTTACATCAATGAATGCCTTTAAACCATGACAGCATCCTTATGTGTAGATCGAGATGAGTTTTATGAGTCATGTGTATAATGTCTTTCAATATGAATGATCCTCACATCAACGTCTATTCAGTAAAAGCAATCTACTGATATCGATACAGTGAGTTCCGTGACTGTAATTTCTCCTGGTCTGGCTAAATTTGGGTAGAGATTTGAGAGGATCTGCCCAAATGGAAGGACTGCTCTGACAGTTCAGCTGGGCTAGTTAGTATTGTGATGACAAATAACCAGGAAATCTTAGTGGCTGAAAATTCCAGGGTTTACTTCTCATCCATGCTGTCTATTCATCATAGTCTGACAGAGGAGCACTGCCCATTGCAGTCATTCAGGAACCCAGGTGATTAGCAGCTCCATGGTTTCCTGATCATGGGGACTGGTGGGAAAAACACCACAAACCACACACTGACTCTTAAAACTGCTGCAAACAAGTGTGAAGTCTGCTGACATTTTACCAGCTGAAGCAACCCAGCCATGGAGCCAGGCTGGTCTTCTATAGGATGGGGAAGTATAATCTTCCCATAGGAACATGTCTGGAATATTGAGAATAGTACAAGTTCTGACAACAGTGCATCCTTAACAACAACAACAACAACAAAAAACTCTAAGGAATGATTTTCTCAGCTGACATTTCCCAAGATACTGGGTGACAAAAGCCTCCAAATTGTCTTATTTCCTACTGACTCCTTGAAATGCAGTGTTCTCTGCTGGCAGTTAAAAATGAGAATTGTCTGCTGTCAAGGACAGACAAGCTGGAGGTAGAATTGATGTTCTCCCCTGAAAATGCAGCAGCCCATCAAGACCCCAGGATACTCTCCATAACTAATATTTGTACTGATTCCATAGCATAGATCTTACTTTTATCCTTGTCTAGTTATAAGAAGCACATATAGATACAGTGATGGTGTCTTTTATCATTCACCCTGGCCATTCTTTTGTGACTCCTCCCGTCAAAAACATTCAGTGACTTCCAGTGACATTCCTAACATATTTGACACGTTGACTGGGTCATTTTTATAACACCCTTCCCCAGCCCTGCCGTGTGATGAAATTATTTTCATGGGGTAAATAATAATCAGCATCTTTAGTCATCTTTTGTTTTAAAACAACTCACAAAATGAATGATTTTAATTTTAAAGATTACTCAAGTTCATGGGATATTTTATGTATGAACTAAAATTTGTACTTTTCAGAGAAAAATATTACATTTGTATTTTGTATTTAAGTCAAAATAGAAAACTCCAAGTGATTCCATAGAATGACATAAGTGAAGTAATTCAAGTTCTGATTTTTTTTCTGACTCAGCAATCCCAGTTATGTCTGCCCAAGACAAACTCAAAAATTCCCAATTTACTCTTGGATTCATGCAGCTAAGCGTGGGTGTGGTGGGGGCCGACCGTATAACTGGGATTTGGCTAAAATAACTTGTAGAACACAATGTTTCGTAAAGGGTAATAACTGAAATGTGATCATTCAAACCTTACAGTGTATTCTTGAAATACAACATTAAGAGCAGCAATTGTTTCAAATGAAAATTTACACAATATATTTTTTTTGGAAGAGGAGGGGTATTTGATCACTTCCATGTTTAGAATTACAGGCATGAGGTGGTGATTAAAACCAGAATGGCTGGGTTTTATTATTGTTGTTCAAAATTTTCTACGCACAGGTCCTTGCCCCACACACCTATTGCCTGTACCCAGGACACCCCCTGATAATGCCACTGTTAGTCATAATTGGGTGCAAAGTGATGACCCTTAACAAAGGTCTCCATCAAGGGCCTCAACCTCTTTTTAGCCTACTCCTCCACAGTTCCTCTTTTGTGAAAATGTCCCATCATCTAGAAGAGTGGAAATATCCTGCTCCCTGAGCCTGCCTCCCTCCCTTTTTTTTTTTTTTTGGTACTTCTCTGTATTTATTCATATTTCTCCCTCTGACAGTTTAAAGAGCACAGGCTTTAGAGTCAGGATTTTCTAGGTTTAAACTTTCTCTCTGTAGCTTAGAAATTGTGTGATCTTAGGCAAGTTATGGAACCTCTCCAGGCCTTAGCCACCTCACCTGCAAAATAAATAGTGATAAAAGCCCCTTTTACATATAGTCCTGGGTCAGATGAGGGCCTAAAATATCTGTGGGATTGTCTGTCACAATAAATATCTTTCTTCTTTTATCTCCCTTGCTAAATTTCACGGACCCAACACTTACAGAGCTTGGCTCAAAATAGGCCCTCACAGAACTTGAGCAACTGAATTGAACTGATGAAATCAGATGATACACAAGCTCCAGAGGTATATGCTAGAGGCTCACGTTCTGGCTCTTTCTATAATTACCTCAGCTGTGAGCCTTGAGTGTTGTCATGAGAAGAAAATCTCGAATGCTTCTCACTTGGCCTTCGCTCCTCTTCTTCAGCTGTCAAGACCTCCCTCACTTAGAACGAACAGAGACCAAACAAGGAGGCAGCAGAAGCGTCACTGGGAATGGTGACCACAGGGGAATCTGGATGAGGCGCCCGTTTCAACCATCGGAAACATCTCAGCGTTTTGAGCAGCTCAGAGGTCAGGAATGCTGTTGTCATCGGGGTTAGAGCTGCGTCCTGAATAAATACCAAGTAAGGAGGAAGATGACTCAGCCCTCAGAGCTGCCTAAACCTCATACTCCTCTGGTATTTTAAGCAACAGTGATTGGTAAGCAGCTGTCAGATATCTTTGCTTCTTTGTTCAGGCAAAGCTTAGCCTGTTCCATTTAAAAAGAAAAGATTCATCATTTCCAGCCAATTTTAGAATTGTTATTGCACACATAGCCTGGACCACACAACTTATTATAGAGTTTTGTCTCTTTTCTAATTATTTCCTGATTCCAAGTGGGTATTAGGATAGCTGTGGGAAGAGAATCTACCTTGTACTCCTGCTATACTCTCTCCAAACTTCAAGACTCGTGTTGGGTCCATAGCTGGTGGTGCTTAAACACCAATTTCATTTGTACAGGACTTTAAAAATGAACAAATTACTTCTACCTTCATTCTTGCCTTTGAACTTCACCACAACCCCGTAAAGTTAACTGTTGTTATCTCTGTTTTATCGGCCAGGAAACTAAGGTTCAAAGAGATTAAGTATGCTGCCAAAGATCATATAACTAGTAATTTGCAGGGCCTGAATATACAATTTTTTTTATGAAAATGTACTTATATAATATGAACTCCATGAATTAAATATAAATTACATAAATTCCATCTTAAATTTTGTTTGACAAGACCTTAATTAGAAGACTTTATAAAACTATATTTAATTTCTTTCAAGGTATTGGATTCCCATCACCCCCATTTTTTCCTCTGGCTATGGAATTTAGAACATCTTTTGCAATTTTTATAGAAATAGAACTAGAACTTAATGATTTGTACAGAAAAAAGTTCATCTACGCATATGCAAAAAGAAATGGCACAGGAAATCTCCCGCCTAAAAGGAAACATAAATTCATTTGTATTTTGGTTAATATGTCCATAGTAGATATTCAGAGAATTCCCACTATTTGGGGGCATTATTATTTATCTTGAAGTTAAGGAAGGGTCAGCAACTCTCTGGTTAAAGTGAGTAAAAATGGTGTAAGTAGTTGAAAGTTTTAGTCTCATTTGACCCAATCAAGTTATCTGTGAGTACCTGCATTTTATATCATGGCTGGAGAGTGGTTTTGAACACAAAATTGGGGAAAGTAGGATACTCTGGGAGTTCAATCAAGATAACCGAGTTTTATACACCAACATGATTCAGGAGGAGTTGGAGAGCTACCTAGCATTTTCATTTTGGTCTCATGCTGCAAATGGACAGCAACTCTGAGACTGATGGAAGACACTTGCCTCAATTATTATGTTATGATTCATAGATTCCTGCTATGGAATGTAATTGAGTATTTGGACTTTAGAGGCTGCTTCTTTCAGTTATTGCTAAGCTAGAGTAAATAAACATCCTATTTATACCAACAGAGTAATAATTTAAACACATTAAATGTTAAAGCCTATTAAAACTGTAAAAGAACTTAAGTTTCAGTATGGGTAAGTGCAAGTACAACAATTTTCCCTTCATGTGAGAGATTATTGAGTATGATGTGCAAACATTTTATGTTGCCTGTATAATTAATGTCCTTGGTAATTTACCACACCTTTTACTTTGTTCATGAAAATTGTAGAGGATTTACTATAAATGGATATTTGAAGAAATTGATTAATGGATCACCAAAGTAAGGAAAGTGGCCCAGGGAGGGGTGGGAAGTAGGAGAGTGCTCAGATGATCATTATTGTAGCTACAGAGAAATTCTATCTCCTGGTTTAATCTCTTCATCCTACTCACTGTGCATTAACCTGGAATAGATCACTGTGCTTCTCTGTTAAAAATAATGCACAGACATTTAGATTGATGATTACTGCTGCATTCAAGGTTCTGTAAATAATGATGACATTACTGTCTGGCGCATTATATAAGATCATCTAAATTATAAGTAGAAGATGTATCATGTCATGATCAAGTCTAATATATGTAATTTACAGGCTTCATTCTCACTGTCGTAAGTGTCTGTTGAAGAGGGCAAGAAAAATCACTCGTAACCAGACCAATATGGGAAACCTGTGTCTTTTTCTTAAATCTGGAGTTTAAGAATTGTGCAAGCCCAAGGAAAATCCCTCTCAAGGGGAAAAAATGAAATCATTTGCAATCTCCCCTCCCACTAGATTTCATCAAGCACATTTTGTGAACTTAGCATGTGTTGGACACAAAGCTGAGTATGATGGCCATGGTGGTAGGAGGTGGAAAAAAAGTGTTGGACATCTGCCTTGCTTTCACTAGTATCACTAGCTCATTGAGGAAAGTGTGACAGTTGTTTAGTTTTGGCTACGAAGTATCCTGAAATGTTATTAAAAATTCTCATGTTTGGGGTGCCTGGTGGCTCAGTCATTAAGCGTCTGCCTTCTGCTCCGGTCATGGTCCCAGAATCTCGAGATTGAGCCCCACATGGGGCTCCCTGCTTGGTGGGAAGCCTGTTTCTCCCTCTCTCACTCCCCCTGCTTGTGTCCCATCTCTCGCTGTGTTTCTCTCTATCAAATAAATAAATAAAATCTTAAAAAAGAAAAATTCTCGTGTTTAACTTTCCTTTTGTCCTCTGAGTTTTATGCTTTCTTGTTGTTGTTCCCTGAAAGCACACTTAGCTAATTTTACTCTTTTTCTTTGTTATGAATGTCTTTTAAATATTTTTTCCTTGCCCAGTTTTATCATTTCTTTTCTGTCTTTTTCTGTCTTCTCTCTTTTAAATACTTGGTGTTTTTTTTTTTTTTTCACATGAAACTTTGAACTCAGTCTTGATAATTTTTCCATTTGTTAGAATTTTGTAAGTTAGTTGGCAAACCTACCACCATCACCTCTTGGTGCGTAGAACTCAGTTATTCTTGTTTCCACTTCCCAGCTTCTCACACATCCAGAGAAGGCCATCCTTTTGTTTTGTTATATTATTTAGTTCATTTCTCTATATTTATTCTTTTATAGGTGATCATTGATCATTTAGTGTATTAGATTGAACTTTATTAAATTGATATTTATGTAGGTCAAAAACTGTCAAATATCAGCAATTTCATGCGATTCAACCAAACCTGTCTTTCTAAACAATATTTGTTATTAATTATATATATATAATTGAAAAATATGCAATGTTTTATGTATAAGTGTGTACCTATTCCTTGATTAAATGAGTGGCGCCAACCTGTATCAAATACCAAGTCTATATAAACCAGGGCCTGTTCCTGAGCTCTGTATTCTCTTCTGGTATCAGCTGCTGCATAGTTGTCATGAGATACAATGACTTTGCTTCTTCCCCTGATATTGTTTTATATCTTCATGGGTCTTTATAGTATTTTTAATTGATTTTAGCTAATATTTAGCAACTGATTCTCTAATATTTTAATAGTTTTTTCTCTTCTCCATCTCTTAGTCTATCTACTGTGCCTTAGAATTTGCCAACTACATATCAGATATTCTGTTGCATTTTTATGTTGACTATTATAATTTAAATAGCCAAGATATCTATTACGCTTTCTTATTGTTCCTTTGTAATAAAAATCTTGTTCTTAATTCATAGATACACTATCTTGCTTTACCTCATTAAAAGTAACAGTTGCTTTGTTTCTTTGTTCAGTTTTCTTCTCTTTGCAGAGTCTCTTTTCCTTCAACTCACTTCTCATCTCTCTTATCCCCCATGCCTGGTCATATTCACGAGAACTGTTTTGTAAAGATGATGGGAACTTGTCACCTGTGGGCTTTAGTGTAGCCAACTGGCTATCTTGTCAGGGAAAACTGCAATACCAGCACCTTAATTCTTCTCCTCTTTGGTTTATCAGTTTTCCCAGGGAAAAATCTTTTAATTTCCAGCCTCAATATTATAAGTCTGGGGTACTAGCATCCTTCACTAAGTAGGTGGAGAGAGGAATGGAGATCTCAAAATCAGTGTATCAACTTTCTCTTAATTCCGCTATTTGAAGTATCTTGTTTCTTTTTTCCGTTAGACGTCGTGCTCCCAAAATCAGGGAATCTTTGTTTTACTGTCTCTCGAAAAATCCACTTCCAATTCTTGTTGGGTAGAGGAGGGATTGCTTTTTTTTTTTTTTTTTTTGCATCATTTTATTTTTTCAGTTGTTCCAAGATTCATTGTTTATGCCCCACACCCAGTGCTCCATGCAATACATGCCCTCAATACCAACCACCAGGCTCACCCATCCCCCTACCCCCTCCCTTTCAAGACACTCAGTTTGTTTCTGAGTCCAAAGTCTCTCATGTTTCATCTCCCTCCCTGATTTATCCCATTCACATTTCCTTTCCTTCTCCTACCGTCCTCTCTATTACAGAGTAGGGCTTCTTACACAAAGTAGAGGAGGGCATATAGACATCTGTTTCATAAACAGTGTTAATCAGTCATCTTTTGTTTTTGTTTAGTTCTACCTTCACCCTCACTTTTAGAGATGCAGGTGCTGAAAATACTTGAGTGTAAGGGAGGTTTTGTGAGATGAATGAGTTTCTCAGATTTCTCTGCTACCAGTTTAGGATTCTCTTTCTTAGTTTGCTAAGCCATTTAATACGCATTCTTCTGTTTCTCATCATCTGAAGCTTTATTGCTATTCTTTCATCTTCTGTTCTCTTTGTCTTTATAGATTTATGCCTCAAAAGATCCCTTCACCATTGTTTTATGGGGTTTATGGAGGGGGTGGATAAAAGGCACACGTCCAATCCCCCATCTTAACTGGGATTCCCTGCTGTTATCTTTTATTATTTCCTTCTTGTTTCCGTGGTTTACTTGGTCACTCTTTTACTATGCTTTGAGTAATCACATACCCCTTTATTTAAGTCTTTCTTGGTTCCTTATAAATGTATTTAAAATGAAAACTTGTCTCTCAGTACTACTTCCTGAATTTGACCTGTAAATTTTCAGTTATTTAAGTGTAAATGTTTACAATTTTTCATGTGTCCTTCTTTTCATATTACATTTACCTTGCATTTTTGGGTAATATGTTCTACAGTCTCCAGTAACGCCTAATTTTGAAAGTTGTCACTTACTCGTTTTTTTATTTTATTGCATTGCAATCAGATCAAAAGGTCAATATGATATTGATTTGGGGGGATTTATTGAAGCTGTTTTGTGACCTATTACTCAGTAGATTTTTTTAGATAGTCCATGAATACCTGGGGGAAAAAAACCTGGCCATTCTCTGTTGAGTGAAAAGATTTCTAGGCAGTGATATGTCAAGTTTATTCATCCTCAAATTGTTTTTACTCTTTACAACTCCTTGGTCCTCCTTCATGGTTCCTCTATCCTCCCCTACATCTAAAAACCTCTCTTTCTCTTCTAACATCTATGGAATTACAGAAAGAACCAGCAACTGCAAGAAATTATAATAGTTCTTCATTCTGTGAGTTTTGAAAACTCTTCCATTTTATTAATACAGTGCAATTTTGGCTGTCTGTATTTTTCCCACTTGGCTGTTTGCTACAAGAGGCACCTGTCCTTTGTTAATTCTTTAAATTGTCTCAGGTTCATGTATAAGTAGTACCTTAGAGTTCATCCTACCAGCATTCTTGGAACTACATTAGATTAAGCATTTGTCCTGCTCAGGTGATTCTTACATTCTAAAATCAAGTAAGCAATCATGAAGAGCTAAAGGGGACTTTAAAAAGGTTCTTTCATTTTATCAAATCTTTTCATTTTACAAGTAGAGAAATCTTTTCATTTACAAGTAGAGAAACTGAGGCCTAGAGAAGTAGCTTTTCTAAAATTCTATAACTAGTTTATCTAAGCTCATCTGGTTAGTTAATTGGACCATTAAACACATTCGACAACTTGATATTGAGGATAAAAATGTCTTTGTGGACCTAATGATAAAATACGATAACATTTGTGAGAGTATTTTAAGCAATGAGAGGATTTTTTTTTAATTATAGCTCAGTATGTTTCTTGATAGCAGAGTTCTTCTGAATGCCTAATGCATATAGTAACTATGATTGCTGCTATTATGTATCAGTTACATTGTGAGGGTTTCCAATTTCAGGAACGAGTATCCAACCTCTCTCAGAACTTCTGGTTTGATAGAGAAGGCATAAACATAAAAGAGAAACGCAATAGAGTGAGGCAAGTGTTTTAAGAAAAGAAAACTACAGGTCAGAGATTTTCTAGTTTGGGGATCTCCATGTCACCCAGGAGGTCAAGAGGGGCTTCACAGAGGACACATTATACTCTCCGACACCTCTGAGTCAACACTGAATCCCTTGGTTAAAATGACCATTTTTCCTTTGTTCTCTGATGACCCTCCACAGGAAAGTGTAAGCCTTTTTGTTTTGTTTTGTTTTGTTTTTTGGTACTTCTGCAGAATATTGTGAGAGTGGAGATGTAGCAGAGAAAGAGATTTTAGAGTTAAGCTGTACTTAGTTTTTAGAGAGCCTATGGATCATAGATCTTGCAGAAAATGGAGAGCCATTGGAAGGAAATATTTATGTGTAGTAGTGGTAATGTCTTAAGTGTATTAGTGTATTCCTGAATATATTAAGTACATTTTCTTGCTGGACATTCATAGGAAACCACTTTACTGTAATTAGGCTTAGGGTTGCCATTTCTTTTTATCCATGGCCATTCCTCATACCTGCACTACCATTTTTTTCTAGTAAGTTTATTAGAGTGAGATGCCCAGACTCCTGGTAGGGAAGAAAAGTGAGGAAGTTGGTGAAGACCCTGAAATAAATTTAGGGGAGACACATAAATGTTCCCATATTTGTCAATCTCTCAACATTCTTTCAGATTTTCCTTTATATATTGTTTCTTCTCTTTTCTCCCTACTTCCTACCTTCTTCTTCCCTTTTCCTCTTTCTCTGTCTTTCTCTCTCTCTACCCCATTATTTCCTCCTTCTTCCCTTTTTCTCTCCTTTCCTTCCTTCCTTTTTCCCCTCCCTTTCTTCTTTCCTCCCTTCTTCCCTTCCTCCGTCCCTCTCTCCCTTCCCTCCCTGCCTTTTTTTTCTTTCTTTCCTTCAATGCAGAGACTATTTCTATATTTTTGTTTCCTTCCAGCAAATCTTTTTGGGTAAAGATGGGGTTATAGTAGTTCATGTTCCTTATCATTACCATTTTTGCTGGTAACTCCTGAACTATCTGGGGCTCATCTCAGGCTGTGGCAGAGTCAAAACTCTAAGCATCTAGACTTGGATTTTTTTTTTTTATACTTCACTAGTTTATTATCTAATCTATTCAATAGGAAGAGAAGTCAATTTTCAAACAATGAAATCATTATCAACCCAAATAATTGCTTTTTCAATCACTAAATGGAATTTTAAAAAATATTTTATTTATTCATTTGAGACAGAGTGATACAGAGATAGAGAGAGAGCATGAGCAGGGGAAGGGGCAGAGGTAGAGGGAGAATTAAACTCCCTGCTGAGCCAGGAGCCAGAGGGGGCACCCAATCCCAGGACCCTGAGATCACGACCTGAGCCGAAGGCAGACACTTAACCATCTGAGCCACCCAGGCACCCCATAAATGAAATTCTATAAGCAGTAAAATTTTGAAGAGCCCATGGTTTCTCATGTTGGTTCAGAGTACCTTGGATTTATATTACTATCATCATGTATCCATCCACAATGGCAGCCTGTCCTTGGTTTTTTAGTTACTATTTTACATTCTTCTGTAGTTATTTACAAATGGTAGTGGTGACATGACATGGTTATTGTTCTGAGTTTATAGCACATTTATATTGTTTTTTGTTTTGTATTGTTCCAGGTTTATATTATGGTTCTTTTTCCTCATTATATTTGCCTTTTTCCTTTGAATCAATCATATATATATATATATATATCTTCACAGGGGCAGAAAATTGTGTTTGTCCAAAATAATATGAAATTATAGTATCACACAATTTTAAATGATGAATAAATGTGTTCTTTATTTTCACCTTGCTTACTTTAATAATTTTAAGGCTATTCTATTTTCTTTTATAAAGTGTAAAAAATCCATCATTATGGCTTTGTGCATTTGCGTGTGTGTGTGTGTGTGTGTGTGTGTATGTGTGTGTGTGGTGGGAGTCTCATAGTGATTTCTAGATATTAAGTGGTTCATCCAATCTGTGAGGAGGCAGAATCAGAACTAGAATTCAGATCTCACAATAGGATTATATCCTGAAAACCCATTATGAGTTGAAAATATATTGAATTCAGCTAACATATGGAACATTGTAGCTCAGCCTAACCTAATTTAAACATGCTCAGACCACCTACTTTAGACTACAGTTGTGTAAAATCATCTAACACAAAGCCTTTTTCATAATAAAGTCTTATGTAATTTGTCAAATACTATTTTGAAAGTGAAAAATAGAATGTTTGTATGGGACCAGAATAGTTGCAAGTGTACTGGTTTTTCCCCTCTCTGATTGAGTGGCTGGCTGTGAGCTGTCTGGCATCACAGGAGGAGCGTCACATCACATATCACTAACCCTGGAAAAGAGAAAAATTCAAAAATCAAAGTACAATTTCTACTGAGTGCATACCAGTTTTGTACCATCATAAAGTCAAAAATCATAAGTTGAACCATAAGTTGAGGATGTCTATACACTGATCTATCTTCTCTACTGTTCTTACTTTTGTATGACTAACATACTCAAATTATCGCCTCGGTCTCTGAAGTCTGAGTAAAATAATTCAAGGTGTGAGTTTAGCTCAACATGAAAGTTGTGAAGGCACAGATCAGGGGAGGTGAAGAACCATTACAAATTTTGTAGTCACAAGGAGGGTCTTCTGTAACTGATCGAGAATCAGGGTATAAGTCATGGAATTTAACAATTTATCATCACAAATTTTCAAAAAAAATTTAAAAAGATATTTTATTGGGTCAAAATAAGTTTTGGATAATTTATGGGGCTAGTTTGTCTACCCCACTTCTTTTAGGAATTAACTATAATAATGAAGCTCATTTTCTTTATATCATAAAATGATGGAGATGGAAAGACCTGAGTGTTTATTTATTTCACTCCCTTGAACTGTGAGAGTACAGAACTTTTTCCAAATATATAAATACTTACCCCGCTTTTGAGAAGACTTCATAATCTTAATTCAATTCCAGTAGACAGATATTTAGTTATGCTGTTATAGAAATCAGTAAGAGATGGTCTCCAAATTTTTGCAGAGTTTAAAATCTGAAGAAATTATGTGATCAGTCCTTATTATTACAGGCAGATTATGGTCGTCAAATACACATTAAAAAAACCAAACATGTTCTGGAAAATCAGAGTGATAATAGCATCTGTAGCTTAGGCACATCAGGGAAGGCTTTCTGGTGGAGGCATTAGGATGAACATTGAACACTGTAGGAATTCAAGGATGTGAGGTGGAGGGGAGTGGGGGGTAAAGCACATGTATAGGGCTAAGGCCTCCAGTCTCTGGAGTGTGTGACCTGAGTAGGGAAGGGGCAAAGGTCACAGGCAAGGAAGTCCTGAGAGACAAATGTGCACAGAGAACAGAGATAGAATAGAGACAAACTTAAAGGCAAAGTGTGAATTTATAACTTATTCTGTCTGGGCGATCAATGCATGCTCTTGAGGCAAAGAGCGATCCAATGAGAAGAATACTTTAGAAAGAACAATCCGGTGAGTTGTGTATCAGGAATCAAAAGGGGAATGTGAGTGGAAATTGGGGGGGCAGAGAGAAAAAAGATGTGATGAGGATGGGGATGGAAGGGGATTTGGAGAGAAGTGGTTGATGACCAGAGATTCCCTCCACTTGGCAACTCATTTGAGAATGGAGCAAAGGAGATGAAATTAAAAAAAAAAAAAAAGAAAGAAAGGAAAAGAAGAAAGAAAGAGCCCCCTCCCTAGGGGTTTCTGGTGGAAGTAGGGTGAGGGGGTGCGGTGGGGAGGGGTTAGACTGGTAGCCTGGTGGCTTCATGGAAAGAACAAAGAGGTCCTCGGAGGAGCTTTTGGGAAAGGGGTGAGGGTTGTGGATAGTGAATAAAAGATTGTTTTACATCTAAACTAAAAGCGGCATATGTCGGCTTAAACCACTGGACAAATAAAAGATTTAACACCTGACCTTTTGGTTTTCATGAGGCCTATGGGACGGTGTTGTCTTTTGCTCAGGGTCTGGATTTTATGAGCCCGTCCTCACTGAAAAATAAGTAGGCCTCTCTTGCAGTTGTAACAATATTCTAATTTTCCGAGTGGGGAAAACAACAGCACCAGCACCATAGCAATACCGTGGACAACCGGTGGCCTCAGCAGTGGCAAGAAAATCCAGCAAGGACAGGGATTTCGCCGCCTTCTGTTGCTCACCATCGCACGAAACGCTACCCATTATATTGCTTCCCGCTCGGTGACTCCATGCCAAACTTTAGCCTGCCCAGGGTCAGGGCTCGCTGGGGGTGCCGCCGGCTCCATTGTGTGTGCCGCACTGGGATCAAAGCATTCTTTCTCCTTCCGCATCTACCTCTTCTCCCTACTGCTTGTCTGCCTTCTCCTGCAGGGGGTCAGGCTGGCCACATTTGCACGTCTCAGTGCCTAGCCCTTTTATACAAAGTTTTCTTTGTTAATCAGGCGAAGTACATGCAAATCCTCTCTACGTACAATGAACTGCTTTGAGAAGAAGGTGTGACAGTGATATAATGACCTGGTGAATTTTCAGGCAAGGAAAATCCAAATATCTTGGTTTTATTTTCCAGAGCTTAGTCCTTGAGAGGTGTGTGTGTGGGGGGGGGGTGGGTGTTTGTGGGTGTGGAGATGTGTGTCTTTTGCCCACATTCTTCCTCTGGCAAACAATATCTCTATGGAATGGAGTTCTTGAATTCTCTCCTTTTCCACGTTCATACTGGAATTATCCTTAATACTTGAGTGTCAGTGCAAGGAAGCTTTATTTTCCTTGAAACTACAGGATATGGAATCTGTGTGACTTCAGCCGGTGGATGAGCTTTCATACTTCACCTTAGTGTGTCACTCTGGCAGTCCCTGGCTAGGGTGGGGAGGGGTGCACTGGCCACCCCTCTGTCCTCAGTCATGAAGCCAGATTGAACCGAAACATAAGGACTGCCTTCCCTCATGTTCCTCTGCAAGATATTAATAAAAACACAGTGGCTGTTCATTCTATTTTTCACTTTTACTTGTCACTATTTCTTGCACCAATCAAGCAAACAGTTGGTAATCACTTAATTGAAGTACAGGTAAGTTTGGAAACAGTCTTCTGAACAATCCAGAAATCTTTGGGTACAGCTTGCACTTGAAGATCTTGGATGACCCACAGGGTAGTCAGCAAACATCTAAGAAAAAGATAGAAAACGAAGAGGTCTGTGTTGTGTTTTATTTAATTTCTTTTTCTTTTGTCGGGCAGTAGAAGCAAGAAGATGGTCCCTCTATTTGACCTCCTCTCCATGGGAATCGTAACTATAATGGGTTTAATTAACTATGTGGTATTGACGTAATTAGTTATCCTGGTGATTATACTTCCTTAATAAAAGCACTTCATTTGAGATGCATTGGTGTTCTGCGGTGGCTGAGCCCCACACCTATATTTCATAACTGTCTAGACACTGGAACCATGTGCATATTTTACCAACAACCCTTGAGAGAGGTTATCTTGCATGGCTTAAGGTAATTGGGAACTAATGATTTTGCCCCCCGGTTTGGTTTCAGACTCACTCTGGGCGGGAGAACAACGGAGAAACTGTCGGGGGAGGGGCAGCGGCTCATTCTGTGTAAACTGAAAAGGAGGGGGAAGGGCTGGGTTTTGGAAACCATATGCTCTTAGGAACTGTTTCTCTTTAAGCTAGCAATCAGAAAGACAGTAACACCAGAGGGAACTGGGGTATTTCATCTATGGGTGGACTGTATAAATACACTGAAATAAATGTACACAGTGTATACAGATGTATGCTCATATTAACGGGAATCCTGGCTGTACCCATGTCTATTAACACGGGCAGTCCAATTCGGTATTAGAAGTAGATCGCTGCTTACATTTGGTCAGCAGGTGATTGGCAATGTCCCTTTCACACAGCGCAGGGGACAATGAAGTCAGAATGTATGGGGAAAAATAGGGCAAATATAAAGGAAGAAACATATAATGCAAAAATTTCCATATGAACATGTCAATAATAATATCACAAGAAACCCCAAAGAAGAAGAGAACAAAAGCAAAAAGATTAGCTGTGTCTGGACCCGTCCACAATTAAAAAAAAAAAATCGTGCCTGAACCCCCTCTAGCCTCCTCACTATTCAAACTTGGGAAGTGGAGGGGGAGGGAAAAGGTGGGGGGTGGGGAGCCAATGGTGTGGACAACGGAGAGGGGGTTAGACACCTAGCTGAAATAGACTCTGCCGAGAAATAATAGGTTTTGAGCACAATCTCTTTTGCGGCTCGAAGTGCTATTTCTTTTCCAGTCTGTTTTATTTGACTCTTCTTCTTCTTTTTTTTTTTTTTGCGAAGCTGTGCTTTCCCCCTGTCACCTCTTCCCGCGGCTCTTTATCCTGGAGTGCCTAGCCGCTTCCCCTCCGCCGCGGCTCACTGTCTGGAGACACACACGGAAATCACCGCGGGCATTTGACTGCGTGATGCAGCAGGAGAAGGAGCACGGGGGTCATCCCAACAGCCCAGCCCATAAACAAGCACCATCGCACAACCCAAGAAATGGAAGTGTCTCGGTGGAAGTGGAGGTACCTGCCAACAAGACTTGTTCCTCTGCCAGGAGGGATGCTTCCGCAAAAGCCTCCATCCCTCATTAAATCAATAAAATCAAGTGTCCTTTATTTTAAGCCTCGGCACTATAATCCAGTAGCAAGGAGAGGGGCCCAGGCTTTTCATCTCATTGTTTCAAAACAGATCGTTTGGTTGGAATTGACAAAAGGTTCATTCCTTTACCTTTGTGGAAATGTCAGTAAAAAGGCAGGTGCTAGGCATTTGGACTCTTTTGCTCAGCAGAAGAAAAAAAAAAAGGAGAGAGAGTGTGTGTGTGTGTGTGTGTGTGGGGAGGGGGAGATCCGTGACAGGCTAACTACATGTACTGAAGCTTTCTAAGACATTTTGTTTAGCTTGATATTGTGCAGCAGTGAGGAGAGAGGTGGAATCTATTGTGTGGCAGCTGCATGAATCACCGGATTGAAGTCTAACAGCCTCAGATCCTCTTCTATACAGTAGAAGGGAGATTAAAGCAGGGAGCTCATATGTCACAAAATAGAGGTACAATGCAGTTCTGGCTTGCTTAGTGCACTCAGCCAGCATTTGATCCAAATTTAGCCAAAGGGAACGAGGGAAAGTGTGCTTGCTGCTATCAGCCGGGGAGGTGACAAATGTGGGGCTGTAATATCCAAAATTCCTTTCCAAAATGTCATCTCTCCTTTGTCAGCTTCATTATGATTGAATCTATGTATAGTCACAGACCAACTGGAAACAAACAAAAAACACCAAACCCTAGCTAAATTATTCTACACCTGCCTCTTCCTAAGCTGGGTAATTGATATGGAGCACAGGGAAGTTTTCTCTCCAGGACTTACAACCTCATTTGTTTAACAAGTATTTGCTGAATGCTACAGTATATTCTAAAAGCTGAAAGGGATACACAAGGGATCTAACACATATCTTGCTACTTCCAAAAGCTTGCAGTCGGGCTAAGAAAACGGGCAGACAGACAAACAGATAAATGCATAGAGGCATACTCTCAGGAACAAGGCAACAGCGCATTTTGTTTAATGAGTAACTTACGGGAGCATAAACGAGAAGTGCTATAGGAATTGAGAAAAAGTGAATTCAGAGCCGAAAATTTTTTGAACACAGAGTAGAGAAAAGGAACAGTTTATGCTTGGAGTACTGAGGCCTTGGAGAAATATCTTAGGTGAGCCGCATCCTGGAACATAGAGAGTGTACCGAGTTGTGTTATTATCACCCCCATTTAATAGACAACAAACCCGGAGCCCAGAGAGATAAGTAACTTGCCCAGAGTCACATGGTTAAAAGAGGCAGTGCAGCATTTTGAACTTTCAGCTTATTTACTCTTTACCACTTCCCCAGTCTGCTTGGCAAAAAAATGAAAAGAAGATGCTCTGACAGAGAGATCAGCTTTGCTTCTCTCCCCTTCCCCCTTTGCTGAGTGATTACTCTACTTGTCCTCACTGAAACTTCCAGTTTCTTATCTGTTTCTGTTTCAGCTGAATTATCAGCCACTTTCTCAGTATTTAGATTTCCTTCCCTGGACAGACTTCATGGTCAAATCGGTAATCAAACTTTATTTATAGAAGAAATTTTAGTGGTGGCTTGCCTAAGGCCAAGTAAGTTCTTATTTACAGACATGAGATCACAATTTGTCTTTTGAAGCCCAGCCCAATGTTCCTTCTGTTGGGTTTGCCGCACCTATCACACCCCTGCTATTTGCTTTTCTTCGTGCTTCCTAGAGGAGACCTCCCGCAAGATGGAGGCCCACGGAGCTCTGGCCATCTGCAGCGTCAAGGCCCCCAGTGACAAGTGAGCGGCCACATCTGCTTGCTGACAGGGCAGGCATCTCTTTCTGAGACTCTCAGGAGCCATTCCAGGCATTTTCTCTTTCCAAGTCCTCAATGCCATTGGTAAATGATCTCATTTTACATCCTAGTGAAAACATTGACAGCAGCTGATATGTGATACCACCTTCTCACCTGAGTAAATTCTGCCTCCCCACTCCCAACTCCCCCACTGCCCCGCTGGAAGCCAGAAGAGCTGCCCCTCAAAGGCTTCCCTGTACTAACTGGTAGGACTGCTGTGGGGTTGCTTTGGGGGCTGGCGTCCCTCTTAGCTTTCAGTGATCCCCTCATTCTGTTTCAGAAGTCTGGGGTCGGTTCACTACCCTACATTCCTCAGTGAAAATCTGAACTCAGAGAAGGGCCTGAGAAACATGGAATTGTAAAAATCTTTAAGGCTCAGTGTTATTTTTCTCAGTAGAGGAGTTTTTACATTTTTATATAATAGGATCAACAAGCCACACATCAGAGAAACACATTTATAATTGTGGGATACTAGGCACCATGGAAAAGGATTAAGGCATTTGGGGGGCAAAGGCCCTCAAATCATACCACCTCCTGGGTAGGTCATCTCCGCACGTGGACAGTCTGCCCTGCTGATGAGCTCAAAGCCAATCTTCACTGAAGATATTTTCCCTTTCCCCTTACCAGAGGATAGACCTTGCTTTGATTTTCTGGCACTTTCTCTGGCTTTTTTTTTTCTTTTCTACTTCTTCATTTTCCATGGCTGAGGATACATAAGTTCATTCAACTTGATAATTCTTCTTTTGATTCTGTTGCATATGCTGAATAATTCTGTTTATCTCCTCTCTTTTAGTGACCAGACATTAAGTGCATCTTCTATACATTCTGTGCCTCTGTTTCTCAGGGACTGCTCATTTTTAAAAAAGTTTGATCACTTCAGATCAACGAAATTTCTGATACTAAATACTAAGTCCTGACTCTTCTTGATGTCTTTTTGAAATTCAACTCTTCTAACAATCTTATCTTCTAGAATAATCACTCTCAATCCAATCAGTCCCTCAATTCCTTTTAGAATACTTAAAATGCTGCTCTAAGTCCTGAAATGAAATGCATTGACAATGTAACTTTCCTACTCATGCAATTTAGTAATTCAAGATAGTGCCTTAGATGTCCATAAGTGAGAATTAAAAGAAAGTATTTTATAATAAAATAATATGCATCTATATATGGAATCACCATAATACAATAGATACAAATGCAGGTTGATATAAATGCGATTCAAATATCATGAGCAGCACCACCATCCAAAATACGATTCATGAACTGATGAGGAACAAACTTTGATAAAGGTTTCAATGAGGAAAAGTAAAGGGGCACCTGGGTGGCTCAGTTGTTTAAGTGTCTGACCTTTG
The DNA here is from genome assembly GCA_004023965.1 of Spilogale gracilis. Taxonomy (NCBI): domain Eukaryota; kingdom Metazoa; phylum Chordata; class Mammalia; order Carnivora; family Mephitidae; genus Spilogale; species Spilogale gracilis. The sequence continues at coordinate 25,263 of PITA01000188.1, forward strand.
ATTTTGGCTCAGGTCATGATCTTTGGGTCATGAGATTGAGCCTCACGTCACGCTCCATGCTGGGACTGGAGTCTGCTTGGGATTCTCTCTCTCTCTCTCTCATCTCCCACCTCACTGATGCACTCTCTCTAAAAAAATAAATAAATAAAAAGAAGAAAAATAAACAATACAGTAGTTACGTGTTTAACAATGCATAAAAACCTGTGTGTTTTAATGAAATAAATTAGGTCCTACCCTGAAATAATATGAACTTTTTTTTACATACATGAACGTTCACGAATCATTCAAAAGTTTGTTTGATGCAAGATAATTCTTCGTTATGTGTGACTGTCTCAATCATTGCAAGATGTCTAGCATTCTTCCCCCAACTCCCATCACTACACACAATGTAAAAATATCCTCCACTATTGCCATCAACCAAAAATTTCTAAAATCTTCCTCACCGGGTGGTGTGGTGCCTCTTAAGAACCAGCATTCTAGATTATCTCATCTGCAGCTCAAGTGACATTTCTCTTTTCCTTCCTGCTTATCTGATCCCTCTTTTTCTTTCAGTGGGCTATTTTCCCTTTCTCCTAAGCAATTTTAACTGCGGCCATTCTTCAAGGCATGGTGCTTAGTTACCTCTTACTTCCTCCTCACTTCCCCCACCTCTTTCCCTATCTTTCACTTTCCTTTATTGAGGCATCATTTATATACGGTATGGTTTACTGATTTAAAGTGTGCAGTGTACACCTAAATGTACACAGCAGTGCAACCATCACCACAATCTTGATATAGAATATTTTTATCATTCCAAGAGGTTTCTTCTACTTCTTTACACTTACTCCCCTTTCCACTGACTGAGCCCCTGCCAATCACTAGTCAGTCTTCTGTGTCTAGAGTTTCACCTGTTATAGGATTTATAAGTTTAATCATACAACATTTAGTGTTCTAGGTCTGCCTCTTTTAACTTAACATAATATTTTAGATATTCACCCATATTGTTTTTATCCATATGTTTTACTGATTTGTTCCTGAGTAGTAATTTTTTGATAAGTACTTCTCAATTTTATGATATATCAAATCTGTTTATCCATTTACTCCTTGATAGATATTAGGATATTTACATTTTTGACCTATGTGGAATAAAACTGTTCTGAACAGCTAAAAAATGTATTTTTATTTCTCTCAGGTAAATATCTAGAAGAGGTATTATCGGTACATGTGATAAGTATATATTTTATTTTTTTATTTTTTTTTTTGATAAGTATATATTTTAATCACAAGGGATTGCCAACTCTCTTTCAAAGTGGATTCTGAACTCACACAAACAATGCATGAATTCCAGACTATATCCTCACCAACTCTAGATATTGTCAATCCTTTTCAATTGGAGCCATACTAGTGAGTTTATGGTGGTATCTCATGGTGGCTTTAATTTACATTTTTTCTAATGGTAACTGATGTTGAATATCAGTTCATGTTTTACTCTCTCTTTCTCTCTCTCTCTCTCTCTTTTTTTCTGGAGAGGTGTCTGTTTAAATCTTTTATCTATCTTCTAATTGGATTGTTTATCTTATTAGTGAGTTGTATGAGTTCTTTTTATATACTCAATGTGAGTCCTTCCTGAGCTGTGTGTTTTGAAAATATTTGTTGTAGATAATATGTAATTGGGCCTAGCTTTTTAATCCTCTCTGACATATTTGCCTTTTAGTTGGAGCATTTAGATCATTTTCATTCAATATATTTATCAATGTGACTGAATTGAAAACATCTTGCTATTTGTTTTCTTTCTATTTCAGTTGTTCTTTATCCCTGCCTACCCCACCCCTCTGCCTTTTTTTTTTCTGTTGCCTTCTATTGGATTATTTTTATGAACCTTTTTTATTTCTATAGTTGACTTTTTAGTTATACTTCTGTGTGAATAAGTTAATATACCTTTACTGCAGGTTTTGATAATTAATTTTCTCAACACTTATTTGTCTGAAAAAAGTCTTTATTTCATTTTTACTTTTGATTGATATTTTGCCAGATATAGAATTCTAGGTTTACCGCTTTTTTTTAATTATTATTCTTTAGAGTACTTTAATAGTATCACTTCATTGCTCCTAGCTAATGCTGCTACTGATGAGAAGTTATCGGTCTTCATTGTGCTTGTTCCTCTGTCCATAATGTGTCTTTTCCTCTCTGACTGCTTTTAGATTTTGATCCCAATCACTGGTTATCAGCAATTTCATTATAAATCCTTTGGTGTGTTTTTTTTATAATTTTTCTTGGTGGTCACTGACCTTGGATTTGTGGATCTGTGTACTTTATGATTTTCATCAAGTTTGGAGCTTTTGGGGCCAATAGTTTTTAAAATAATTTTTATTATCTCTTCTCTTTTGGGTACTCCAATTATATGTATGTTCATTTACTTGATGTTGTCCCACAAATTGCTGAAGCTCAGTCTTTTGGAGACTTTTTAAAGGCTTGTCTTTTTTTCTGCGATTCATTTTGGATAGTTTCTACTGCTACATCTTTGAGTTAGTGATCATTTCCTCTACGATAGTTATCTACTATTGATCTCATTCTGTGTATTTTTTATTTCAGATATTGTATTTTTCATCTTTGGAAGTTTGGGGTTTATTTAATTTTTATTGTTTTGTTCTTAATAGGCTATTTTTAGAGCAGTTTTAGGTTTACAGCAATATTGAGCAGAAGATACATAGAGATTTCCCATATACCTTTTAACCCTGCACAGGCATAGGGGTTTGTTTTTTAAGTCATTTTCATGCTTTATGTTCTTTAATTGGAGAATATACAGATATATATATATATTTAAAATATTTGAGTATATATATGAGTTATTATAAATTCCTGGTATTTTAATTTTATTACATGTGTGAACTCTGTCTGTTTCTATTAATTTTTTTTTCCTATGGGTTATAGGTCATTTTTTTTCTTCCTTTTTTTTTTTTACATCTGGCAATTTTCAATTAGATATCACATTGTGAATATTGTGTTAATAACTGTTTTTCTGCCTTTCTTGATACACATTTACTAGAATCAAACTGGTAGCTTTAGACTTAATTTGAAACTTTTCAGGAGTTTTGGTGGGGTGAAATCAAGGGCAGGCTTCAGCCTTTGACCAATATTCTGATAATCTAAGGCTATTCTTAAGTTCCAAGAACTCTATCTCATATTCTGCACCTACTACATTGGCTGGTGGAGTAGGAACCATTCCTGGTTTTGTGTGAGCTCTGAGAGTTGTTTAGCCTACTGATTTCCAGTAGATTTTTTTTTTTTCAGCCTTTGGTAGTTTCTGCTCTGTATATGCAGAGTGGCACACATACAGGTACTTGGGGGGCTCTCTCTGCAGTCCTTGGAGTAACCTCTTTGTGCCTTCCTCTCCAATATTCTGAACTTACAGATTTTAGCCACTTTGGCCTATCTAAACTGCAGGCAGAATGTGGGGGTAATTGTAGGGTTCACCTCATTGGTTTCCTTTTTTTCAGGGATCAGAGTCTTGAAATGTGTGCTGTCAAATGTTTCAGAATTCTTTTTTCATATTATTTAGTTGTTTAAGATAGGAGTATAAATCTGATCCCTGTTTATTCATCATGGTCAGAAGAAAATTTCTCACCTGTTCCTGAAGGACCTCTCATTCATGCAAACACATTATTTGCTTTTGTGGGGCTAGCTCTCAAAGGTTAACCTCAATCTATGACCTCTTACTCAGACCTATGGTTAGATTTCTAACTGCCTGTTAGTCAATTCCACATGAGTTTCTTTCTTTCTTGTCAAAATTGACAACCTCTTTCTATTTTCTAGGGTCCACCAAAGGCACTAGTGTATTTTTCACCAGATATTCAGTGTCTTAGTATTAAAGTTATTTTTGAATCCTTGTGCTTCTTCACTTCCCATGGATCATCTGTCACTAAGTCCTACAGATTCCTTTACAATTTCACATCTGTCATGGGGCACTTGCGTGGCTCAGTTGATAAGCATCTGACTCTTGATTTCAGCTCAGGTCATCATCTCAGGGTCCTGAAACAGAGTCCTGCATTAGGCTCCATGCTCAGGGGGGAGTCTGCTTGATATTTCTCTCCCTCTCTCTCTCTGTCTGATCCTCCCTCCACTCACATTCACTCTTTTTCTCTAAAAATAAACAATAAATCTTTAAAAAAAATTTCACATCTGTTTTACTGTCCCTATATCTTTTGTCACCACTGTAGTCAAGAACTTTGTCACCTTGTGTTTTTAATATGTAAGTATTTTGGGGCACCTGGGTGGCTCAGTCATTAAGTGTCTGCCTTCAGCTCAGGTCATGATCCCAGGAAGATCCCTGCTTGGCAGGAAGCCTGCTTCTCCCTCTCTCACTACCCCTGCTTGTGTCCCCTCTCTTGCTGTATTTCTGTCAAATAAATAAATAAAATATTTTAAAAAATAATGTGTAATTATTTTGTAATTCTCGCTCTACTGTAGTTTCTCCTCACATCAATTCAACTGGCACAAAATACCATTCATTGCTAACACATGCTTACACATTAAAGCATAAAGACTTATACCAGCATATTTGACATTAAATAATTCAGTTCTGACCAACTTCTTATAACTTATCTTCCAGTCCTAGCTTTATCTTCTATTTCCAACAAAATGCCCACAACACTCTAGTACATGGTGTCTCCTTAGTTCCTGTAAAATCAGTTTAATTTCCACTTACAACAGAAAGATTCTAACATGGATCTTTCTCTAATCTCTGGGTTGATATTTTTTCTTTCTGTGCATATCGGCATTTAATCACATAGTGTTGTAGAAGATTAGTGCTTGCCTTAGTGTGATCTCCTCAATACTCCCATTCACTATACTCACATCCATGCTGTCAGGGCATGATCAGCAGGCGAGAGACCAACCTCTGACCTTCCAACTTCCAACCTTCAGTTAAGCATGCAACTTCTTTCCTTATGCTATATTACCTTCCCCATCTACATTTGTGTTTTTTTTTTTTAATTAAGCTTTGTATTATGGAGCTAAGTGAGTCAAACTGAGAAAGTTAAGAAAGAAAGGAAGAGAAAAGGGAACTTTCAATTCTTTGTAATAAGAAAGTAATGAGAGTTTCTTTCACAGTTAGATATAGATTAAAAAATACAGATATATAGATAAAGATCTGCTGAAGTACTATAAATATGATTCCAAAGAGATTTCCAAACCTTTTTCAGGTAATTGTAGTGACATGAATATGTATCTACATACAAAGATCCTATTGTTAAACACCTTATTCTTGGAACAAGTATAGATATAGTGATTAAGAATATAAGGGTGCTCATGAGCTTCTCTGGGTTCAGATGTTATCTCTGAAGTTTGTGAGATATGAGACTGTAGGCAATTTGTTCTCTGTTCTTTTGCTTCTTTGTGTATAAGAAGGGGGTACTATTAATCCTTACATCACAGAATTGTGGCAAGGTTTAAATGAGATAATCTGTGTCAAGTGGGCTAATGGCAGGAAAATTATGTTTTGGTAACATTTTCAATCTGTTGTTAATTAACAAAAGGAAAAAGTTTGCCTGAGATGGTTAGAGTTTCATTCTTTTGATTCAGAAGAAGACTTAATGCTTGGCCACCATGCAAAGGTTTTGACTATTGAAAGCAACAGCTGGGATAGGCATCAGAAATTCACCATCAGTAAGACTGAATTCGTATGACTCAGACAAGTTTTTGACTGAGCTTTGTCCATTTGTTCTTTTTCTCACATATATTCTCCTTCAACTACATTTGTCCAGTCCCACAAACTCTAGCAAATTTCAGATTCCCAACCCAATGTGGTATATAGAGATTGATCTGTTTGTCTATATATCTATGAAAAGATCAATTTCTTTGACTCTCAGTCACCACAAAATTGATTTGACACAATTGATCTGAAAAAAAGAAAGAAAAATGTAATCAAAATGGTTATTTGGGTATATAGAAAAAATTCTCCTATAAAACTTCCCTTGATTTTCCTCTTTTTACTCCTAACTTCAAAGAAAAATGCTTGTGCAGATGCAGTAATATAGAGCTAACCCTACCATCATCTGTGGCATCTTCAGACTGCCTTCTGCTTATCTTGTCTCTATCATAACCTCTTATCATGAAAGTGAGTGTTCATTTAAGTAAGCATCTGTCCACTGATCCATTAGTAACACCTTGACAACATAATCATAATTCTAACCAGAAAGAATTTGTGGAGGGTGTTTCAATCAAGAATTCAACATTTTAGAGAAGCATAATGCTCACCAGAAAAGACGTCTAGGTCAGAATTCATCACCTCTAATTTTCAGGTTCCTAATTTTGTTTTCATCCCGCATTGTTCCATCAAACCATCATCAAGCAACACTGATTAAGTATTCCCCCAGTCTACAACAGTGTTAGAATTCTGATGATGTAAATTAATTGGCTATGGTTTCAGTCATTTGGAAATTATCGGAAAGGTATTGCTTGTAAGCCTCTTCATATTCTAATTTTTAACCAGGTTAAATGTTAAAATATGTAGTGAACTCCAATTTAGTAATAGTCCTATTTTTTTATTTAGTTAGTTTACAGTTAAAAGTTAGGGCATGTTGCAATAATTTTAAAGTTCTTTCACCATTCAGGGATGCACAGCCTGAGGTTCACAGTCAATATATAAAAGTAGTGTATAAAAGTTGATCAAGAGATGTATTAGAAATAATATTTTAGAAGAATAAAGTTCCAAATAAAGTCTAAATCAGGTGCATTTTGGTGGTGTATCAAAATATTATTACTCCCACTTTTACTGTGGCACTTTTTTTATGCATAAGAGAGAATAGAGTTAAAGGCAGTGTGGTTGGAATTTTAGTGCTAATTAAACATCTTTTGGTCCTTATTTCATTTATTCCTCACCAAAATTTATTAAGTATGATTATTTTTGCCATGCTTTAAATAGGAAATGAAGTTAAATTAATGGCAGATCAAGGATTCTAAAGCAGTTCTGTCCAATCCTGAAACCTGAACATGGGAATGCATTGTGCATGTGAACATCATCAATCTCCAGTGGTACAGCAGAAATAAGGCCAAGAATGGCTGTGCTACACTATGGGATAGATGACACCAATTCGTGTCCATATGATGTTGTAGAGTTTACATGGCATAGTCACATTTTTAAACCTCATATTACTATGAGATAGTATTATTATTACTATATCCATTATGTAAATGAGGAAATTGAGAATGAGGAGTGCTGAATAAATTTCCTAAGTTTGTACAGCTGGTAAGGCACAGACTCAAGGTAAAACTCAGGCCTCTGACTTAAGGTCTCCTTAGTATATCCACTACATTTCATTGCTTCCAAATGTAAACATAACAGTTATCAAAATCAGGCATGTGTGTGTCCATGTGGACTAAATAGGAACTAAAGTTGCTGTTGCTTATTTCCCTTTTGTAAATAAATAGATCAAAAGACAATCCTGGTAGACATTGGGTTACATGACATCTAAAATATTCCATGAAAAGATTTTAAAAAGTCTCTGAATTATGAAAATAAAGTATTTGTATACACAAAGCCTGTCATAGAGAAGATCAACATTGGGCTCTTGGTCTGGTAAGGATGTAGTAACTGGAAAATTAAAATGGGGAGAGATAATATTTAAAGAGAAATGTCACTGCAAAGTCCTTGATATGCATTCTACAAAAGAGTTAAGAGGAATATATAACTGAAAACAAATGCCATCAGATTTGCGAGGCACATGACTTAGCTGTAACTGTTTTATCTAGAGGTAGACCAGCTATCTTTTCTTTCTCACGATTTATAAGGTACAAGAAATAACTTCCCTGTCTGGATTATTTTTGCCATTTTCAGTGACTGATGTCTTCATCATTAGACTTTATTTTCATGGATTGGAGGTATTATCTTCAAGAAAATTCACAAAATTGTCCTCTTACCTCCATGGAAATCTATATTGTATATAAATCATTTTAAGATTTTTTTTTTAATCACAACTAATAAGGGAGAAGAATACATTGCACCAATGTGAGTAAAGGTAGATAGAAAAGCAAGAAAGCTATGGCATTCTGAAGGAGAAGCCCGATTTTGGTGAAGGGAGACGATCATTCATTCACTTAGTCATTCAACAAACATGTCATGAGTTCCTGCCATATGTCAGATGCTGTCCTAGGTGCTGAGACACAGCTCCACTAGCTATGAGCTTGTGTTCTCATAGTCACATGAAAATAGCAGGGAAGCAGTACATGCTAGTCTCTCTTCCCCCAGCTTTCTGAAAGATGTTTTCAAGTCACCAAACTTAAAGTATTTTGGGCCAAATGTATTTTACCTGAAAAAAAATATGCAATAAAAAAATGATTCTGGAAATAATATATTTTTGGAAGGTGCCTCCACTTCTTTTTCTCTGGGGTATAGTAGAGGCTCCCAGAATGGGGAACAGCAAAGAGTGGTAGAATAGACTCAAAACATTAGAGCAGACAATATGTTTGAGAAATATATCTCACAGTCTGGCATATTATCTCAGAAACCAATGAGGGCTTACGCAATGTGAAATGATGCCTCTTACCCCTGGGAGATTCCCTAGGTTAACTCAGGTTCTGTTTATGCCAGGCTTCTTTCTGATATAGCAGTTGCACAGGTGGCAAAATGTGTTTTGCTAATAGGACTGATTCACCATAAGAATTTCACTCATGGGGGATATTTCTCCTGCTTTTCTTTGTCCAAGGAGATAGGGAGAACATGAGATGCGGAATCAGAAGGGGACACACAAACTCCCTGAATTTTGAGACTGGAATTTTACAGGCTTGGAAAGAAGTATATGGTATAAAAAGTATAATTTAGAACAGCAGTTCATCAAGAATGGTCTGGGGACTCTTGGGGCTCCTCCAGACAATTTTGGGATGCCATGCTATCAAACATATTTTTATAATAAGACCAAAATGTCATTTACTCTTTTCATTTATTCTCTCGTAAATGGTTGTTGGAATTTTCCAGTGGCTTGACAAGATGTTGCAAGAGATTAAATGAAGAAGTAGATGAGGATTCAGCAGCTTCTACTATGCAAGACATTTAAAGTGTTTGTAGAAATGTAAAATAATGCCATATTTCTCACCATTTAAAAAAAATAAAGCTATTTCTGTAAAAATATTATAGATGATGTGCTTGTTAGAGCTCTTTTAAGACAAATTAATAGATTAATTTTTTATATTCTGTTTTAATTTCTGCTATGATGTACATAACATCTAATACAAAGAGATAAAAGGTCCTTGGGATCCTCAGTAATTTTTAAGATCACAAAGTGGTCTTGAGATTTAAAAAAAAAAATGAGAACTGGTGCCTTATAGTATTAAAGGGAAAAGAAATTTTCAGATATTTGTTAGAATGTAAGAAAAGGAAATTATAAATTAACTTTTGCTTTTCCTTAAAAATAGATTGAAAAATGAAGAGTGAGAAACAAAATGGAAACTCTATGTTCCACAAAATTATGGAACACCTAAAATTCTGATTTAAAACATTTGAAGAAGAATGGCTAAGCACAGTGAAAGTTCGACTAGCATAAGAGAAGAGTAAGTGACACCACAGTATGGCTGCTGCTGAAAACATTGGGCCAAATGCAGAATACACAATTCTCCTAACAGGTTGCACACCTTAACTTATCTTCTATTGTGATATAATTCATATGCTATAGAATTCACCTTTTGAAAGTGTACGATTCAGTGATTTTAGTATATTCACAAGTTTCTGTTACCATCATCACTATCTAATTCTAGAATATTTCTGTCACCAAAAGAAACCTGTATCCATTACCTGGCACACCCCATTCTTTCCAACCTCTAATCTACTTTCCACTTCTGCGGATTTGCTTATTCTGGACATTTTTATATAAATGTTATCATATAATATGTAACCTTTGTGTCTGGATCATTTTATTACAATATATTATATTACAATATATTCAAAATTCATTCATGTTGTAGCATGTGTCAGTTTGTCATTCATTTTTTTAGCAAAATGATATTCTATTGTATGGATATACCACATTTTGTCTATCCATTCATTGGTCAGTGGACATTTGGGTTGTTTCTGTGGTTTTTTTTTAACTCTTAGGAATGATGCTGCTATGAGAATTTGAGTCTGAATTTTTCCATGGACATGTTTTTAATTCTCTTGTGGATGCATCTAGGTATGGATTTTCTGAATCTTATGATAACTCTGTTTAACTCTTTGAAAAATTGCTAAACTATTTCCAAAGCATCTATATCATTTTACTTTTTTGAGCAATGAATGAAAGTTCCAATTTCTTTGCAAACTCACCAACACTTATCATCTATCTTTTAAATTATTAGCATCCTTGTGGATGTGAAGCAGTACTTTTTATTTGTGTTTATTTTACTTTTTGTTTGTGTTTCCCTCTTCTCATGTGCTTATCCTCATCAGAAAAATATCTATTCAAATGCTTTGTCTATTTTAAAAAATTGTGTTGTCTTTTTATTGCTGAGTTATAAGAGTTTTTGTATTTTCAGGTGTTGTTCATTTATTAGATATATGATTGCAAATATTTTGTATCATTCTTTGAGTTGTCTTTTCACTTGTTTGATGGTGTCCTTTAATACACAATGTTTTACATTATCATGAAGTACAAGTTAAAGTTTTTCTTTTGGGCACACCTGGATGGTTCAGTTGGTTAAACACTCAACTCTTGGTTTTGACTCAGGTCATGATCTTAAGGTCGTGAGATCCAGCTCCATGTGGGGCTCCATGCACAGTGTTGAGTCTGCTTGAGAGTCTCTCTTTCCCTCTCCCTTGCCCCTCCCCCCCAAATAAATAAATAAATAAATAAATAAATCTTTTTTAAAAAATAAAGTTTTTCTTTTATTATTTTGCTTCTGGTTTCATATCTAAAAAAAATTATTACTTACTCCAAAATTACAAAGATTTATACCTATGTTTTCTTCTAAGAACTATATATTTTTTAGCTATATACATTAGATCTTTGATCCATTTTGAGTTAATTGTGTGTAGGGTATGAGTTGGGGACCCAACTCAATGATTTTGCATTTGGATATCCATTATTTCCAGTACCATTTGTTGAAAAGACTATTCTTTCCCCATTGAATTGTCATGGCACTGTTGCCAAGGGCTTCCCTCTCTATGCTCTTTGTTCTATTCCATTGACCTATAGACCAGTGTTATATTACTTTGATTACTGTTGCATGGTGGTAAATTTTGAAATCAGAAAATGTGAGTCCTCCCACTTTCCTCTTTTCAGGATTGTTTCGGCTATAATGTCCCTTGCATTTCCATATAAATTTTAAGATCAGTGTATCCATTTCTACAAAAAAGAGCAGCCAAGATTTCAATAGGCATTCATTAAATCCCTATTGGGAATTATTGCTATTTTATCAATCTTGTGGTTTATCTTTTATCCTATTAACATAATTTATTATGTTGATTAATTTTCATAAGCTTAACAAATTTTGCATTGCTAGGATAAATTTTATTAAATAGTCTATAATTTTTTTAACTTTAAATTTATTTTATTTTTTCAGTGTTCCAAGATTCATTGCCCATGCTCCACACCCAGTGCTCCATGCAAAAGATGCCCTCAGTACCCACCACCAGGTTCTCTCATCCCCCCCCCGCAAGTCCCTCAGTTTGTTTCTGTGTCCAAAGTCTCTCTTGTTTCGTTTCTCTCCCTGAATTACCCTACTTCCCATTTACTTTCCTTCTCCTACTGTCTTCTACATTACCCCTTATGCACCACAAGTGAAACCATGTGATACTTGACTTTTTCTACTTGGCTTATTTCACTCAGCATAATCTCTTCCAATCCAGTCCATGTTGCTACAAGAGTTGGATATTCATCCTTTCTGATGGAGGCGTAGTATTCCATTGTATATATGGACCATATCTTCTTTATCCATTCATCTGTTGAAGGGCATCTTGACTCTTTCCACAGTTTGGCGATTGTGGCCATTGCTGCTATAAAGATTGGGGTACATATGGCCCTTCTTTTCACTACATCTGTATCTTTAGGGTAAATGCCCGGTAGTGCAATTGCAGGGTCATAGGGTAGTTCTATTTTTAATTTTTAAAGGAATCTCCACACTGTTTTCCAAAGCGGCTGCACCAACTTGCATTCCCACCAACAGTGTAAGAGAGTTCCCCTTTCTCTGCAGCCTCTCCAACACTTGTTGTTTCCTGAAATAGTCTATAATTTTTTATGTGTTTTTGTATTTAATTAGTATTTTGTGGAAGATTTTTGTGTCTATATTTCTAAAGTTTATTGAACTGTAGTTTTCTTGTATGTTTTCAGTTTTGGAATCCAGATAATACTTGCTTCATAGAATTAATTGGAAGGGTTACCTCTTTTTCTATTTTTTGGAAAAATTTCTTATTGTGTATGTGGAAAATTGATATCAGTTATTTCTTAAATATTTGGTGGAATTCACCCCTGAAACCATCTCATTCTAAGGTTCCCCTACCCCATGGGAAATTTTGGATTACTGATTCAATTCAAATCTCTTTACTTATTATAGTTCTTTTCAAAATTTTTATTTATTCTTTTATAAAAGATGATTTTTTTTTTATTGCGAGATAGAGAGAGAGGAGAATATTAGAGGGAGCAGCAGAGGAAGATGGAGAAGCTGGCTCTCTGCTGAGCAGGGAGCCAGATGCAGGGCTTGGTCCTTGGACCCTGGAATCAGGACATGACCAAAGGGAGACCCTTAACTGACAGAGCCACACAGGTGCCCCATTGAAAATCTTTATTTATTCTTTAGTGAGTTTCAGCAGTTTTTCTTTTTCTCAGAATTTGTCTATTTCATCTAGGTTATCTAATTTGTTAGTACATGATTGTTCTCATAATCTGTTATTTCTGTATGGTTAGTATGTCCTTTTCATTCCTGATCTTTATAATTTGAGATTTCACTCGCCTTTCTTGGTCAGGCTACCTAGAAGTTTTTAGTTTTGTTAGTTAACTTTTTCAAAGAACAAACTTGGATTCATTGATTTTCTCTCCATTTTTTTTTAATTTTCTATTTGACTTATTTTTCACGTGATATTTAGTATTTGCTTCCTACTATTTTTTTTTTAAAGATTTTATTTGTTTGACAGAGAGAAACACAACCAGAGAGGGAACACAAGCAGCAGGAGTGAGAGAGGGAGAAGCAGGCTTCCCATGAAGTAGGCAGCCCAATGTGGGCTGGATCTTGGAACTCTGGGATCATGACCTGAGCTAAAGGCAGAGACTTAACCACTGAGTCACCCAGGCACCCTGCTTCCTACTATTTTACTGGGATCTAGTTTGTTCTCCAAATTTACCTCTAAATAAAACTTTAGCTATAGCTCATTCATTTTGTTTTGTTATGCCTGCATTTTCATTCATCTCAAAGTACTTTCTTTTTTTCTTTGATTTTATTTATTTATTTGACAGAGAGAGTGAGAGAGAGGGAACATAAGCAAGGGAGCATGAGAAGGAGAAGCAGGCTTCTCATGGAGCAGGGAACCTGATGCCGGGCTCAGTTCCAGGACCCTGGGATCAAGATCTTAGCCAAAGACACGTTTAATGGTTAAGCTACCTAGGCACCCCTCACAGTACTTTCTAATATCTTGTGTGATTTCTTCTTTGGCCATTTGTTTTTTTTCTGGCATATTATTTAATTTACGTAATTGTGAGTTTCTCCAATTTTCTTCTGTTATTAATTTCTAGTTCACTGCTATTTGTATGATTTCAATATTTGTACAATTATTGTCTTATCTTATGGCTTAACCTATGGGGAATATTCTACGTGCACTGAGAAAGAAAATGTATCCTGTTATTTTTAGGTGGAGTGTCCTAGAGATGTCTATAAGCGTAGTTGGTTAATAATGTTGTTCAAGTCTTACTTGTTGATCTTCTGTATCTTCCATGTAGTTTTTTTTTTTTTTTAAGAGTTTATTTATTTATTTGACAGAGAGAAACACAGCGAGAGAGGGAATGAGTGAGAGAGGGAGAAGCAGACTTCCCGCCAAGCACGGAGCACCATGCGGGGCTCAATCTCTGGACTCGGCATTCACGACCTGAGCTGAAGGCAGGCACTTAATGACTGAGCCACCCAGGCGCCCCTCTTTGTAATTGTTCTATCCGTTATCAAAAGTGAGTTACTGAAACTTCAAATCTTATTGTTGAATTGTCTTTTTCTACCTTCAGTTTTGTCATTTTTTACTTCGTGCATTTTGGGATTCTTTTGGTAAGTGAATATATATTTATTAAAGTTGTATCTTCTTGATGGATTTAACTTTTATCATTATAAAATGTCCTTTTTTGTTTTCAGTCATTTTTGTCTTCATGTAAATGTTATCTGATATCCATATAATCATTCCAGACAGTTTTTGACTATCGTTTACATAATGTATTTTTCCCTATCCTTTTACTTTCACCTTTTTTGTGTATTTGAATCTAAAGTATGTGTCTTTGAGTCTAAATTATGTCTCTTATAGATGGCATGTACTTGGATCATATTTTTAGTCTATTCTGCCAAACTTTGACCTTGGATAGAAGTATTTAACCCACTTGTAGTTAATTCAGTTATTGATAAGTTGTGATTTACATCTGCCATTTTTCTATTTGCTATGTGTCTTATCTTTTTACTCTTCCTTTTCTATTCTTAATTTCCCTATGAGTTCCTCAGAAGTCTATTGACTGCTTTTTTCCTCTCTGGTTTATAGTCTATACTTGCTTGTTTCTTTGGGTGTCTCACAATTTTTGTTCAGGAATGAAAGATATATCTTAAGTATTCCACTCTTTAGGGTTTATTGTTGTTGTTCATTTGTTTTCTGAATGACTCAACTGACCTGACGCTGTAAAGTCTGCATTCTCTGCTGGGTGTGGCTACTGAGTCTGTTGGATGAGTTTAGTGATCATCAAATGATTGGACAGAGATTTCTATATGTAGAATAAATGTAAGAAATGTGTAATATCTTTATAAAGAAATCTTGGACATTTTCCTGAGTGATGCACGGACTTAAGTGAACCTCACGACATTTTTAGATAGGAAGATCCATATAATATAATATAAGTTTTCTTTATTTTTTTTTTAAAGATTTTATTTATTTGACAGAGAGAAACACAGGCAGAGAGGGAACACAAGCAGGGGGAGTGAGAGAGGGAGAAGCAGGCTTCCCGCCGAGCGGCAGCCCGATGTGGGGCTCGATCCCGGGTCTCCAGGATCATGACCTGAGCTGAAGGCAGTCGCTTAACCAACTGAGCCACCCAGGCGCCCCTATAAGTTTTCTTTAAATAAATATAACACAATAGCGGTAAAATGTCAATATGATTTTGGGGGATCTGGACAACATGAATCTTGAATTCATATTAAAAACAAATAAGCAGAGAAAATTCTGAATAAAACACGTAATGTGGTTATCTAAATCAAAACTATGTGTCAATGGTAATATATATATATACATACATACATATATATATATATATATGTAGATATATCAATGGAACAGAAATAAAAGTCCAGAAATAGTTCAATACACAGCCTAACATCTCAAATCAGTGGAAATGCATAAATTGAATAAAGTATTAAGTTTTTATTATGGAATAAATTGTGTTTGAAAAAAAGGATAGCCATATGGAAATAAACTATAATGATGATAGAGTGGCAAGAATTTTTAAGTAAGATATAAATTTCAATAATCATAAAAAGATAAAGATTGAAATATTATTTGGCATAAAAATTATGCTTAGAGAAAAATCACCATTAATCAAATTAAGATACAAAAAAGAAACTTGTAGAAAACTATTTACTATTTATAATTTTTATAATGTATTTAGAAAAAAAATCAATAACCCAATTAAATTGAGTGAAGGATATAAAGAAAAATTCAAGGAAAAGAAAATACAATTGGCTCTTAAAAATGTGACTAGGTACTCAAGTCACTCATAAGATAAATGCAAATAAGCACAACAATAAAAACCATCTTTTACCTATCAGATTGGCAAAGAGCAAATATTTCATAATGTGTTAGCATGGGTGTGAGAAAACTGGAATGTTTCTGGTGGGAGTGTGAATTAGGGCAGCTCTTACTGATCACAACCTGGCAATATTTATACAAATTATTAAAACAAATACCTTTTAGTTCAGTAGTTACACCTTTAAGAATGTACCTACAAATATGTGTACACATTTGTGAAATAACATACCTACAGTGTTTGCAGTACAACATTGTTTATAATAACAAAACAATAATAACAACTTGAATATCTGCCTACAAGAGTCTTAAGAAATTATATACAAAGAATGCTATACAGCTGTAAAAGGAAAGAAAGAATTATAAACAAGAAAAGGAAAAGAATGAAAAAAAAGGAAAGAAAGGAAAAGAAGCTCTTTATGTATTAATACAGATCTCCAAGATAAATTTAAAATATCCACAAAATTAGAAGTCAGAATAGCATGTATAAGTGTGCCACTATTTGTGTAAAGAGGGAAAATAATAAATATTTTTTATTGCTATACATCAGGAAAAACACAGACCTGCATTCACTGTAGGGATGGGGACTTGAATGGGAGTCCTGGGGGAGAGAGCTTCCACTGCTTAAAGTTTGAACAATGTGTATGTATTACATATTCAAAATGTAAACATTGAGGTCATACGACCACCACCAAACAAAAAATGGAAGGGAAAAAATAAAACCACCTTATATCCAAACTATATTTTGGAAGCAGATAAAATTATAGACACAGCTAAAAATACAGTAAGGAAAAGCAGACATTTGATTAAAAGTGAGCAAAATTAGGTAGAAAAAAAGAAAATTTCAAAGAATTAGTAGGAAAATATGAAATCCTCTGCAGTATCAACAGTTGGGAAACTGTCACTATCCAGTAAAAAGACAAAATTTCCACTAATTCCTTAAAAAAAATTCCTGGAATTATTGAAGACATTCTGTAGTTGAGAGCAAAACATGTCACAGGAAAAACTGATGCAGGATGATTAACTCCAAGTTTTTCCTGAGAAAAATTATTTGATGTAACCATATCAGAACACTCCTGTGAGCCTCTGGCAAAGGCAGGAAAAATAGAGTCTGATATTTAGGGAGGAAAAACAGTAAGATTGGATTTAAACTTCTCTAGAACCACATCCAATGCTAGCAACTATTAAAACTACAAAGTTTTAATGAAAAAGAACATCATCATATTTTATGTCCAGCTATACCACCGTGCAATAATAAAAGCCTAGGGAAAATATTGTCAAACATACAAGAAATCAAGAAATATTGTTTCCATAAACATTCTTGTGAAAACTACTGGAGAATAGACTTCAGCCAACCAAAATATGAATTTAAAAGTCAAGATACATGGAATCATGGTGAGCAGTGAATCCATTTAAACGTTCAAGTTAATGCTAACAACTGTGGGAATTATGCTTATGAAACTATGACAATTTTACACCATGAAATTGTAGAAATGTTATAACTAATAAAAGCAGAAGGGTGAGAAAATGAGGGGAAGGAGCATATGTAGTTAACATGGCTTAGAGAAGGTCATATTTCATAATGTTTTTAGAAGTGAACTATGAAAATATGGTGAACTTGGAGGAAAATAAGCCTGGGACATGACTTGTTCTAATATTAGCTGTGTTATAATATTAGCATATTAGGAAGATTTCTTCTCCCTCTCTTTGGTGCAAAATTTTAAAAATTTTACATGTGAATCTCTAATGGTTTCCACAGTATCTTCTTATGATAGAAGCCAAATAACCAGGGCTTCTGTCTATCAAAGAAGTCTAATGACAAGACCTTAATCATATGAAGATTTCCCTCATGTGAAATGCTGAGTTGTAATCCAGTAATTTCATTCTGGGTTTATATCAAAAGAATTGAAAGCATAGGCTTGAAGAGATGTTTGTACATGTAGGCTCACAGAAGCATTGTTCACTATGACTAAGATGTGGGAGCAACTCAAGTGACCATCAATATATGAACAGATTTATTTTAATGTGATGTATACATACAATAAAATATTATTCAGCCTTAAAGAGAAAGGAAATTCTGACATATGCTACAACAGGAATGAATCTTGAGGACATTATGCTAAGTAAAACAAGCCAGTCTCAAAAAGACAAATATTGCATGATCCCACTTACATGAGGTACTTAGAGTAGTCAAAATCATAAAGACAGAAAGTAGATGATTGCCATGGGCTGGGAGGAGGGGATAAGGGAGAGTTTGTCTTTTTTTTTTTTTTAATATTTTATTTATTTATTTGACACAGAGAGAGAGATCACAAGTAGGCAGAGAGGCAGGCGGAGAGAGAGGAGGAAGCCCACTCCCTGCTGAGCAGAGAGCCCAATGGGGCCCTCAATCCCAGGACCCTGAGATCATGACCTGAGCCAAAGGCAGAGGCTTAACCCACTGAGCCACCCAGGCACCCGAGAGTTTATCTTTAATGGACATAGTTTAAGTTGTATAAGATGAATGAATTATGGATATAGTGCTGATGCTTGCACAATCTTAAGAATATATTGAATACCACCTAAATGTACCCTTAAAAATGATTAACATGTTAAATTTTATATTATGTGTATTTTACCATAATTTTTTTTTTAAGTTCAAGTTTAGGCTGTTATATTTTTCAAGCATCCTAGCTGAAAACACCAGAATCCACTCTACCTAGTTACACAAGGGTGGCTCCTGGAATCCTTGGAAGGACCAGTGTTACAAGCTGCAGGCTAAGCCTTCAGGAAGAAACTTCTAATGCAATGTTCCAATTCTGGCCTGATAAGGAAGTTGCTGCCACCATCCCCAGATTGCTGGGTGATACCACTTCATAGACCAGTCAGCTCCTGTTTTGTAACTGTGGTAAGGATACACTGCTGGCTCAGATCTTGAGTATTGCTTAGTTGAGGATATTGGAGAGTCTTCACTGGTGCCCAAGGTAATTCCAGACAAAATTCCCAGGCGTAATTCAGAACACTCACATGTACTGTAACTCTCAGAGGTTACCCCTAACTTTAATATCCAACATGATGGAGCATATCTTTGTGAATTTATTTCTATGTTTTCTGGTCAGCTTATTAGGCAGTCTACTTCCTACTTTGCCAATATCCTTCAGCATCTGCTTTCTTCACTCATCCCCTGGCCCCCATTCTTGTGTTACTCTTAGGTACCACTAATCCAAGATGTAGGTCTCTCAGTGACGCTTACTTGAAGGTTTGAAGACAGCACAGAACGGAAAATAATTTCACCATTAACAGAAGGCATAGAGGATACTTTTTTACTAAAGTTTTGTGGTTGGTGAAACTATTAAATCAATAAAACAGGATTATTTTCAAATTTGATGTCAGATAATATAGTAGAAATGTACTGAGTTATCTCCCATCTTGGGGACTTTTTCACTGGTCACATCCCTCCATCTGCTGCTGTCTCCAGCTTGTTGCTGTTACTCACCTGTGTCCATGGCCACTTCTCACCAATTCTTACTAATCACGTGCCCCTTATTCTCTTGCATGCCCTACCAATGGAAACTTAATTTTCTTAAGTATCTTTTTGTTTTACAATTTTCTTCCAAATCATGTCTTAGGGAGGCAGTTTATTTTTCACACCATAGTAGATATATTGAATTAGCTAAAAATAAATTTTCCTTCCCCATACAAGTTATACCTTCCTGCCCCTGTTAGTAGAAGGTCCAGATTTTTTTGTAATATAGCTACTTTGCCCTTCCTCATATAGTAATAATAATAAAAAAAATAGTGGTAGGGGCGCCTGGGTGGCTCAGTTGGTTAGGCGACTGCCTTCGGCTCAGGTCATGATCTCGGGGACCCGGGATCAAGTCCCACATCGGGCTGCCGCTTGGCGGGAAGCCTGCTTCTCCCTCTCTCACTCCCCCTGCTTGTGTTCCCTCTCTGGCTGTGTTTCTCTCTGTCAAATAAATAAAATCTTTAAAAAAAAAAAATAATGGTAGAGATTGAATGGGAAACTCAAAAAGGGAGAACAGATGAAATTAAGATTTGATTGTAATAATTTTTTACCTGTATACATAAAACTAGCACTAAATTCACTGAAAATCATTGATGGACTTCAGTGTATATTTTATTCCTTGAATTCTGGAAATAAACTAAATTCATTCTTTTTGATCTTACTTTTACATATGAAGCCACTTTTCTTTGATCTGATATAATAATGTCTTCAGATAAAGTCCCTGCTACTTTTCTTGTTACATGGGCAGATTGTCGAAATCTGTAAAATGAAATTAAAATAAGCATCACCATCAGATCCACATTTTGCTAGTTCCCTAAGACAGGCATTAAGTATGGGGCACTCAATATATTGACAGTGAAATGGGACTTATCCAAAAAAACCCCCAACCAACCAAACAAACAAAAAAACCTAGTCATAATCCATGATGGTAAATATAGAAGCTGATCTTCATTTACTATGGGGCCAGGAAACAGGCAGGATGTGGTTTACATTTCTTGAGCATTTCCCTATTTCACTCAAAAAAAAGCTTGGCGTATACTAAAATCATTGCCCATGTATCAGTGGATTAAAGAGATCAAATTTGTTCTTTTTTATTATTTGTATATTTATCAGCAAGAGGAAAATTAGATGCTCTGGAAATTCATTTTCTTCCCACTTTTGGTAGTTTGGCTGAAGGTTTGCTCAGCAGGTTTGAGTTATTAGACTTTTCCAAAAATAGGATAGTAATCACAGGCTTAAAAAGCTTCACGTTTTAACATGGTTACTTCTCTAACCATTGCTACATAACACATTATGGAGTGGGGGACCGTCTCTACCAGAATGTTAGCCATGTGGTGTAAATAAGGATCATTTGTGGCTGTTCTAAGTGGCAAGGTCATGGAGGTCAGATGATTGCTTGCACTCTCCTATTTCTCTGCTAGTAATTCCTCACCATCCCAATAAGTCCTATATCCACACCATGTGGCACCAGTCATTTGTATCTGTCACCCCCTTTGGACAACAATATTTCAAAAATATTTACTGAGTGACTACTGTATTCCAGACACTGTTTTAATTCTTGAGATACCTCAGTAAACAAAACAGAGTTCTGTCCTTCTGGAGTTAAATTCTAGTGGGGGTGGGGGACAAAAGAGTAAATGTGACAGGTAAATTATATAATATGTTAAAAGATAATGGTGATTTGGAAAATGGAGGTGTAGAACAGGGTAGGTCGGGATCAGGTGTTGATATCGGAATTGGGAAACAGTGATTGATATGTAGCTCTGCTGTGAAGAAAATGTAATATCCACAAATTCTTTAAGGTAGACTTGATGGGGTTTTTTCCGTCCATGTAGCCCTTACACATCGTAGGTGACTGAAAACTGCTTACCGACTTTTCCGATACAGTTAAGAATACAAAAAGTGATCTGTCAGGTCTTACACGTAAGTCATGTTACCTCAGCACTTTCCTAACTCAAGGACATTCCTCTGCTTCTGTGGAAAAATACCTGGTGCATACTCATTTTAAGGAGACCTCATTAGGAAATAATGTTCTATGCCATCACCTTCAATTTTGTTAATGTCTCCATTGAAGACGGGGTCACGGTGCTGTTTCCAGCATCTGGCGAAACAGTGCCGAAGAGCAGTTGGCTGCTACTCCCCCAGAGGTAGAAGATTCAGCAAACCATCAGTCTATGTTTCAAAATGGATATAGTTCTTGTAGACAGAAAGGAAAGAAGCATAGGTTTTTGCAAAGAATTGAAGTGTCTTTTATATGGTAGCTTTGAAGACCAAATTCTGTTTGAATTCTGACCATAAGGAAATATAACCGCTGCTCCTGATCTTCACCTTTATGTTGCCTGTATGAAGATGTGAACAGACAGCTGATGAGCTTTCAATCAGCTTCTGCTTTAATTAGAGATTAGGCCACTGTACCTGAGTGGCCCCAAATTCAGTGGTTTAAAAAAGATAAGTCTCTTTTTGCTTTCAAGCGAAACATGATGAGTTTAAGTGATGGGGAAAGATTTGCCGTCATCTGGGCGTTTTCCATGCCTGCGTGGTCAAGTGCAAGTTTCTGTCACATGCTGAGCTCCAGCTAGCAGGTAGGAGAAAGAGCAAATAGAAAAGTCACAGTCAATATTTTAAAATGCAGACCTGGAAAAGACAGATGTCACTTCCCCTTACAATCCTTTTGTGAGAAATATATTTCTTGCCTGTATCTAACAGCAAGGGAGGCTGGAAAACAGAGGGGGTGGCCTACGGTCATGGGCTAATTTACCGAAGAAGGGAAGAGTGTATTTTGGTGGGCAATTTGCAGCTCTTCCCCAGTCTCTAGATCAGGACAATACAAGAACGAATGTTTTGTGATAGGATACATTTGTGCATGTGGAAAGGCCACTACAGGATTATACCAAGATAAAGCTTTATCTCTCATCCCCATCCCCAGTGTTCCATTGGAAGCTCTTATAAAGCAAATTAAAACTTTTAATGTTCCAGTACCAACAGTGTACGGTGGTTTGATAAACACCGCTGATTCTCAGATGAGTCCCTCAGAAGGTCACAAGAAGGTGGTGCACATGACAGAATAAACTCAGAAGAATCATGATACACCAGAAAACCAGAAAACCCCTTCTAATTTGACTCCATTCACCTTATTTGGGAAGGGGACTCAGCAGCCTCGGAGTCTTTGATGTCATGCCACATAGTCAACGCACAGGACACCGACTCTATTTTTTCTCCCTTTGCAAAAGGATGGGTAGAAATCACTGTCAAATTTATCCTATATATATTGCTATTTATTTGGTATTTACAAGATAGTTTAGGGATGGAAAGACATCTTGACAAAATATTGCTTTAAATCAAATGGCTCAACTCAGTGAATCACATCATTGGCTGACAAATTATTTCTTGGTTGTGAAAATACTCTACTTGTTTTTTGCTCCCTAAAGCTAATCTTGAGAAAGAAACTGTGACATTCATTGATCCTTGGTATGGAGTACTATAGATGACCTGGTTCAATAATGAAAATTAAAACCAGCAAAGATTGGTTTGGCAGGCAAGAGAGAGATCATTGTGGAATGAATGCCTTGAGAGTCTAACCAGAAGATAAGCCTCCAACTCATTTCAGTATTTTTTTCTTTATAAGCCCATAAGATTTTAATCTGGAACCACCAAGTAGAAGTATTCATTCAGAATAATTATACACAGAGTAAAGAAACATCAATTCAAAAGCAAATCTACATAGTTATTAAAAATAGAGGTGGTACCCAGGTCCTGTTATTAATATCTGTTTGCTCAGAATGTCTAATAAGAGTCAAAACTATTTTTATATGCGACTTTTTAACAGGCAGACAAAATGATCTCCAAAAGAGCAAACAATGTATTTGTGGAATAGAAAGAACGTAGTGGAAAAGCATTATCACTAGACTGCTCCCAATTTATGGACATTGTTGAGTCATTTGTGTCTCTGGAGCCCAGTTCCTTCTTCGGCTTAAAACGGGAGACAATTGCGCTTATTTTTCTCAAATATCATGACAATCCAATGAGGTAATACCAGTGAACATGTCCTGTAAAGCATAAAATGCTATGCACATATGAAGTTTATTTTTTTATTTTCTGTAATTCTAGGACAACTGATTTCTTAAACCGTATCATTGCCCTAAATTGTTATTAGGCTGAATATGACTTTCACTTACCCTGTTCAACTGTCTCCTCAGTTTTCCATCACCTCACCTGCTATTCCTGCTCTGTCTATGTTACCCCTCCCTGTCAAAATCCTATTTCTCTTATTCCCCAAATGCTAATGCTAGCACCATTCTGCCTACCAGATAAGGAACACTGTCTATTTGTGTTCCCCTGTTAATCTATTGACCTTTAACTACAGTTGCTTTTCATTAAGAGAGGGCATGTACTTTGAGGCAAACATTTTCCACTGGTTTAATTTTAGCTGTAGGAGAGAGAGGAGGTATATCACCAAAAGAGGTGACATACACAGGGAGGGGCAAAAAGACTCTGTCTACAGTACATTCCTCTGGTATCATCTGGTACTTAATTTTCTGTAGCAAAGAGCAATGCTGTGCTGTTTTTATGGAAAATACTGAAAGAGGTAAAACAATAGAGCATTTCAGCACTCTCCTAGGAGGGTACACTGCTGAGGCATTCAAAGCACAGAATAAAAATCAGCTTGAATAGACATGTTTCACAGGGTATTTATTAGGGTCCCAATTCTACCAGTTTTTAACTGAATAACTTTGGGCACATCAAAAGCTTTCTGAACCTCATTTTCCTTCTCTGTTTGGAAGGGATAACTGATTTTTCTCATGTGTTTATGATGAGAATTAAAAGCAGTACTGCAAGCGAAAAGCTCTGATATAAAAATGAGTGTTTAATAGATATTATTTACTTATACATTTATAAACAATAACTTTATTTATTTATGAATCTATAGCTCTAAGTGGATATTGGCCATCTGCCTTTACTGAACTCTTGAGAGCTCAGAGAAAAGGCACACTTCATTTGCTGAAGACTTAAGCTATGGATACATGGAGTCTTTTGAGTACTTGAGTCCAGACTCCTAGGAAAGTGAGATTTACTTCTGTATCATCCATGACTGGCAGACATCCAGCCTCTGATTAAACTCAACAAGGGACAGGATACTCACCAGCTATCAAAGCAATTCATTCCCTTTTAGAACAATTCTCAATATTAGAAAGAGTTTGCTTACAGTCCATTGAAATGTACCTTTCCAGAAACTCTACCTATTAATCCTACATCTCCCTATTACACTGTTAAAGATGAAGGCGAATCACCATTATTTCATGAAACACCTATTAAAACACTGAAGATAATATCATGTTAGACTTAAGCCTTTTTTTTGTTTTAGTTCTTAAATTGCTTATCTTATGATTGAATTTGCAGCCCTTTACTAGCGTCGTTACCTTAGGTGGTTTTTTTTTCTTCTTTTTTTATGTATAGGAACCAGGTTTGAACATAACACTGTATGTGTGGCTCAAATACAACGAGCTTCTTTTCTTTTTTAATTGGCACGCTGTGCATTTATAAATGTAATCTTTAAGTTTTCAGTCTATATTTACATTCCATTAGGAGGACCACGTGCTTTTCATTCAATCCAGGACACTTTTGAGAGTGGAAGATGTGCTATTAGCAATTACACTTGGAAAACAGACATACGCTGGGATTATTAAGGCTAACAAGGACAAGTTGTCATCCTTTATCAAAAGTGTCCTCCCATTCTGTTACATTCTCTCTCTCTCTCTCTCTCTCTCTCTCTCTCTCTCTCCCTCTTTTTAAATTCTCACCTAAATGGCCTCTTCTCTAGTTTACTCCAGAAGTCCATGGGATTTTATGTGATTTCATAAGTCTTGGTCTATTGTATTATACTCTAATTACTTTTAATAAGCATGCTTTTGGTAAACAAGGCTCGTTGCTCTATTTCAAAACTCATTAACACACCAGGTTTGTGTACTGTCTTTTGTAAAAATTTCAAGCTTACCTTCTTATAGCATTCTCTGTATATTATAATGTAATCATCTGAAACTATTAATGTTACCCTGGTGTCATACTTTTCTCTTGAAAATATGGTTTACTCTTGAAAACATATGCTTCCCATATATGTCTGCTGCTTTGATTATTCCCAGCTTTCTCAATTTATCTGAGTAATTATCTCTCTTTTTCAAATTTTGGGTTAACACTTTTCGGATCAAGTCTACAAATAATTATATTAAATTGCATTTGTTTAACACTTCAGACATTGCAAAATTGCTTTTATATTTGCATTTGAGTGTTCCAACAACTCTTGAGAAAGGCTGAAGAAGTATAATTATTTCTTCTTTATAGAAGAAGAAATGCATGACTTAAATCCATATTTTTTTATTCTATTCTGGTGTTCTGGTGCCAAAATGTTCTTTTTCTTTATAATCATTCAGTAAATACTCCCAACCTTTTGCCTGCTTTTACCTAATGGGATTCTGAAAAAGTAAGTAGTTACTCAACATCATCTAAATACTTTATTTTATTAAGCCATGAGACTCATAGAAAATTTGCAAATAGTCCACAGGGCAGGGATTCACATTTTTAAAAAAGATTTATTTATTTTTAGAGAGGGGGGAGAGTAGAGGGCAGGGGCAGTGGGAGAGGGAGAGAGAGAATCTCAAGCAGACTCCCTGCTGAGCATGGAGCCTAATGCAGGGCTCCATATCACAACCCTGAGGTCATGACCTGAGCCAGAATCAAGGGTGGGTCCCTCAATGAACTGAACCATCCAAGTGCCCCAGGTCTTCAAATTTTTCTTTCTCCTCATGGAACCAAAATCACCAGATACAGAGTCTGTCTCTCCTGATATGCTTTTTGCCTTATTATTTGTACCCCTTATTATTTGATTCATGCGAATAAGCAAAACTGGTAGAGGTTGGTGGGTTCAGGAAGAAAAAGCAAGATTTCCACCAGATGGTACACATTATTGCATTTCTATATTATTTTATATCAAGTTGACACATGAACCAGTCTAAATTCATTTTCTGAGGTTTCCCTGTCACTATTAGACAATGGGCATACCTCATCTCATTTCAAAGGTATCTTGAAATTGTTAAGCACTCTTTATATTGTGTGAACCCAGCAACATATTTCTTTAGAAGATGCTGGTTCACCTTACTGGGAAAGTTTCTCATGCCAACATATGGATCTAATCACATAGGTTTTCTCCTCCTCTTTGTTACATTATTCTGTTCTCCAAAGTCTTGAGGTTAATTTCACTTTCTCCATTTCAATTTTGGTCTATCTTTCTGCTTTCTCTGTAGCAACCTTTCATATTTTCTAACACATCAGAAAAACAGAAACTTTAATGTTCATCTTTTTTTCTAGGAGATATGTTATCTACAATACAAGTTATAATGTAGTTCCTCCCTTTCCTTCCTGCTGGCCTTTAAGAATAGGTGTAGTGAGGATGAGTAGTGGAGATGACCCAGGCCTCCTCAAAAGAGACCTTTAATCTGAATGTTCCAGATCTTCTTCTTACTCATTCTTTTCCATCCCTCTGCTGTCACTGTTCAGTTTTGTTCTTCTGGCAAGATTGGAACCCCAGAGAGAGAAATATTATCACTTTATCTCAAGCATAATATACTCACAATTTCTCTCTATATGGCTCTGAGACCAGTTCTGATCCATGAAAAGTGAACAGTGTGTCCTTGGACCAGGAGTCCAAATCCCAGGTCTCACAAATTAGCCAAGCAACTTTACATTTGCCACATAACCCTTGTGAGTATCAGACTCTTTAACATTTGAAAGTAAAGGTGGGGAACTAGCTATTCCCCAAGGTTTTTTTTTTTTTTTTCCTATTTTTATATCAGCTAATTCCAACCATTAATAAGGTCTTTCTGGTGTGTGGCTTTTTGGTATTGCACAGTAGTCTTCTCCTTGGTTGGAAGTGCTGTGCTTGTTGACCAGGAAATGGTAACTGATTTTTCAGTGGTATTGCTTATAAGAGAATGATTTACTTCTTTTCATCTCCTAATGACTGCTCATGAAAATTTTTCATTTTGTATTAACATTTGTTTCACATATTACTTTCTAGAGTATTAAATGCATAGAAAAATCACTTAGCTTGAAGAGATTCTTTTTAAGCTTTCACATTTATAACTTGTCATTTAGATTTTGGAACTTTAAAAGATTTGTGGACTTTAATATTCTGTACCATTCATAGTGTGTATGTGTGAATATATTTGTTCATGATGGACTCTAGGTATCTTCAGGGTAAGAAATACACAGCTCTCAAAGGTAAAAGTCTATATCTAATTTTGGGTGGCTTCTGTCTCCAATTTATCACAAATTTTTTTCCAAATGCCCAATATTTTCTAGGGTCCAATATTTCACAGGACCTGCAGCATCACTGTGAGATGGGTAACAGACCAATTTATATTTTATAGATACTATAACTGAGGCACAGAGAAAGCATATGATCTGCTTTGGCCCTCCAGCAGTTCGGCAAGGAACAGCAGAATAAAGATCAAGAAAAGAAATAACCTAATTCCTCTGTGATTCTCTTTTGCTGAGGATCAGAGCACCATAGGGCTGAAAGATTCTCTGAGAAGCTAACAGCACACTATCTCTTTGTAGTGAAGCCTGTATGTGAATTTAGCCAGTAGAGATGTCAAGTTTCTGACTATAATCCAAACCAAATGTTTAACATTCTTCATTACTAGAACGTTCTTCCTCAGACTTCGCCATCATCTACAACCATATCCTAGCACACATCATGTCATGCCTCAATCCCAGTAACAGTCATCTGATGATGATGGTACCATAATTCCTCTCCTTCCCCTAAACCCACCCTGCCCGGTTCTACAGGCTGCATCCAGTGATCTTCCTTAAGATAAGATCATTGTGCCACTTGATTTTGTAAAGTGTGTAAAGACTTCCTGTTTCCCAGTTTCACTGCATGTCTGGTCTATGATTCTCTGCCCAGATTTCAAGGTGACCCACAATTGGGCTCTGCTTGTTATTTAACCATTATTTCACTATCATAACCCCCATCCTGATGTGTAGGTCTCTCTTTTTTGCCTTCACCAAGATATTGTTTTGTTTTGCACTTTACACTTTTCATTTAGGGTTTCCTTTCCACCTCTTCATCTACTTACCTAAATTCTACTCCTATCATGCTCTCCTTGAAGCCTTCATTGACTGCTCTAGCTGAAGCAGTCACTTTACGGTGTTAACGAGAATTGTCCTTATGGTCATTGTTACCTACCATCACTCTCTCATTGTATTTGTGTGTCACCTTAATTCATCTAAGGCTACTGAGCTTCCTAGAGTGCTGAGATTGTGTCTTCTCTTTGTCTTAACCAATACTGCCAAGCACAATAAATAAAGACCATAAGTAAAACAAAGTTTTCAATAAGTACTAGTTGGCTCCTTGAAATTAAGTGAACTGGATTTGCAAACTGTGTGTGTGTGTGTGTGTGTGTGTGTGTGTGTGTGTGTGTATTTATGAGGGGGCTTTTTACTTTAGGGGGAAAGGCTTATAGATACACAGATGAGTATATGTAGTTTTTTTGGATTTTTTTTTGAGGAGAAGTATCCTCCCATATTACCTGAATTTCAAATTCTTGCCAGAGTACTTCTTCCTTTAACTGGAAGTTGTTTGTCAAATATAAGAGCAGTATCTTTCCTGTTAAGGTGCTGTGGCCTTGGATTTCCACTCAAATTCCCTCTCATGCTCTGAGTATCTTCAGTCCTTGTCTTTCACTCCCTGCAATATAGGACTAAATCTTGCATTTGAATATTGTATGAACTAAAATGGCATATGACTAAGGTTCATATTTTATAAATGTCAGGAATTCCTTTGAAAATATTGGCATAATAATATATGCTTAAAAATTGGGGAACAGACCTCACCTTGGAGCAAAATGAAGCAGTCTTCACATCATTTTGTGAATATTATTTTGCTCTAGAAGTTTTGTAACATTTGCAGTGTCTCAATCTTAAAAAAATGAATGTTTCTTTGATTCCATGAGGTTGTGTTTGAAAATGATGAAAATTATATTACATAAAACAAAAAACTCATACATAGTTTCGAGTCTGAGTTAGAAGATCCTGTTTATCTGACATAGTAGTCTACCCAGCAAAAATTCCTTCTTAGCATCTGCTCAAACTTTGTTCATGCTCTTTGGAAGTTAACTGTTGCAAGGCTCTAATTTTGTAATGTTTTTTCTTTGTTAAATTGCAACTTATCCTACAGGAACCTCTGCCTACTGCTTCTGCATCTAAGCAACATTCTTCAGTAAAAGTTTTTTTCCCATGATGGATGTGTTCTCTATCTGCACTGTCCAATATAACAACCACTAGCCACTATCTAGCTTTGGGCACTACCGACTTGAGAAAATAAATTTTCAGTTTAATTTTACTTCATTTAAATTTAAACTTAAGTAATCACATGTGGTGAATGGCTACCATATTGAACAATGCAGCTCTAATATTTTGCAGAATGAGCCAGCAACCATTTTCATACCCCAACTCTTCAAAAAATGTAAAATGAATTATTTTTTGTAATTTTTAGGACATTTTTGTTTCCTTATTAATAGATATGCACTTTAGAATTTATTTTGTTGTGGCTGCTGTTGCTGCTATGATCCCCTCTTTTCTCTAAGATCCTTTTCAAGTCATTGATTCTATGATTGTGTCTGGATGTTCCTTGGAGTTATTTAGCAATCGCGGTCTTGATGTATATAGTGTTCTGAACTCATGGAAAGAAACAAATTGCTGAATTTGGAGTCATTTGAAGACACAGGGCACACAAACAGTTCTTAGCTGGGAGTGATTATGCCCCACAGGGGACATTTGGCTATGTCTGGAGATGTCTTTTGATTATCATGTCAGAGGGGAGTTGCTTCTGGTATCTGGTGGATAGAAGGCATGGATGCTGCTCAACACAGAACAGAGTCCTCACAGCAAAGAATTATCCAGCCCAAGACGTCAACATTGTTGAGGTTGAGAGAGCTTGATTAACACATTTAAGAAGGAAGTATCACTTATTGAAGCACATGAAGATTTCACTATTTGAAAAGAGAATTACACCCAAATGCTTGCAGAGATGTACCAAGTTTGTGAAGTTTTGTACACTGCATATTTATCTTTGAATTCTCTCTTCTACATTAAGGGCTCTATTGAGTTAGTGAAAATACTGATGAATTTATTAATCCAAGAATATCTTATAAAGTGCTTTACTCCTTCCTACTTTCCTTCTGAAACTATCGTGGATCTTGTTGTTATTCTCTTTATGAGTCATAATTTTAGTCCTTATCTATGCTTTTATTTTCACAGACACTATCTGCATTGTGACAAAGCCACTGGTCAAATAATGAGTTCAGTTGAAAATGGCATATTGTGATGTCAACTTCTTCAGATCATATTCAATGGGACTCCTTTTTCCTTGGAATATTTTATTTGGTAGTGTGAGGCCAGTTAATTTTTCTCCCTCGTCTTGAGGCAGGAAATAATTAATACAACCTGGGGGAGAGCCTGGCTGGTTGGTCAGAATGAAATCTGACACCTAGTGAAATGTGCTTCGTTTCCGGTTTCAGCCCTAGCGTGAAATTTCCCGAAGTTCATAGAAAGGTTCATCAAATCTTGGCAAATCTCTTACTAAACTGGGCAGTGTCAGATTCCAAAAGAAATGTGTAAGTTTTACCTGGATTCAAATTTCAAGTGTTAAAGTTTCAGCAGGCCAAGCCAGAAGGCTCCCTGCAATATTGAGGAAAACCCCAGGTTCTGATTTTGGTAATTTATTGGAAGAGACAACTGACTGAGAATAAAACCTCCAGGGAGGCACATTTCATGGAAACCCATCCACACTCTTTAAAACACACAGGAGTTTTCAATGGACCTGGATGCTATCACTGTACCAACAATTTTACATTGTTCATTATCACATCGTATCATAAGGTTCCCACATTCAAAGCCAAGCAAGGGGGAAAACACTCTCCCAGGGGTTTTGCAAAGTTCACACAAAAGAGAATAATGCATGGGACATTTCCTATTGAGTTTCAAAGAGTGGAAGAAAAAGTACAATGATAAGAATCAAGAGAAAGTCCCCAAAATATTATTCATGAAATGAGTTCTAGCAGGCTATGAAGGTGAAGAAAGAAGTCACATTTCCAAGTTCTAGTAGTAGTTCTGGACTTTGAAATAAAAAATGTAGAAAACCTCGCCCTAATTTGAGCAGATTCAAAGTCTGATGTATTGCATGCATTTTTAAATTTTCTTGCGAAATTTTCATGCATGGATTTGGTACCAAAAGGCTGTTTTGCCCAGTTCCCTGGGGCTCTAGCAGGCAGCCCTGCTAAGTCAGCGAAGGGAAGCTGCCTTTTCCAGTGTATTGCTCCTTTTAAAGGAGCTACATTCTGCCAGGCTTTGGAATCATTACAGCTTCATGATAAAATTTCTGGCAATTTAATTAACACAAAGACATTTGAACAGTTTCTAATGTTTTGTAATCTCCTTCTGAGTACCATATAATCAAGGACATTCAACTGGAACAGAATTAGCCTACTTTAAGGACACCCCAAACAAATTTATACATGCTGAAGTTATTTAATCATTGGTTCTGAGAAATGGATATGGTTAAGATGATGAACAGAGTTTCTCCATAGTGTATTTGATTGAAGGTAGTGCTCCTATAGAGATATTGATCTCTGGGATAAATAAAAACACTGGGGGTTAAAATCACATTGATTATACTAACTACTGCTTCTTTTTCATCGAAAGCAATACAGGGTCCATCAAATAAGTTCTATAGCCACAAATCAAAGGCCATTTTTCCATGTCCAAACATTGGGGGGAAAATGTTATCAAATCTATCTTTTCAATCACGTCCATAACATAGGTAGCAACCGCTGTCAGCAGTGACACGTGCTCACATGAAGAGTAATGATAGGTTATTCTATCTTGGTCTTTTTGGTAATCAAGCACTCTGAAATTGTGATTGATCGCTGGCTCAGAGTGAATTTTTTCAAGAGCGATGTCCCAAAAGATTTCCTCAGGCCAAATCTAAAATAGCACAGTGGAAAAAAAAATAAACTTACCCCAATAGTTGACGCTAAAAACTAATTTTCAGAATATTCCCGAGGAAATCATATCATTCAATGCAAATTACTAGGACATTGTTCTGTTTTGGTAAAAGTACTGATCTTAAAAATAATCTGGAGTGTTCTGATTTGGTCAGTGGTGAATGGGGATTATAACCTGGGAAAATTTGGCATCTATTTGAC
The DNA here is from genome assembly GCA_004023965.1 of Spilogale gracilis. Lineage (NCBI taxonomy): Eukaryota > Metazoa > Chordata > Mammalia > Carnivora > Mephitidae > Spilogale > Spilogale gracilis. Next base: position 57,943 of record PITA01000188.1, read on the forward strand.
AACAGCACTGGCCTCAATATCTCTTTTTGGAATGAAAGAAAGCTGTGAGCCAGGGCTTGAACTGAAGTACGATGACGACTCTCAGCAAACAGCAATGGTTCCCTGTGGCCACATGCAGATAATTGGTGGCCCAGTTGGATGATCTGATTCTTTTTGACATAGGAGAAGAGAGTATGCTTGTAAGGGCCCAGCAGAGCTGAGTCATGTCCGTATATTAATGAGTGATGGGACCAAGTCTGAATCACAAGACTTTCTATAGCTTCAGTTCCCGGGCCCAGTAGAAGGAAGGATGCATTTTTCTCCAGAGAGTCAGAGAACAGCATAACTCAGTATTTTCCTAGAGAAGACAGTTTGGTATCCTGCTAAGCTGAGAGTAAAACGAACCTGCCAGTTCCACCTGCTTAAGCCATCCACTGACATGAGACTAAAGAATTGTGCAACAAAATTAATGGCTGACGCTTTAAAAAACTAAGTGGAAAAAAAATTCTGCACCGAAGGGCAGTCAGTCTGAAATTTATGGCAGTAGAAAGCACTTTAATCAAAGAGCATAGCTGTATTTTAAAAAGATTGGATAATTTTATGATCAATAACAGTATTTGTAAGCCTGTATGCTAAAATGGGGAAAGCAAATCCCATGCTTCAAAGCCGAAGCTAGTTGCTTCAGGTGTTTAGAAGGAATGTTTCCATTACATACATCATTATAACCAGCTCGGGCAAATTCCCATCTATTTCTGCTTTTACGTGAAGCATGAGGAATTGGTCACTGCAAGTAGCCTACGACTAAGTTAGATGTCTGACATGGAGATTGTCTGGGCTCTTTTCCCATCAGCTCTTAAAGAATAGAGGTGCGAGGTCTGTGTGGGGCTGGGCGGGGCTGGGCTGGGGAAGGCAGAATGTTACGAGGAGTTAGTTTCTTCACATTTGAATAATTTGAGACTGACAATTGTATTTCCATTACCCTTTGGTACAAGAGTGAGAGAAGAAAGGCAAATGCCAAAGAATGATGTCAGCTAAATGCCCAAGGTTTAACCAAGTGACAGAGAGCCCAGGGGCTCATTCTATTTCCGATACATATTGGCATGAGCAGAAACTCACTAAAATCCCCATCATCTCAGCATGTAATCCCAGTTTTTCTGCAGTGAAATCATGGAGTTTACTTTAAAAATCACTTATAAAATGTTGGAGATTTAATGTAAAAAAGGGTCATCTTGACAAATAGGAGGGGGATAGTAATTGTACCCTTGAAGAGACCAATTTAACCATGTCCTTTGCACCCCAATTCTAAGAGACTTCATCACTGAAGAGTCCAAAGAATACTACTGGTAGGGAGTTTGACTCATCAGGATAGATCATAACAGGTATTAAGAATAGCACAATACTGAGGCTGAAAATCATATTATTATCATTATTGCTCCCCAGCTTAAACTAATAGTAGGAAAGGGCTATGTGATTTATAGTTTTAAGAAGTATCATTGAATTACATTGAAGCAGGCTGATTATAACCCAAGGCTTCAGCTTCCTCTTCCTTCAAGTGGTGGAGTTATAGGCAAATACACTCTATCTCTAGCCAGTGATTTCTTATCTTTTAAAAGTCCCCTATAAATTGAATATTTTAACTACCAAATGGTGCCCATTAGCACCAACACATCAGCCATTTTAAATTAATCAGTAATCTACAGAACCACAAATATAAGTGTCTTGTTCATTCCACTGAGATCACTGTGGGCGGCAGGGAAGGGAGAGAAATTGGATGCTTTCTTTAGCTAAACAAACCATGGTTAAATAAAAATATATGATCACCATTAGGTTTCTTTATAAGCAAATGTGGCTTGGTTCTCTCATCACTATCTTGAGAAACTTAAAGAATAGCAGACTGGAACCCATTTTTCTCAGCAGCATTACCCAGTGCCATGCCTCAGTGGAGAAACAGTGAAGTAGGCCATGTCTCTCGCATGAAGAATGTTGGTAAGTGCTTCCATTATAGGTGAGCTGCATGTAAATGCAAAAGGGTTGCCTTTAATGTCTCCCACCTGGAAACAGGAAATACTCAGTAGTCATTCCCATCCATCTCGTGCTGGGTTTTACATTAATAAGGTAATGCCTTTAAGTTCTCTGAGGTTTCAGGGAGAAAGGCACATTGGGAGAAGAGATGTTATTATTTCCGAGACCTCCTGTCTCAAGCCAGCTTAAAGGCTGAGGGTCCCAAGGTGGTGCTGTAATAGCAGCACTAATAATGTGCAGTTACAGCACATCTCACGTTAGGCACTCGGAAGACATTATACACATTTATTCATTAAACCTGAACACACCCCGGAGATAGGTTAACTGCTATTATACCCCTTTATGCCAAAGTAAATGAAAACAAAGGTGGGGGGGGAAGCAAGTTAGTCAAGACCATCTGATGAACCTGTAGTAAAACTATAGTGAAGATGGTGTCCCGGTCCCTAGTGATTCCGTGAAAAGCTTGGCCTCATTTGGCCTGAGCATATGCCTGTATGTATATGTTTATTTAATTTTATATCATCTTGTTCTAGAAATAGCTGGAGAACACTTATAATTATGCTTAATACAGCTAGATAATATAAATTGAAAATAAGTGGTTGGAGGAAAAGACCCAAGGAAAATAGGGATATAAAAATGAGAGCAAGCTGAAGTACAGTTTGTGTTTTATGTGAACAATGTTCAGCAAGTGCTCTTGTCATTCAGTTGTGTATAAATGATTGTGCATAGCCTCAGTTCCCCTACCCATGTGCCTTGGTAAGAAAAATTTTTGTGCCCTGAGAAATTAAGAGCCACAGAAGACACTAAAGATTTGTAAGACTAGACTTCAGATTGCTGAGTGGTGAATCAAAGTGTATCATTAGGGCCCAATAGACTCAGATCTAGTGGCACCTTTTTGAAAGAAAAGTGTGACATTTCCCCAACATCTGGAGAAGTAAACAGCAGAGACAGTAAGATCAACTGAGAGGAACACTGGTCACTGGCAGCAGAATGGTCTGTTCCCCATGGCGAGATTGCAGGTCATGGGTGAATTAGTGCCACAAATGGGGCAGTGACTCATGGTCTGGGCAAAGTCTGTAGGTGACGAGGTATTTTGCATCAACATGGACAGCAGCCCATGGGCCAACATAGGGCTGTAAACATAGTTTGCCTCTATGTAAGGGGCATCAACCCAGATGAGGAAAATGTCAATCTAAGGGAGAGAGACAGAGCTGTATGTATAGGTGAGATGGCTCTCCCCACCCCATCCATCAACCCCAACCTCAGCTCCATTTGGGAATCCCACAGAGATAGAAGAAAAACAAGGATGATGAATATCTCGGTGTTTGGGAAACTGTGGCTATTCTTCCAGTAGGGGGAAAGGGAATTTACTGGCATTACCTGAATACAGTGGAATATCCGATGAAATGGAATATATACAATGGAATACTACGCCTCCATCAGAAAGGATGAATATCCAACTTTTGTAGCAACATGGACTGGATTGGAAGAGATTATGCTGAGTGAAATAAGCTAAGTAGAGAAAGTCAAGTATCACATGGTTTCACTTATTTGTGGTGCATAAGGGGTAATATAGAGGACAGTAGGAGAAGGAAAGGAAATGGGAAGTAGGGTAATTCAGGGAGAGAAACGAAATAAGAGAGACTTTGGACACAGAAACAAATCGAGGGACTTGGAGGGAGGGGGTGGGTGGGTGGGAGAGCCTGGTGGCGGGTACTGAGGGCACCTATTGCATGGAGCACTGGGTGTGGGGAATGGGCAATGAATCTTGGAACACTGAAAAAAAAATAAAAAGAAAAATAAAAAGAAGAAAAAGAAAAAAAAAGAAAAACTCGTTTTTTCTAAGGATTTAAGAAGACAAAATATATTCTCATTAGACTAGTATGGTTTAAATTAATGCTTTCTTCGGAAAATGAAATTCCAAACCTTTCTCTTTGTAGTCATGACACTAACTTTATCATTATTTTTTGTTGGTGTGTGTGTGTGTAGGAATATGTGTTTTTATGTTGTTGTTTCTCGAAGCCCTTATCTAGTACATGGAGGCAAGGTTTTGCCTGTGGTGGAACATCTACGGGTGGAATTTAGATACCTGGTGGGAACTTCAGATCTTTTAGTTTCTACAGAAGATCAGCCTGAAGCTCAATCCTGTGCCCTATGGTGGTCCAAAATTGTCCTTACTCTTTCTGTACATGCACTAAAGTTTTATTTCTCACAGTTACCTCAGACTTAGGGTCCCTACCTTCACTGAATTAATTTGGTTGAGATCATTTCACTCTCCAACCAATGGTGTCTCTATTCTACACCATTTCACCAGATGTGAAATTCAGCCTCAATCTCCTCTGAAAATTTTTAACTCATGAAGAACGTTGGAATAGCATAAATTTGACCTTTTTTTTTTTTCAATTGGGAAAGAGTTTACATTCTAAAAACAAACGATTTCAAGTTGGACACTGAAAATTCCAACTCATTCATTCATTTCTACAACATTTATTAAGTCCTTATATTATGCCAGACACAGTTCACAATACTTGTGGTTTATCAGCAAATAAAATTGACTAAGGTTTAATCTCATGGAGATTAAATTACAACAGGTCTTTGAACAAGCCACTCTGCATCTCCAGAGGGCTTTCCTAGTGGCTCCCTCTGTACACAGGCTGTAACCTCTCCCAGTTTTTCTGGCTCTTCTCTCCCACACTCTCCAGAACAAAAACAAAGTGTTCAAGCCTTCTCATGAAGAGCAATTAACTATTAATGTGGTGTCTTAGCTCTTTTCTAAAAGGATACCCTAAATGTTGTAAAAAAAATATTTTCTTAGTCAAAGACACTAATCCCTTAGTACTGATTTTTCGGGGGGGGGCGGTGGAGGTATTATTCTTTTACTTCTGTTATTTTAGTATAAACAGCTTAAGTTATCAGCTATTCATTAATAGGAGAAGAAACCGCTTCCTTATGGTGTCAATGCTTAGTTTTTAACATTGCTTAGAGAACAACTTCTCATCCATAAAGTTTTCACTTTTCAGTTTCCTTACTTCCTGAAGTTTAACCAGGATCACAGACATGCTGCATCAGAGCCATTCCAGAAGTTATAATGTGGGGAAAATGAAAAGTTCTGGTTTTATTCCATATGTTACCACTCAGCATCACTAGCATTCTGTTCATAAATAGTTTTAATGATTTTAAAAATATTTTCATAAATAAATTGGTTTTTAGAAAGTGGAGAAGCATGTAGAAGCAAACCATCCACTTTCCAATGGTCCTGGTAGTTCAACATATGAGCCACCAGCAGTCTTGGTGTTCATATCCAAGGATGACTAATTCTACTGTAGATATGTAGGATAGATGAATGTTCAACAACAATCATATATCCACACAGAATAAGCCTTGACTAGGGAATGTATGTATGAAAATAAAGATAAGTATTATGACAGATCTACTAGAAAAAGAAATGATTCAGAAACTGTAGATATGGGTTGACGGATATTTTAAAATTCAATTCTCTTCTGAAGAAACTGTTTTACCACAATACAGAATACTGTAAGATCCCAGGCATTGTGTCCCAGAACAGAAAAACAAAATAAAACACTGCTTTTGAGAGAAAAAGTCATAAGAAATCTACTTAATCGAAAAAGGGTAACTGTCAGTATTTGTAGGTAGATTATTAGCAGTTAAAGAACTGTACTATGAAGAAAAGACCTGACAATCTATATATACAAGGCAGTACCTTCTGGAAATGGGCACTCTACAAGTGTTCAAGAGCAGGTCATCTGTGTTGAGGTGGAGGTGATTAGCAAATCAGATGTTTGTTGTTGTGAGTGTTTGATAATGGTTGAGACAGTCCTGAGGGTTCAGTTTTCAAGATAGAAACGCCAATTCTGAAAGGCTGTAGAGAGAGGTACTCGGTAATAAAGCGACAAAACCCTTGTATGGAGAGAATTCTTTCTAGTTGGGAGACTGCAAGGACCACCAACTAGAACTTTCATGGGGGACAATTTCATTTAGTAATAATATAATCAGTTCAAACTCATAGGGCACCACCTCTGTGAAGTAAATATATGGTCATTTGTTCTTTCTTCAGATTCTCTAAATTCTGCAAGTTACTGGTTGCATATGTTCCATAAGGAGATAAAAAAAGATCCTTAAAGAAAGTCAGCCTCAGGTATTTACCTGTGTGCAAGAGAAAAAAGGTGAAAAAGTCAGAATTGTCTGATCTGAATAATATGGGTTCTAAAAAGCTACGAAGGCTGTCTAGAGAAGACAGCTGACCCCATTACAAAAATAAAACAAATAACAACAATAAACCTCTTAGTTGACTATCGCTTTAACTTTTCCTAAATCCTCACAGTGATAAAATAGAACTTGCATTTCCTGACCCCCAGGAAGATTTGTCTATGATGCCAATAAGCGTGTGGGATCCATTTAAAAACAGACTCGTTTAATTAACATATAGCAGTTACTCTATGTCAAGTATATTTCTCACTTAACTTTCTACTCACTTAACTGTCACCAAGTGTGGAATATAGGCCCTACCATTTCTGAGGGCATGCTGTCCAAGCAGAGGCAGGAGCCTAGCTATGAATTATTTGCTAGGTGTCTTTCCATGCATAGGTATAGGAAGGTTCAGTGCTGGCCAAGTATTTATAAGAAACTCAGGCTAGCGTTGCTGCATGGTGGTGTCCCTCAAGCAAGATGTCTCACCAACCATTTCCACCTGCCTGCCAGTGCATGCAAATTGCCAAAATGAGCATGGTATAAGATCTCAGAAAGTAAAAATATCTCAAGAAGTGATGTAGAGAAAATAATGATCTTGAGGGTATTGATTAAAGATTATCCCTAATCTCCTGAAGTAAGGTTTTTTGCATGTGTGTATGTTGGGGAGATAACCTTGAAAAAGACTTAGGGATTCCTTTGGAGGAGAAGAAAGAGTCCTAAAGAGACATGTAGAGAAAGAAGGGCTTCAATCTTAGCCCTCTGCCATTATTATCATCATCATTATTATTATCAATTATGAATTTCATCATCATAATCATTATTGCTACTTTAGCACTTATCAGCCACTAAAAAAATATATATTTTTAAAAAAAAAAGAGAAAGTAGAAGAAAAAAAGTAAAAAACAATGTTAAGGGAGTAGAAGCTTACAAAAGAAAATCAAATGTAAAAATTGAGAATAGTAGAAAAGAGAATAAAGTAAGAGTGGGTATGACAGAATTAAAGTTCCAGTAGAATAAAATGTTGAATTTGAAAATAAGATTAAACAAATGAGATTTAAAATGAAAGATAAAAGAATGGATCACTAAAATTATAAAACTAGAGATAATTAAAGAATAAGATAAAATACTTAAACACAAAAGATACAAAGTTTAAGTGTAAAAATAGATATAAGTAAGGATTAGTAGGAATTAATCACTAAAAAGGAAAAAATTAAGGCATTGAAACTAAAAATAAAGAGGCTTAGAGGAAAATATGTTAGGAGGAAATTAGAGAGCTATGGAAAGAAAAATAAGGAAAAAAATGTCTCTGAACAGTTCAGAAATGAGCCTTGTTTAAAATATTTATATACTGGGCCCTTCTTATGCTAACAAAGGGCAACATCCTCTGTGTGTTAGAGTTGAGGGATGAAGAGAGTATAAGGGATGAGTTGCAACTTGACCAGAGGCTGAAACCCCTCAGAGATCCTTCCAAGCTGTGCTGATTCGTCAAAACTCAAGTCCCCTCAACACAGAGAGCTGGGACCACTCCTAAGCTTCCCTTCACTGATCCTAGGAGTTTTCATAATGTTTTTTTTTTTAGCCATCCATTAATGTGGTTTACACCATATTTAAAACAAGGGCCCTTAATTCTCATAAACAGAGCTCACAGACTACTGGAGTATCCATTGATGAACACCAGGAAATCTGAATCATGAGCAATTATCCCAACTACAAATTGTTTCTCTATTTAACCTCCTTTCTATAATGTGTAAATTCATCTTAGTAAAAAATATTTTTTAATGGTTATAGATTAGAGTAGCATAGATGACCATTCTACACAATAGATATTTGCCATTTTTACCATATCAATGAAGTTTGCCCCATCACCCTAAATTTTAAAAAGATTCTGTTCTCATGAACATGAACATTGGCCTTCCTTTACACTGGATGGTATCTGTGCCTCTCCCCTTTTGGAGAGCCTCCTTTCTTCCTCAGCTTCTCTCCATTTGGACATGGATGAGGTCCAGACAGGAGTTCTGCCAGCCTGATTGCCTCACAATAGTTAGTGGTTTAAGAGTATCTGACCCCTCCACAGTCCCTTTGAGAGACTTACCTCCTAACCTACAGATCCATTCAGGAAATGAGAATGTCACCTAAATCTGCCAATAAGAGGCTTCCATTGGGATTTTCCTAATCTGAGCCAGAGGTTCAGAAAGACCTAGAAGCCTAGAAGGCACTTCAAACATTGAGAAGAGAATGTTAAGAAAAATGAAACCAAACATAAAGAGTTATGCCCTCAGGAGTCCTATAAGTAAGAGAGCCTCTTATTTTCTGCTTTTCTTGTTCTTGCTATAATCTGTTCATGGGAGCTAATAAATTTACCTTTTTATCTAAAAGGTTTCTTTCATATGTAATCAGAATAGTTCTAAATAATATATATAGTTTTTGACTTGAAAATCTTTTGTCCTTCCTTTGTCTCTTCACAGCGCCTTTGTGTTTTTTTGCTTCAAGGTGCAGATCATTACTGATAGCCCAGCCTCCGAGCTCCCATCTCAGGCTGGAACTACTCTGCTGTCTTTTGCAATCAATACACACAAATACTCCCTGTCTCTGATGTTATACTCAGAGAATGTCCACTAACTAGATGGTGTGGACTTTCATTTAACAAGAACATTTTTTTTTAGTTTTCCGTTTATCATTTTGGTTAACTTGAGCAAACTAGCTTGGATTGGTATGGATTCAACCGACACACTAATTTTATAATTTGTGCTCTTTCTCAAATTCCAGGTCCCACTGTGGAAATGATTTTTTTATGCTAGATTTATTTCCTAAGAAATGCTTTTTCTTGGGAGCCCCACTATCACCATTTAGACATTAGAAAATCTGAGAGATTTGTCTATGTATGTGTCAAACCTCAATTTCTATGAGGAAGACTCAGAAAAGTTGAATAGCCTCTCAGTCACTTAGCGTGTCAGGGATAAGGTGGGGAATCAAGTCCACAACTCTCTGACTATAAAATACAACTTTTCTACTCTAACATGTGGGAAAAAAATGTATACATCTGAATAAGAACTCTAAAGAAGAGGAACAAATGAAATCAGCTATTGTGCTTTGGAGATTTCTAGAAAAATAAATTTCCCAATATTATCACTATACTACCAAATAAAAAAAGTGGGGGGACTTGAGTCCCAATCAAGCCCAATCACTTTTTAAAAAATCTTCTCAGGTGAGCAAACCACCTGGCACCATCCCCTGAAGAAAAGACAACTTAACTTTAAGTAAAAGCAACTAGCATTGAGGATCTACCACATTTCATTGACCACAAGAGGCCCTCAGTTATAAAATGCATCATTATTGTATCACTCCTGTGATGGTTAATTTTAGGTGTCACCTTGACTGGGTATCACGGGTACCCAGATATTTAGCTAAATATTGTCTCTGAGAGTGTTTCTGAATGACATTAGCACTTTAATTGGTAAACCAAATAAACCAAATTACCCTCCTTGATGTGGAGGATATCATCCAATCCACTGAGGGACTGGATAGAACAAAAGGGCGAATTCTCCCTCTTCTGGGTGATTGCTTGAGCTCCAACACTAGTCTTCTCCTGCCCTTAGAGTTGGCTTTTACCACTGGCTCCTGTGGTTCTCAGGCCTTTGAACTTGGACTGAACTACACCATCAGCTTCCCTGGGTCTCCAGCTTTGCAGATTAAGAAACTCTTCAGCTTCCTTTGTGTGAACCAGGTCTTTATAATAAACATAATAAGTCTGCCACTTCTTCTCATCATCTCTCAATAGATCGGTAGATAGCTGCAGATCTCTCTTTACCTGTATCTCCTATTGGGTCACTTTCACTAAAGAATACTGACTAGTACCACCACTAAGAAAGATAAAAGCTGTCAATTTAAATATCAAGGAGCTGGCAAATTTTTTCCAGTGAAGGGCCAGATAGTAATTATTTTAGGTTCTGAGGTTTATAAGGTCTCTGTAGCAGTGACTAAATTCTGCCCTGGTAGCGAGAAAGCAGCCATAGACAATACAAACACAAATAGATGTGTCTATGTTTCAGTAAAATTTTATTTATGGAGGCTGAAATTTAAATTTTATAAAACTTTCATATGTCATAAACCATTATTTGTCTCTTGAATTTTTCTCATTTAAAGATGAAAAACTCTTATTTCTAGAAGCATACAAAAGCAAGAGGTAGGTGGATTTGATCTGTACCACATTATGGTTTCTTATCACATTAATCCAAGATGCATCTAGATTTCAGAGATGTTAGAATATAGAAGTATGTGCATCTTACGTTGAAGTGTGATAACTACTTCGATAAGTACGAGGTCCTTTGGATTTCCCTGAATTTTTGATATCAATAATAGATCTCTACAATGTTTTGCCATCTAGCCTTTGGCAATCAGCAGTGATCACTGCTGAGTATAGAGTTTGCCCTTTCTGGGAAATAGAGCTGGAAGTGAAATAGAGAAAGTTGAAAAGAATGTTAGTGAACTCACAGAGTATGGGACGATCTCTCAGAATATGAACGTTCAGGGGAATAATAATATATACCATTTGTTTATCACTTTATGGTCTATAAAATATTTATGCATATGTTGTTTTACTGAATTTTCACCATGAATCTATAAGGTAATCATGATAGAAATTAGCTGCAGATAAACAACAACAACAACAACAGCAACCCAAAAAACTCTGAATTAGAGTTATGTATCTGGTAAGAAGTAGACCTGATCTTCTCTTTTGACTATATGGTTGTTCTTCCTTTTTGCAAAACGCATATTCAAGTGAGTGTTTCTGAGGGTGAACAATGAGCAGATGTATTTTAATGTACTGGAGAAAAGAGATGAGAAAGAGGGGGTAAGATCCAGTGTTCCCAGTGCTTCAAATAATCCCCACCACTTAAGCAAATTGACGGAGAGTTTTCTCACTCAGGATCACTCTTAGAAGTCATAGTCTCTCTTTCTTTTTCCTTGAAATACTGGTTTCAGCAGAACCCACTACTCCTTAGCCAATTTGAGTCAAAGCTATTTTCAGGACACTGAGCATATCTAAGCCAAAATGTGACTGGCTCATTTATTAAATTTAAACATTTTGACAGTTATCTCTGATTTCACTTCCTAGTTCTGTTTTGTTTCTCTTCCTTATTTAAGCCAAGTAATCTGATAGGGTGGAAATAACATGGACTTTGGACTCAGGGAGTTGAAACCCAGATGTGCTGTTTATTAGTTTGTGACTCTCAGCAAATTACTTAACCTGACTGAACTCTTTCATTATTCTTATTTTAGGAAGGGAGTAACATTGACATCGTAGAAAAGTTATGAATGACTTAATACATAGAAAGCCCATAGAAACATGTCTGGCACCTAGTAGTACGTATTAGCTATAACTGTAAGAACTGAGTGAGAATCATATGCAAGACATCTAAAAAAGCATCTGGTAGGTACCTGATAGACAATTTCCTATGGAGCCAAAAAACCAAGATATTTTCTATATAGATTCTTCACATTCCCCTTTTTATCCAATTCAAAGGTTGCACCTCTCGTCCCCACAACATAGAAAACCAAACTAACTGGCACTGTCCCAGTCCCTCTGGTTGTTCTTTGTTGAGTTTCTTTACCCCTTATTTTCTCATGTTTCCACTAAGAGATGTCCATCAATAAATTACCCCAGCTCATACCTACAATATATACAATTAATAAATGATTTTCTTTCCTCCACTCCAATAAAGCCTTTTCTTTTTTCCTTATATTTCTATTTGTATTAGCCTTTCTCTTAAAGATTGAATATTTGATGACTCCTTCATGCCCATTTTGATATCTATAAACCCAATGTCTATTTCTCTGGTCCTCATTTAATTGGCTCTTTTAGCAGCATCAGACCCTGTTGACATGTTGTTTCTTATTTTTGTTCGCCTTGCACACCACCTCCATTCTTATCTGATCTCTCTGCCTCTTCTGCCCATGTTCCTCTTGTCGGCTCCTCCTTCTCTGCAGAACCAGTAAATATTAGAGGACCTCAAGTTCCCTCCTTGGGAACTCATCACAGCTCTTTTCTCATCAAAGTTCTTTTTTGCCGATAATTTGTTTTATTTTTTAACTTTCAAAATTTCTGTTCTTCCCCATTCTCCCAGAAATCCAAGCTAAAAACTCCATTCAATATGCATTTTTCATTCCCCTAGATCTAGTTCTTTTCCAATGTGCCTGTGTAACATATTTGATAAATGACCTAACTTCTCACAAAACAGAGTTAATCTCATACTTACTTATAATTTAGTTCCTGACAACCTTTCCTTCTTCTATGAATTCTATATTCCAAAGATAAATGTTCCACTTATTGTTCTTAGAAAAACCCATACCTATGAGAAGAGAGAATATTTTTTTTCCCTTAAATGAAGACTTAAATGAATTCCTGGTGAGAATTTTGAAGAGCCATTACTAGAATGGGTATTTGACAGATTTCATGTTTAAGAAAACATCCCTTAAGTGATGAATTGGTTCTGCCTTGATCAGATTTACTCGAAAAAGCAAAAAAAACAAGAAGATTAAAACAAAACAAAACAAAACAGTGGTTCCTGGGTGGTTCAATGGATTGAGCCTCTGCCTTCAGCTCAGGTCATGATCCTCGGGTCCTGAGTTTGAGTCCTGCATCAGGCTCCTTGCTCAGCAGGGAGTCTGCTTCTCCCTCTGCCTGCTACTCCCCCTACTTGTGTTCTCTCCCTCTCTGACAAATAAATAAAATCTTCAAAAGAAGCCAAAAACCTCTTCTTTATCATTTAGCAATTGCTGCACTAACTAACCACAAAACCCCAGGGACATACGACAACACCACTTATTTCTTTTGCACCTGTAGGTTGGTTGGGGATTTGCTGAGCTCTACAGAGGGCAGAAACTACTCAGGTAGAGAGCTCCTTCCTCATGGCATCGACATCGGCACCGAGAGCTAGCCAAAACACATGAGCTATCTTATCACTGAAGCTTGAAACTGGCTCCCTGTTTCTTGTGTTATGTTCTGTGGGCAAAAGCAAGTTACACAGAGGCTCCCACATTCGAAGGGCAGGCTGGTGATTACCCTTTTTGTGGAAGGAACTGCGAAGTTATATAGCAAAAGGCAGGGATACCAGGAAGGGTAAAGAATTAGAGTTACTGGGGTGCCTGGGTGGCTCAGTGGTTAAGCCTCTGACTTCAGCTCAGGTCATGATCCCGGAGACCTGGGATTTAGACCCTCATTCATCGGGCTGCCTGCTCGGCAGGAAGCCTGCTTTCTCCCTCTCTCACTCCCGCTACTTGTGTTCCCTCTCTGACTGTGTTTCTGTCTGTCAAATAAATAAAATCTTAAGAAAAAAAAATTAATTAGAGTTACTAATTCAGTATATGATACCAAGTTCACAGTAATAGGACAGTGAATTAGTCTTCGGTGTGGGATTCACTGTGGTAGTCCCTTTCTTCTTTCTCCCCTCTCACCATGTTTCCCCTTACAAGATGAATTTCATGTGTAAGGAGACAAAGGACAAAGACAAGCTGGCCTACAGTACACATTCCTGGAAATACAACTCAACTACAACCTATCAAAACAATGGGTCCTGAGAAAATAATTGTGTGGTCTTAGATACTCAACACCCTTTATCTTACTGCACATCTGGGATGGAATAACAGACTCAGGTGGGGAGAAAAATGAATTGAGAAAGGCATTGGATTCCCACAGTGAGTGGGGTTTAGGCAAGTTGCCTTTACCTAGAGAAGCAAGTTGCCTTTACCTAGAAGTTTTGAAGAGGTGTCTAGAGAAGATTGAAGCCAACCTCACTGGTAGTGAGCTCTCAAAGGAGATGCTTTTTGTCTTCATAGCATCTGACATGGTATTTCACACATAGTTGGTTTTCACTATGTGGTAGACTGTGAATTAATAGAGATCTCCGATTTACTACAATTAATAGAAAGATTAATGCAATTTGCTAAAAGTAAATTATAACAATGCCATCTATTATACATAAATTCTATTGGATGAACAGATTTTTGGGGAGAAATGCTAATTCAAGTAAAACATTTTTGCCATTGCCAAGCGTAGGGTCTACTGATAGTTAATAAGTCATTTTATAAGCTATTTCTCATCATTGTCAGTTTTAGGAAATCATACGGAGGGGGGGACTGTGGTTTAGGTCAGAGATGGAAACTTTAAGAGCTTTGGTTTTCTCTTCCTAGGCCTACCCCTGACTTCTCGTGTGACTTTGAATAGGTCATTCAACCCTTCTAAGCCTCAATTTTTCCTTCTGTAAAATGAGTCCTTCAGAACACATGACCACTGTAGTTTTTACATTTTAAAGATTTCACAGGTAGTTATAAACTTTTCCTGTGAAAGTAAGCCCAGTTTAGACAGAAGTAGAGGGGAAGGAATTTTTCTGAGGCAATGGCATATACTTAACAACTTTATCTTTTAGTTTTTATGACTCACTCTTGGGCACAGGCATTTTACGACTTGTAACAGTTTAATGGTCCTGCTGGGCTAACTCCTCCTGCAGGTTATGTTCCTCTTCCCTGAAACACATGCCACACCTTCCGTGTGCTGAGAAGGTCAGATGAAAATGTACTGCCTGTGAGAATAGCTTCATCACATATGATGGCCAAGGCACCTGGAACAGCCTTGCTTTTCCAGTGCTTTTCCTTTCTCTCCACCCTTGCTGTCTGCAGAAAAATGAAAAACCAATTGTGTCTGTTGCACCATGGAGACAGAAGTACAAAAAATAAACAATGACTGATTAAGGAAAGAGGCTTTATTATAGGGTGAAAACACACACACGGTATCATCAATAATTGTGAAATGGAGAAAACCGGTAATGAATAATTAAGCAGTGTAATACAGTCATGATAACAATAAAAACCAATGAATAATGTGATTTTATATTATTTGTAATAATATGACTGTTTATCTTGATGAAGTGTCCCCATTTTGACTGTTTTCGGTAGAGGTGAAAGCACTGTGTGGCTTTTCATTTTTTCCCCCTAAGAGCATGGCTGAGAGGCTGTGACTCTGTTCTCTTCCCACATCCTGAGAATTCTGTCTTCACTCCTTTCCTTTCCAATTATATAAAATGCACACTCACTTTTAGTTTCCTCTGATGTTTCCAGCCTGGGATTAGCACCAACAATGCAATTGAATCCTTAGGAATGTTCTTGTTGTGACAGCAGGTCTCAGCCATCAGGTGATTTCATGCCCGTTGGCAATCCCTTGGGTGTTCAAGTACCTCCCCACCCCCACTCCTGCCAACATTTACTGGAGCAATAGATGTAGTGCAATCATGGTGGAAAATTAAAGCAGATGATCCTGAATGGAGAGAGACTGACAGAGTATTAGAAACACCAACATAGCAACCCCCATGCGCAGTAGTAGGGCTTATTTCATCAGACTGTTGTCGTCAGTGTTTTTGTGAGGTAGTGTAGAGACTCAGACACTGAAGGTTTAGCCTGAGAAATCAGGGCCAAGGAGTCACAGCATCTTTGGAGGGTTCAGATTGCTCCACTGGTTAGAAAGCATCAGTAGGTTATCTGATTCACAAAGAGCTACAAAGGTGGCCGAGTAAATGGTATCTTTTCCTGAGGCTAACAATGAGGCATAGATAATTGACCTGCCAGGGGAGCCCCTCCTGCTCCACCCTCCAGACAATGTGTGTCACACTGAAACAGAAATAATAAAAAACTTGGAGACCTTTGAGCTTATCAAAGATAAGACCTTTGTGCTTTTGTTTCCCACAGATTCTGTGCACTTGAGTATCATGAACCCAACCTACAAGTGCACACGACTTACTAAAAAATAATCTCTGTCTTTGTATTTCCATCTGTCTTTCTTATTAGTAGGGAAAGAAAGGTGTGCTTTAATCTTGCACAGCGATTCAGAAATTGGAAGAGGACCTTAAACGCCAAGGGTCAGGATATATTTGAGTAGGATTCGAGGTATCGGATAGATTCTGTGTGATGAGGCAGAAAGCCCCCTCCTGGTTTTCAAGGGAACATAGATTATGAGTGGATGTGATGAATAAAGAGATTTGGGAATGGCTGGGCCTACGGCAAAGCTGTTTTAGCTGCCAACATTATATCACTCTTTTTTAGGTTAAAAAAACAGATTTATGTGCATTCCTATTTTCTCCTCAGTACAATCATGACTCCGGTCCTATCATCATTCTCATTTTATATATGAAGTATATGTTTTGTCTCCATGGGATGTAGCCCACAGAGCCTGAGCTCTCTATTCAGAGGGACCTATGCTTAATCCTGCTTTTACCATTTACTAGTTGAGTTCTCTTGTCAAGTTAGTTCTCCTACATGAAGATAATGATATATCTCAAGGGCAATGAAGATTTCCTGCTTCCTTCCTGTACCCCTTTCCTAGTTGCTAGCTCCCCATGCCCTCATACTTCTATATTCACATTACCATTCTCTTGGTTCAGTCACCTGTCCCCTTCTCCTTGAACCTTTATAATAATCCCTTCCATGACCCCTCTGCTTCCTGTCTCAAGGCTCTGTATTCCCTTTACTAACATTGTCAAAGCTACTTTTCCAACATGGAAATCTGTTATGATATTTCCCTGCCTTCAATATGCTGTCATCTCCTTACTGTCTACAGAAAGAAATCCAGACTCCTTAGTGTGAATTGTAAGTTCCTGCCATCCTTTTGGGCATAATCCCACCTCCGCCTTCCAGATCACTGCCATTGTGCGCCTGTGCTATGGCTACCAACATGACTTGTAGGCCCCTGAGTGTGGCCTGCCCTTGCCTGCCTCTTTACTTCTGCAGCAGCTATGCCCTCTGCCAGGAACGCTCACCCTCATTGTTTCTTCTTGGTAAATTACTTCTCCCTGAAAATCCAATTTAACAATAATCTTCTGTATAAATCGTTCCAGTTAGTTAGTAGTTGGATATATCAAACTGTTACAGCACTTTGTTCTTTAGCTCTTCCTTCTTTTCAATTAAAATAAAAAGTTATTTTTATGCCTGCACAAGGTTTCAAAGTCAAGTGGTCCTATAGGATCAGAGGAAAAAACAAGTTCCTGGGCTCAGTCTTCCCTACTGTCAGCTCACCTCTCAGAGGTTGCCCCTTTCGATGTTTTTAGGAGTTGCATCTAGTCACATCCATCTTTCTAATGATATGATTATGGTACTGTGTCTTGATTTTTCAGTTTCAGACCTTGATTTCTGCATTTCTCCTGTAAATTCCTCCCCTTATTACCATTCTACCTTCAATGTACGGTACTATTTTAACCATGATTCAGATGTGAACTACGCCATATACCATGAGTATATTTCTTTTTTGTACTGCTTTTTGTTTGCCTAAAACTAGTAAGTGAAAATGTTTGTGTGTCTACCACTAATTTCTTCAAAATTCCTTGCTAAATTTCAAACCTATCAGGTAATCTCTCATTCCCCCCTCCCTTTTTTTCTAGGAAACATCCTTTCCAGAGTCTTCCATTTTGTTGCTTCTATATGGACCACATTTTCCAGAGGTCTACACCTCACCTCTTATCCCAGAATATCTCTTCATCCTCATAAAAGGAGTGTTCCTACTCTCCTTTGTGTGGTTGATCCCTTTTGCTGAACCCCAAATGCCCCTTTCTCTGAGCTCACATAAGCATTTTGTTGGCATGCCACTAAGAAAGGATGCATGAAGGTTAAATTTTTTTTGAGACTTTGCAGGTTTTGAAATATGTTCATTCTACTCTCTGACTTATTTGATAATTTCTTGGATATAGAATTGCAGGTTAGAAATAATTTTCATTCAGAATTTTATCTTCCAGTGGTGCCTCTGAGAAAACAGGTGGCACTCTATTTTCTGATAATTTATCTGCCATCTACAAGCTGTTTTTGTTGTTTGTTTAAAATCAAACACTATTTTTTTAATATGAAAGTTTAAGGGACTTTCACTATACTTCTGGTGGTCCAAAATGTTAACAACATGCCTTGATGTAGGTCATTTCATTCATTGCCCTGGGCCCTTATTGGGAAGGTTTTGTTATTGTTGTTGTTGTTGTTGTTGGGAAGTTTTTAAACTGGAAATCCATGTCCTTTGATTCTGATAAGTCTACCGAATAATATCTTTGGTAATTTGTCCTCTTCATTTTTATTTTTTATTTTTTTTCTATTTTCTCTCTTTCGTGAACCCTTAGTATTCAGATGTTGAATCTCTTTGGCCTTCTAGTTTTGTTTTCTTTTAATCTCCCATTCTCCATATCTCCATCTCTCTCTCTCTATTGTTCTACTCAAGGGTGAGCCCTCAAATTTATCTTCTAACATGTCTATTGATTTTTTTAAATAAGGATTTTTTTTAAAGATTTTAATTATTTATAAAGAGAGAAACACAGCTAGAGAGGGAACACAAGTGGAGGAGTGAGAGAGGAAGAAGAAGGCTTCCTACCAAGCAGGGAGCCAGATGCGGGGCTCAATCCCTGGACTCTGGGATCATGACCTGAGCCAAAGGCAGTCGCTTAACCAACTGAGCCACCCAGACGCCTCGTGTCTACTGAATTTTTACTGGTTGTACCATATATTTTGTTTTAAATGCTTTTTTAGTTCTCTGATTTAAAAAAAAAATACATTGTCTTTTTACTGCATGAATGAAGTAAATTGAATGCAATATTTGCTTATTATAAAGATACTGATGCAATATTTGCTTATTATAAAGATACTGATGATAGGGTTTATAGATTTCTTCCTTCCTTGCTTTCATATATTCCAAGTTTCTGGATTCTATTTATGTTTCTCTGTGTCTCCCATCAAATTTTTTTGATTATTTAGCAACCTATTTATATTTGTTCATGAAGCATTGAAAAGCTAACTAGGAGATCTGTATTTATGGGTAGAACTTATTAAATGCTGGACTTCCTCGTAAGGAGCAAAATTGAAATTCTTAATCCAGGGTCTCCAAATGGCAGCATTGTAAGATTTTTCTCCCCCAGAGTAATTTTCCCTTGTTTAGCTTAACAGGCATAAGCCTGGGGGGCAACTGTTTCTAGAGGGGCAACTGTTTTCTAGCAGTGTTCAGAATATAGGCTTTTACTTAATCCTCCTTTTTAAGAATTGAATCCCAGGGGCGCCTGGGTGGCTCAGTCATTAAGCAGCTACCTTCTGCTCAGGTCATGATCCCGGAGTCCCGGGTTCGAGCCCCACATCGGACTCCCTGATCGATGGGAAGCCTGCTTCTCCCTCTCTCACTCCTGCTTGTGTCCCCCTCTAACTGGGTTTCGCTCTGTCAATAAATAAAATCTTTAAAAAAAATAAAAGAATTGAATCCCAGCTCTCATCTGGACCTAATTTTCTTATATCCAGGACTTCTGTCAGTCAGTGTTCCTAGAAAGTCAAATTCTGTATTCTCCTAGACCTGGGGAAGGGACGATATCTCTGAGCAGCTAGGGTACAGATTTCCATGAATTTCTTAAATAGGCTTCTTTTAGCTGTGTACTTGACTTTCATAGGTATTTGTTCCCTCTGTATTCTAACGCTTTCCAGAATCCTAGTGAGATCTGGTTCATTTCTAGAGTACTTTAAAATGGGATGATATCTCTTTCTTTTTTTTTTTTTTAATATTTTATTTATTTATTTGTCAGACAGAGAGAGAGAGAGAGAGAGCGCACGCACTAGCAGGGGCAGCAGCAGGCAAAGGGAGAAACAGGTTTCCTGTTGAGAAAAGAGCCCAGTGTGGGACTCGATCCCAGGACCCCAGGATCATGACCCCAGCTGAAGGCAGCTCCTTAACTGACTGAGCCACCCAGGTGCCCCAAAATGGGATGAAGTTTATGCTATACTAGTTATTACTTATTCTTCCTTTCTGGCTTCCAACTTCAAAAAAAAAAATCTTTTTCCTGTTATCTCTTCTTTCTTTTTTGTTGACCTCTTAGGCATATGCTTTTTACTATTTTAAGGAACACATTTAGGAGGAAAACACAGTAAATATTATGTGTTCAATTTTCCACATTTATTTGGAACTCCCTTTCTTTCTTATTTTAATTCAGTCCATGTCAATAAGATTAGGCCTTAAAATAAAACGAATTATTTCCATCAGCTTTGGTCAACAATTTTGTTTCTATTTTTCCTGATTGAAGCAGGTTGTCATGTAAGTCAACGTAGGTGAGTATTGTAATTTGCTCTTACTATAATGATTTTGTGTTTTATCACTGGGATAAGAAAAATTGCTTATAAGCCTGACATCTATGTATACAGTATATACAGAAAAAAAAAACACTTTTATATAGTGGTATTTTAAAAAGTTGATACGAACTTTTATCATCTCTCTGTGGCCTACGGCTACTAAGGGTCATATTCAAGGATACACATTCCCCACATTTACAGTGTTTTCAGCAGCTTAAAGACCTGACTACTAAGCAGAGGGGGCTGAACCAGATCACAATTCTGTGATGGGTGTGAGAAACTTTGTTTCCCGTTCTAGCTATGCTTACATTCAGCCCAGCTCAGCTCATTCTTGACTGTTTCATGATCTGGAGACACACATTGCTGATTTTATTGTTTGATGCCTTTCTTCTCCTTTTTCTTGTGGAATGAGTGATGTTCCACACGGAGGATTAAGCTATATAATAACAAAACAGAAAGTCTCACGTTTAGCTCTAACTAGATTTATGACTAAGTTTATGGAGATTACTTAGGGCTGGGAACACATGTCCAAGAAGGTCTCTGCAGCTACAACTCTGCATGGAGGGAGATGCCATTATGGACTGTGGACAGTAAACACCTCCGAGGTTGTGTGTCACTTCCTGCAGGCCCATGAGTCTTTCTGATTTAAGTGGAAAGGTGTCTGTTAGGAAGGCAAACAAAACCTAGTTTAACCTCTGGTTTCCAACATCTGGAATACTTATCCCCGTGGCAACTGTAAGGTTCACTGAACACTCAGTATTCCAATGGTCCACCGAAGCACAATTTTGGCTTGAAAGGAGATTGTGTGCCTTGGGGGAGGGGGGGGATTCTGACTCAGAATAGTTATCACTGAGAATGCCAAGAGGATTTGTGATAACAGTGTCACCACTGACTCCCCAGTTCCCAGCTGGGCTAGTTGGATTGTGCTCTGGTGAGAGCGTGCTTTCCTAATGCCATGAGAAAAGACCAGGAAGAGCCTTCCTTTGGACCTCATCGCTAACACAAGACTTTTCTTGTTCCCTTTAAAGACTGTTTAATCCTGGAGAGCCTGCGTGGCTCAGTTGGTTAAGCGACTGCCTTCGGCTCAGGTCATGATCCCGGAGACCCTGGATCGAGTCCCACATCGGGCTGCCTGCTCAGCAGGAAGCCTGCTTCTCCCTCTCTCACTCCCCCTGCTTGTGTTCCCTCTCTGGCTGTGTTTCTCTCTGTCAAATAAATAAAATCTTTAAAAATAAAAAAATAATAAAGACTGTTTAATCCATATACTTAGTTTCGAATTTTTTTTTGCTATGTCTGAAAGGAATCCAAATTATTTAACTTTGATGCTTTTCAGAAATGTTAAGTGAGTCAAGTATATATTTTTTTGATGTCCTGTGTTCCATCCTTGCATTTTTATATACTCAGACATGAAACAAAGAGCCACTAGAATAGACAGCCAGCTCATCTGGCAACACACACGTGGATCTCTTTCCACGGCTTCTGAGACACTATTTCTCAACTGCTGAAGTGGAATACCAAGTGTGATTACTACAGACTTGAGAACGAGGGTGGAGAACAATTTCATAATGTCATCAGGGACCATGGTCGAGGAAGTAGCAAGACCTTTACCCGGCAGAGTTAACTATGAGCCATAAAAATATCTAGGAGCAGACCTGAGTGAAGCATGGGTTCAGTTAGTTATTGAAACCAAAGTATGTGTCTTGCCTTGAGTTCCTGGTAATGACTTCAAGGCTGATTGACTTGTTATTTCTTGGTATTTCTCAGTGCGTATGATTGTCTTTCTCCATTTAAAGATAAACTGCAAGGAACAGATACTGTATAGCTTCTAGGATTTATTCCTTCTAGCCAGTGGCAACGTTAGCATTTACTGGTTGAAGCTCTTGGGCAAGTTTCAAAACATTGTCTTGTAAGAATATTATGAGCATGTTCTTGAAGCGCTAGTGCCCCTATTCAGCTCTTTGTAGCTAAAGACTTTTGCTTTTTTTTTTTTAAAAGACTCCTTTTATATGCATTGCCCTCCTAACTGAGCATCCTGGAAATTTTCGTCCCTCCAAACCTCTCATAGGATAATAGTAAAAACCACCAGTTACATAACAGCTTACAAATCTTGGCAAATATCCGACCTCATTGGTCCTTATTCTGTGAAGCAGGTATAATTATGACTATTTTGCAAATGACAAGGAGAACCTGAGGAAAGGTGATTTGGCCAAGGTTGCGTAGTAAAGGGATAGTAGAGGTGAGTTCAAAATTCTAGACTTAGACTCCCAAAAACTACCTTTTTTTTTTTAAAAGGTTTTATTTATTTATTTGACAGAGAGAAACACAGCCAGAGAGGGAACACAAGCAGGGGGAATGAGAGAGGGAGAAGCAGGCTTCCCACAGAGCAGGGAGCCCGATGTGGGACTCGATTCCAGCTCTCCAGGATCATGACCTGAGCCGAAGGCAGTCACTCAACCAACTGAGCCACCCAGGTGCCCCCCAAAACTACCTTTTTAAAAATTTTTTTAGCCTAATGTAAAGATCTTTTAGTTTCTTTCTCATGAGAGAATAAGAAACAGAGGGTAAAATATATTGCTCATTTATAGAGTAAAACAATAGCAGATAACAAAAACCATTAAGTCCTACGTATTTATTATTACCTGTATAATGTCTATTGCTGTGTTAAGAATTATACACTAGTGGTTCGCAGTAGCCCTTTCTTAATCCAGCTTGGAACGAAGTTTTCAGCTGTTTTCCACAAAATGAGATAAATTAGAACTCTCTTCACACATGTGTACCACCTCCCCCCCTTCCCCGCATATATCTTCCTTATGAGACTTCTAACCTCCTTTCTGTGCTTCGGTTTTCTTTTTAGCACTATCACTACCTAACACTTTATATTTAACTTATTTATATAGCTTACTATTTGAAACTCTCAATAAAGTCTAAGGTTCACTAAAAGCAAGGCTTTCTGTTTGTTGCATTTATCCTTACACATCCAAGAGCTACAGCCATACCTGGCCCACAGTAGGCACTCAATAAGTGTTGAAAGAATCCAGAAAGAGGGGCACCTGGGTGGCTCAGTTGGTTAAGCGACTGCCTTCGGCTCAGGTCATGATCCCGGAGACCCGGGATCGAGTCCCACATCGGGCTCCCTGCTCTGTGGGAAGCCTGCTTCTCCCTCTCTCATTCCCCCTGCTTGTGTTCCCTCTCTGGCTGTGTTTCTCTCTGTCAAATAAATAAAAATCTTAAAAAAAAAAAAAAAAGAATCCAGAAAGAACAGATGAATGACAACCTAAGGTGCAAAACACAAAATAATCAAGTCCTAACTAGCATAGTATGAAAGCTAGCCGCAAAAGGAATTCAGAGAAGGGAGACAATTTAAAGCTATCATTTTTGAAGATTTCTGAAGGGGAAAAATAAAGCAAACAAACAAAAAACCCAGTGGGGTTAATGTGGAGTTGTGTAATCTGCACTGGGTTTGGGTAGTTGAAAAAGATCAGGGAGATATTAACACTGGAGAAGGAAACAGTAGCAAGCAGATGTAAATGGTTAACAGCAAAAACCCAACCTTTCTTGGAGTAAACTAAGTTGTTTTTTGTCTCCTACTTTTTAATTCACTCCGGAGATGTTTAGCTAATAATTTATTTTCTTAAAGTGACATTTCAAGGAGGGCATGTTTCCACATTTATGGAAACAAATTTATTTGGGTGTATTTTTTTTTGGTTCTGAACACAACGGTCAAAACAGAGAGCGGAAATCAATGGTTTAATGCAGTAGAAGGAAAAATGCCTCTGCGAGTGGGTCTAATAGATCTAGGGGATAGAAGAGAACTGGAAGTGAATTATATGTTTCAGTATTTACTGCTGTGCTGGCTGACAAGTGAACAAACACCTTCATAAATTAATAGCTCCTAATTGTAGCTTGAAAGGCAAATAAATGGATGGTTTAGATTTTTGTCTCATTTCATGTTTAATGTTATGAAATATGACTCTTGTTGAGTTTTTCCTGCTTGGAAACACTGAGTTAGAATCAGTTATATTTTCAACGATTTTGGCCAAGTTAGTCCCTTACTTCTATATCCCCCTGATTTAATAGAAACAGCATCTCATGTTCATTAATGGTTTGTGTGTATTTTTTATATTAGAGATAGTGACCTGATTTTGATGGGTCGTGATACTTTTTGATATGTAACATGCCACTGGATTGCCAAAAAATTTGAGTGTGACTTTTCCCTGAATTTCTTGGGCTGATCTTAACATCTTTGAGGTTATTACTAGAATGTCCTTTTTTAATTCTAAGGCATTTTGATCATTACTTGTTTCCAGATTTTGTATAGCATCTCTCCTCCAAGGAGCTCAAGGCAAATATTGCAAATATGAACAATCTTCTTTTATCAGAATATTTTTGTTTGGAGGAAGAAAAATGTACTACTAATTTCTGTCTCTGTACGTACCACCAAAAATCAAACTAAACACCCTTCTCACCTTTTTTTTTCTCTAGGTTAAGGGGTTTTATTTTATATGGAGGCTAAACAGGAAGAGCTTAGACTTTGAATCACCACTGAGGAGGCTGAGCCATTAAAACAAAATGCAGCAGAGAGCCTTCAGGGAAGGCAGTGGTAAGCACAAGGCGGATTGTCAAAAAATGCTGTAGGTGGTTACAAAATCCCGCTGCAAGGCTCTTTAGCCAACACAAGTGGGTCACTTACTTTTTCCAAATGAATGCTCTTAATGGGGACTTCAGTTGCAGACTCACTAGCCAGAGCTGTCTCATTATAGGAGATGTGGCCCAGTCTATGAAATGTTTATTTTGTAACTAACCCCTTAGGCTGTGAACGGAGCAGTTTACTATTCCTCCTTGTTCTCTCCTGGCTTTTTTTTTTTTCCCTTCTCTCTTAATTAAAGAAATCACTGTCGAATTTCAGAAACCTCTCCAGGAAGAAAGAATAAAGAAGAAAGGAAAGGAAAGGAAAGGAAAGGAAAGGAAAGGAAAGGAAAGGAAAGGAAAAAGGAAAGGAAAAAGGAAAGGAAAAAGGAAAGGAAAAAGGAAAGGAAAAAGGAAAGGAAAAAGGAAAGAAAGAAGGAAGAAAGAGAAAGAAACGAAGGAAGGGACGAAGGAAGGAAGGAAGGTAGGAAAAAAGAAAGAAGGAAAGAAAAGAGGAAAAAGAAAGAAAGAGCGAAAGAAAAGAAGGAAGAAAAAAGAAAAAGAAGAAAGAAAGGGAGGGATGAGGGAGGAAGGACTAAGGAGGGGAAGGAAAGCATGGAAGGAGGGAAAGAGACAGGAGAAGGAAAAAGAGAATAAGCTTGACACACACACTGTGTCTTTAGCTCGTTCATTCTTAAAGATTATTTCTGGGGTCCCTGTCTGGCTCAGTGGATTAAGCCTCTGCCTTTGGCTCAGGTCATGATCTCAGGGTCCTGGGATTGAGGCCCGCATAGGGCTCTCTGCTCAGCTCGGAGCCTGCTTCCGCCTCTCTCTGCCTGCCTCTCTGCCCACTTGTGATCTCTCTCTATGTCAAATAAATAAATAAAATCTTAAAAAAAAAAAAGATTATTTTTGGAAGAATGATTGTAACCTTCAGTGACCTGTTTTGGAGTTTGTATGTGTAAATGTATGTGCACAGAACTTGAGTAGAGAATAGTACTATACAACTAAGTGTCCTTTTGTAAGCAATGTCCCACCAGTTCACTTTTGGTCTTACTCCTCAGGACAACCACTCATGGAAAGCTTAGAGTGGAATCTACACTGGGCTGGAGGTGGGGGGTAGGGGGGCTAGAAAAGGTTTTCCTTTTTAAGCAATGATTTGCTGAAGGAGAATAAAAGATGAAATTTAGTGATATCACACACAAAATTAAATCATTTATAAACTATTAGAAAATTCTATACTTTGAATTTGGTTCAGATGTCATTTGTTTGCAAAATAATTAGGCAATGAAACTGTACTGTTTGAAGGGAACATTTTATTGTCTTTTCATTCTGGAATGCAACATGTTACACCGAAAGAGATGAATACCTCCAAGAAAGAGAAATTGCATGAGGTGGCCAAATTGTTTGTGACCGTAAAACATATATGCAAGACACGTTTAAAACACAAAACTCATACATATTTCCACCCACCCCAGAGCTACCATTTTTAGCTTTTTTTTTTTTTTTTTTTAGTAGTCAAAGTAGACGACTGGTGAAAACGTATTCTTCATTTTCTAGAGTTTAGAATGATGAGAATGCAAAATGTATCGAAACACTGAGGTTCTGATTTGGAAAATGCTAGTAATTAGATCTTTAGAGAGGTGATTGGAACCAATTCAACCCTTGTTTCATGCAATAACTGTGTTTCTGATGTGTTCTCCCAAAATGAAATTAGTGGTCTTCTATTTAGAACGTGTTAGGAATCCTTAAAGAAGGAAACGCTTTGCCCTTCAGATTAAGGATTTGAAGTCTTATATATTTGTAGTTTCATATGTTCTGAGAGTTTCAATCATTTGTTCTAGAAGCATTTACTTGGTGCCAGTGTATTGGACACAGGCTCATTGTTCCTTGACCAGGGCTGTCTTATATGGCTGTGCAGGCTGGATTGGGCACAACCTCATAAATCACCATGCAATGCAAATAGTGCCCTCTGGAATTGTCTAGTGGTTGCAATATAATATTCACACTGAGAGGGCACTCAGACACCTTTGTGGTAGAATGTAGTGGTGTGAAATTCACATTGGTAATAAACTGCAATTTACTTCCTAATAAAATCCAAATAATTCAAAGAAAGACTTTTACTAAGCATTTTATGCCAGGAACCAAAAAAACTGAGTAATAATTTATCCCAGGAGATATTCAGAATTTCCTGCCTTTACCTTTCTCCTCTTTCATACTTCATTTAACTGAAAATATTAATCTTGTGGCAAAGTTTTCTGAAGCAAATCATCATTTTGAAATATCTAATTTATCTCTTTGATGAGGATCACATGTCATATTTCAGATAGCTTTTTAATAAAAAGCTGACACTTTGCTATAGTATTCTTTATACTTCAATGTATTTGAGGAAAACCATTGCAGGAGATTCTTACAACAATACCATACAAGAGGAAATGCGACTATCATTCCCACTTTACAGACAAGAAAATAACTGCTCAGAAACGTAGCTGCTTTTTTCGATGTCACCCAGAAACTAAGGACAGATTTAGGATAAAAATTCAGCTTTCCTAATTTCATCAGGCTGTTTAATTTTTTATATTAAATAATAAATATTTAATATGTATATACATTGGTGAGTTTTTTCCTTTCCATCTCTCTCTCTGTCCATTTTCTTTGTGCTTATTAGTAGAATGGTGAAATTAGAAATATACTTATCAAATACCAAAGACAAGGAAAACATATCTAGGTTGGAAGAATATTAAAAAGGGTAAAGATATTATTACTGGAAAATTAATGAAATTTTTATCAATGATTTCAAGTTTACATTTCTCATGCTATTACAGATTCTTTAAGATCATGAATATAAATTTTCAAATGAAATCAATAAATGCAATATATCTCCTCCCCCACCCCAAATCAATGGATAATAGTACAAGTTGTGTTATTTGTAGCTTTCACTTACTAATAGGTTTTTATAATTACTGAGTACATAGAGATTTTATAATGTCTGGAAACCTTAAAATATCTCTACTCAGTGACTGAAGTATAGTAATGCTGATTGGATCACTCTGTCATCTTTCTGTATGACATTGACCCCAGTAAGTTAAAATTGCATGTGTCAGTAATAAGTGATCTTTAGAATTAGACAAAATGAATCATTTGCCAGTATCAGAACCAGTTTCTCAGGCTCTGTAGGACTGACCTACATTGCTTCTTAAAACATCTTTTTGTGAAAAGGTAATTCTAATATTACCACTGACCTACCTATTACTTAACCTCATTTATTGAATACCTTCCATGTACAGGTTATTTTACTAGATAAAGATAGAGTAAAAAGGAGGAAGGGCTACTTTATTTGAACACTGAACTTTATATTACAGAAACAACCCACTAATTAATGTCTCAATGTTAGAGCCATGAGTATCTTTATTAAGAAAATGTGTGTATTGTACATTATAATGAAATTATAGCTTAATAACATGAATGGCTACCAAAACCCTATTTTAAACATATATTGGAACAACTTATTTTATGAAAATAAATGGTTGCAGGTCATCTTATTTGTGTCACCTGAGATTCTAAGCATTTCTGTACAGCATCCTGTAAAGTGTGTGTCAGCATAATAGTTTAAAAACAACAACAACAACAACAAACCTATATGCAACTATCATCTATCCATGGAAGAAATAATAGATTATGTGGAAGTGATAAATTTTAACTTTCATTATGTCAGTAATGAAGATTATGTATTGACATATTGACTCCATTTTTTCTGAGTTTATTCGTAAATGTCTCACTATAGAAGCCTGCATGAATAAAGGCTGAAATGTAAAAAAATGAGACACTATGGCCTTAGAATACTGTTTATATTTTGATTCCAAGCTGCACTGTAGTCCGAACCCCTCAGCTTGGCATGTTTGTTGGAATTTCCTGGGAGATATCCAGTGAAGGCTCTAAACAACAAAATAAACTGCCTTTCTTGTGATCTGTTGTCTGCAGAGCTAGCTGTAGTCAAGAAGTTTATAAGTACGGAGAAAGTAACTCAATTGGGGGAGAAACTTACAAATTTGATTTAGTTTAAAATTTACCCAAAATTTCATCTCAGTAATATAATTTCTTTGGAATGATTTTCTTTTGCTATTAGTTTTAAGTATGATAAATATGATCTAAATAAGAAAATATTATTCTATACAACAAATTACGGCAAACAAATTCCCTGTAGGTGGTACACTTTTCACCATAACAGGGGCTTGTTTCATCATAGATAGGGACTCCATGTCCATTATAAGTATGTATCTGTATGAATATATACATGTATTTAATTTAATCTCTAAAAAGGGTCTGAATTTGCAGATGTTTCTCCAGTGTGTATAACGGAAAAATATAAGCAAATAGAAATCATTAGTTAATGTTTTGATAACAACACATGTTTAGTGACAAGTGAAATTAGTTAAATCTTCTAAGAGAAATTTAAAATGAGCTAAATCTTCTAAGAGAAATTTCCAAAATGATATATGAGGAATATCCCATAACATCTTTCTCCTTCATAAAAAAATCCTGGGGCACCTGGGTGGCTCAGTTGTTGAGCGTCTGCCTTTGGCTGGGGTTGTGATTCCAAGGTTCCAAAATTGAGCTTCTCCCTCACCCCCTGCTTATGCTTGTTCTCTGTGTGTGTGTGTGTATGTGTGTGTGTGTGTGTGTGTGTGTGTGTGTCAAATAAATAAATAAAATCTTAAAAAAAAAACAATAAAAAAATTAAAAATTCTAAGGTTTTTAGGTCAGCCCATGCTACCCAGCTAGAAGATAACATTTCTCAGGCTCTTTTTTCATCCAACAGTTGTCATGTGACTAGGATATGCCCAATGAGAATTAAGTAGAAATATTGTGTGTAATATTTCTGTAAGGTCTCCTTATGAAGATAAGAATGCTCCTTTCCTTTATTTATGTTTCTTGCTATTTAGGATGGGGCATTGTGCCTGTAGCTCTAGCAGCCATCTCAAGTTGACACATGATGGTCTTGAGAATGTAAGCTATATGTTAATGATGGCAGAATGATAGCTAAAAACAAAATACTGGGAACTTCATTGAGCCATAAATCTGCCATACTATTTTGAATACTCTCCTTTTTGACTTCTGATAAAAGAGAAATAAACTATCTTTTTTAAGCCACTGTTATTTGTAAGATATCTGTTATATACAGCTGACCCAAGTCATAATGAACTTGGCACCAGGAATGGGGTCCTGTAAAACAGAAGCTAAATTTTGACATTGGATAAGTGAAGTCAGAGGTAGGAAGGTATTAAGTGCTCAGATATTGAAAGTTGGAAAATGGGTGACCAAAATATATGGTTGCAAAAAATATATTGTTGCCTGCTACATCTTGGAGACCACGTGCCATCCTAAGTACAGTCACTGGAAGAATGGTGGGAAAAATTCAACATATTAGCTTGCTTTGATTGTCCCTTGGTGTTTTCATCAAGAAAGATAAACTCAGGCTAGAACCTATCCATCAGAAAGCTGAAATAGAGGGGATGAAGGGAAGCACTTTTGCCTTCTGCTTGCAATCTAAGTTTGATTTACCTTTCTATAATTTGAGATCTAGTCATTTTGACCAAAACAAAAACAAAAACAAAACAACACCCCCCCCCCACATTCATATACTAAGTTGAATTTTTTTCCTCTCAGGTTTCTCTACCAGAAGATGAGATCCAGTCTATTGGCAAAAGTCCCATTTAGAGTGTGAATTTTATGTAAGTAAGGATCTCAGAGGAAATGTCAACATGAATGCAGTTGCTGGTAAGTTAAGGATAAGAATCTTCAGATGAAAAGCTATTTCTCGATTGATCTTTATCTATAGTTACCCCAACATGGAACTGACCACACACATACAAAGTCCAGAAAATTTGGGGTGCACCATAGTGGTACCTAACAAGGCCTGAACAAAGAAAAAGATATCAGGATCCTCCAAAAAGAGCTCCCATCCAAAGGAAAGAGGAGATTGGGTACTTGTTTGGGGGAGCTACATGAAATCAAAGAAAGTTGGAATCTTCTTAGCAGCCAGACACATTGGCATGGTGTGGTGCTTAGGGTAACAATGGCTGAACATGTGAGTGTGAACCTAGATTCCTGACATCTTTGAGGTCCTGGTAGAACTCACTACTGTGAGCCAAGCAAGATCTGTAGTCACAGTGGAAATTGCAGCTTGGTGAGACTATGTGGAGTCAGTCTTTGATTTCCACATGCTGCAGAAGCAAAAAACATCAGCAATATCAGTCTGATGTCTCATTCCTTTCTCTCTGCACAGAAGATTTGAGGGAAGCCAACTTGGACTGATTAAGATATGGCATTCACAGGAAAAGTGTATTTGGGGAGAGATACTGGACCTTCCACTATTAAGAATGTGGTAGTTCAAGAAATTACTGAAATACATTTTCCAAAAGTGATTATATTTCCATCGCATGATCATAAAGTTGCTTGAGTACAGTGGAAAACAGCTTCTACTACTAACAAAGTTTAAAAATCATCACTCTACAAATAAGTTTTTAAGGTGAGATACAGTATATGGGTTCTTGTTCAATATAAAACAATTAAAATAAACCATTTAATGCATAGTATGGGTTGGAACAGTATCTACCCAAACTATTAGGATCATAGTTCATACAGAAAAACCTATTATAGCTCACTGTGTGAGTGGATGAGGGGGCTACTGCTCTTGAGTTGTGGTCTACCAGCCTGAGAGCCAGAGGGAATTAGTATTTTGGACACATCTGAAATTTTGCTGGATTGTGGGCTACGGCATGCTAGATGAAAGTATCTATTTTAAAGGTTGGCCTGATATGGAGATATTTGGTGAGAGACAATATAAATGGAACATGGAAAAAGATTTCTAGTTACTATCTTTGAGAACATCAGGGAGCTGAGCTTGGAACAAATACTTAGTTCTAGAGAAGTTAATTTGAAGTGATTGGGGAACATACAAGAAGAAAAGTCCTTAAAACAGGGGAAGAATGGTAGGAAGTGAGCAATTTTCACAGTAGTTGCTTAATGCAAAGAATTATGCAGTTATTGGTGTAATGATTTGGTGATGCTATAATGACACAGCGACCAACATCGTCTTCAGTATCGTCTTCAATCAGTAACCTGAACTTGGAGGTGAAAGGACATGTCTGAATCCCAGTTTCTGTGTTGGCTTCCTGTATGGCCCAGGGCACATCACACACTACTGTGTCCTTATCTTTTAAAATACAGTGGATTTTAATGTGATCATTTATATAGTATGTTTGGCAGAAAACTTGGTACTAAAAAGGCTCTTAATAGATGCTAGTTATCTCCAACTACAACCCTTTCTAGAAGTTTTCAATTTAACCTGTGACAAAACAATGGAACCATCATAGACCAGCTTTAAAATGAGAGATTACAGGAAAGAGATAGATAGGCTGTAGTCAACAATCTTTCTCCCTTGTCTTCTCTTGGTTTTCAACTCTTTCAGCTCTTCACACTTCTCTCCTCCTCTCCTTTCCTCTCCTTTGTCCCTTAGTAAAAATTAAGAATTCCAAAACTTATTTAATTACTGTAATAAAATAATCCTGGTGCCTGCAAAGTACTTGCTTTAAAAGAAAGAAAGAAAGAAAATTGTTTCCCTGTTTTATTCCTTAGTTCTTTAGTTTATCTTAACTTTTCTTACTGCTACCTGAAATGGGAACATGAATTTATTGTCTTTTATCCCTTTGACTGACCTCAAGTTGTCCCATCCACATTATAATTCTTATATCTAGTGCCCGGAGAAAAGGATTTTAGTTCTGACTAAATTTCCTCATTTATGGCAAATATACATACACCTTAATCTTGGAGTAACTCCAAGTCAAAGACCTTTCTCTTTTATCCTGTTAAACCTTTTCTAAAACTCTCAGAGCTTGCTCCATTCTTTATTATTCATCTGTCCTTTTTACAAAAGTTTTGACTGAAAAGAACTCAGTTCTCTAAGCTATGAACACTAAGTAAGAAACATGCTTTAAGTTCAATGGCTTCCTCTGCTTTACTTCTCCAAGATGTTACATGTATTTTAGTTTTTCCTGCAGCAGAATTGTCTTTGCTTGTTTTACTTTAAATTTCTTTTCATGGAGGAGTACTGTAGTCTTCGTTCAGGTAAGTGATTTACTATCAACGCTCAGTGATTCCTAAGTGTCAAGAACTACCTCAATGTGCCAAGACATCCTCTAAAAGTTTCAAAACATCAACCTAAATCCACTTTGATGTTAATAAGAAGTGTTTAGCATGATGCTTTTCAGAAAGCATAGTAAAATTAAACTTTTATTATAATAAATCATTTAAAATAATTTCATTTTGTAACCATTCTAAAACACTGTTAAAGGAAAATTTCTTTCCCATCCATCAGATCATGTTAATCAAGATCTTCTACTGCTTGTACAATATTAAGTTATCATAATCACTTAGAATTACCTCTTTTTTTTTTAAGATTTTATTTATTTGATAGAGAGAAACACAGCTAGAGAGGGAACACAAGCAGGGGGGAGGAAGAGAGGGAGAAACAGGCCTCTTGCAGAGCAGTGAGCCCGATGCAAGGCTTGATCCGGGACTCTGGAATCATGACCTGAGCCGAAGGCAGACGCTTAACGACTGAACCACCCAGGGACCCCAAATTACCACTTGTTTTTTAAGATTTTATTTACTTATATGTCAGAGAGAGAGAGAGAGAGAAGACAGAGAGCTCACAAGCACAGGGAACAGCAAGCACAGGGAGAAGCAGATTCCCTGCTGAGCAAGTCTCCCAATGGGAGACTCCATCCCAGGACCCTGGGATCATGACCCTAGCCAAAGGCAGACACTTAACTGAACGACCCAGGCATCCCAGAATTACTGAGTTGTAGTGGAGCTGTATTTAAATGAGATTTAAATCTTGAAGCTATTTTCCATTTTTATTGTTTAGTAAAAATCTGACTACTATATATTAAGATGGGATTTGCTTTACTGTTTGTCTATTATGATTTGATTTTGCACTAATTTGAATCCCATTTACTAATTTCCTTCAAGATCTGTCCAAAATTTAAATACTTGTTTCTGGGTGTGATTGTCTTCTAATGAACATGAAATTTCCATCCAGATAGAGGCACATTTCTGGAATTAATGTCTCTTCTTAGGAAATGAAAGGAAGGAACAAGTTTTTTACGGATTTGTACAGGAAAACAGAGATGATAACTATGAGTTCCAATTTTTTTTCTCTCTGTTAATTTCATTTTATAAATGCAGAACATTGCCTTTTGCCCAAGATCTATGATAAAGTTATTCATTTTTACTTCTGTCAACAGAGAATTTACACAAAAGCTGGGCGAATAGGTTTAGTTGTTAATACTTCCAGTCTACGTGTATTCAATTGTATGTGTCACGGTGGACATTTATTTTTTGAAAATACAGGTTTATATAGTGAACATTTTAAGATGGTAACATAAGATACACTTGAGAAAATGTTTGCATTTAGATTCTCTAATTTCTTTGTAACTCTAAGTACCTATTGGTTTATTGTGCCTTTTTTATTTTTCAAGTGTTTCTGTTATCTCTGCTTTGATACTCTGCGTTTCTGATTTCTCTTTGCTACCACTATTTGTAGAGTAGCCACAGGGAAGATACCTGTATTCCTTGTGATACTGAAGCAAATAAATCATTTGCCTTTTTGAGGAGGGGAAGAGCAAGCAATTTTCTCACCTTCTTTGGTTCCTTTCCTTTTTTCTGCAGCTTTGATATATCTAACAGCTCCTCTGTAGACTTTCTCCTTCTGTAGTGCTAAAATAATTTCTCATTAGCCAGACAGTCAACACAAAATTAATGCCACTGCAGCATTAGCTAGAGCTAGGGGTGGGGGCTTAAGTGACTGAGGGGGCCAGTTTCAAAGTACTAGAAAGCAGAATCTTTTCTGAGAAGAAGTTGAACTCTTAGGGCAACAAGGCACATAGGAAGTAATGAAACTGAGCAGTATGTCCTAAAGCGCAAACTGACATAGGACAGATGGAGAACGTTATGCTGTGAGGGGAAATGCAAGGGGAGATGTTAATCCTGAAGGTGACTTTGCTGATGCTCATCAAAAAAGCCATCTCCCTAGGGAACTGGAGAAGAAGGAGGTGCACAAGCAAATGAGCGAGACTTAGTGAGTCCTACCTGAATTTGCTTAACTTGTTACAAATGCAATGGACAATGATAGAAAAGTTCACTTTTTGGAGAGAAGAGGGTGATGAAGGAGAAAAAAAATCAAGTGAAGAACGTGCCACAGCCTGTTAGCACATCAGACTCTTCACACATCATTCTATCTTCAATGAAATCTTCATGATACAGTGTGGGAGACAAATGTTATTCTTGCTTTGTAGATGAGCAAATTGAGGGTCTGAGAGATTAAAAAATTTCCCCAGTGCTCATATAAGAGGCATATGATGGGGCCAGGAGTCAGTCTTACTATCTCTAAGGGGTATGTAGCTTATAAATGTATCACTTTCCCTGTGAATATGTAAAAATTGTCTTGGCTACATTTCTTGTTACCAATGGGCATACATTTTTTGTATTTGGATTTCAAAGAAAAATCTCCATCTCCTCATGTTAGAGTAAAACAATAACAGCAACAAATTAGTAAACCAGAGCAGAGAAATGCAAAATCAATTAAAAAATATAAATTGCCCAGATCATTAATAGTTGACTACATATTTTGAAAGTATTTATGTATCCAAAGAAAAGTGTAATAATTGGAATATTGGGATTTATACGGAGTAGAAAAAAGTCATCATTATCAGTGTCTTTTCTAGTACTCTCCAGGAGAAGAACTACCTGTTCTGAGAAATTGGTAGGTCTAGACACAATCATAGACACAACCTTGGCACTTTAGGCTCTGCCATCAAACATTGTCTTCATCTTCACATCCTCTTTCTCCTTCTAATTCACTTCTCACCAACACATCTTAGGCTAAATGCCTGTAAATATTCTACAGAGAAAGAATGTCTCTTTGGCACTTACATCTCCAAAGTATCTTAATAAACAGGGATGGAACTTATTATTTTCTGGGAGTGTGGTAGTTGCTAAGAGTTCATTCTTCAGAAGTTTCACTGTGGGGGTGGGAAAAACCAAGTTCCTGGATTTGCAATTCAGAGCAAGGAATTCCTTCTGGGAGACTTCGAGCCACTAATATTTGTCCACCTAAATACAGTTGAGTCTTGAACAATGCCAGGGTTTGGAGGCACCAATCCACTGCATGATTGGAAATTCCGGTGTAACTTTTGATTTCCTCGAAAGCTTAACTACTAATAGCCTACGGTGACCAGAAGACTTAACAATTATATAAACAGTCAATTAATACATATTTTACGTGTTATATGCATTATATACTATATTGTTATGATAAATTAAGCTAGACAAAACAGAATATTATTAAAAAGATCATAAGGAAGAGAATATACATTTATAGTACTGTACTGCATTATCAAAAAAAAAATCTATGTATAAATGGACCCATGCAGTTCAAACTCATTATTGTTCAAGGGCCAACTGTGGGTATAAAAGGCATGAAATTTTACTCAGACTTCTTTTTTATTGTGGTTAACTTACTTGGAAATGTGAGTGACTTAACAGTGATTCTATCAGGATGTGCTTTTCTTTGGAAAAAGTTATTTCTATTTTTTGAAGAATAGACTTTGCAGAACGGAGATGGAGTAGGAGGAGGGGAGAGCATGTGAAAGCATAGGATCATGGGGAAACCTCAGATTTTGAAAGCAATTCATGGGGCCCCTTTGGGGAAAGGAAATGACCAGAGGAAAAAAGAGAGGGAATCTTGAGTGAGAGAGAGAGACAGAGACAGAGGGAGGGAATGAAAATAATAGATATGCTAAGGAAAAGGAAGAGAAGGAAAAGAAGAAGAAAGTTCTTTCTGTTAACTTTAGGGTACATGATAAATATCTCTTGGCTCTTTGGATATTTATTAAAACAACCGATTAACTCACATACTGCTTTCAGCTTTCCTGTTTCTCTCTGCCTGTCCTTACTTGCTAAAATGTTGAGTGTCCTTACATCTGGGAAGCACATCTGGCAAGAACATGTTTATGATTCCTTTGCTGGTATTCAAAGTAGAAATTCTCAACCTGCTACTCAGCTGTTTTTGGGGATGGACCTTTTCATTAAGGGGGCTTGTTGGTGTTATTTGGAACTGATGTTAGGACTGTAATTCCCCTGAGAAAACAGTAGTCTGTCTAATCATTTCCTTGATTATAGCATGCTCATGTACATTTTTATTATCATTTCAGCCATTTTATGTGGTAATTAATTACTATGAAATTGAATCTCAGTTCGTTTTGGAATCCTGTAGCTATGACTGTCATTTTGAAATATAAATATTCCCTGTCCAATATTATGGCTGCTTTACAGAGGCTGAGAATTCTATTCTTAAATTAATGGCCTGTTTATTTAAATGATGACGATCATCCTCAGAAGCAGAGGAAAACCATTTGTTGAATCTGACAGCTTGATACATTCTTTGTGTTTAACCATTGTTCATGAGGCTACAGAGATTCTGAGAAGTACAGTTGGAAGTCACCTGGGAGGCTGGGTGGGCGGATACCCCATCTCAGCACACTCTTCTACCACATCCAGAAGGCATGGGAATCGAGTCTCTGTGTACACACATGGAGAAGCAAGATTCTCATTATTTTATGAAGCAATCAAGGCCATTGTTGGACAGTTTTGATGGCTAGGCAATTCTTCATGACAGGAAACTAAAATCTGTCTTGCACTATTTCTCCTGTCCCTGTCTGGGAACAGGATAAAGCAGTATTATTCAGCTTTCCTATAATAGTCCTGAGGGCAGAAGGCCCTGCCCAAACTACCTCCACCTTCTGCTGGGGTAGAAGATACCTGGGCATATGAATGTGAGCTTTTGCGTTCCCTTGTCAAGACCACACCAACCATGATGCAACCTCTCAGAGAGTCTATTATGTGCCAGGCTCTATTAGTCTTGAATATCTACTCTTTCTAATCTTTGTCACAAATCTGTGCCATATGCGTTATCTTCAAGATATAGACACCAAAACCAAAAACCAGCATATTGAACAACTACCTAAGATAACATGGAACCCCAAGTGTTGGAGGGGGGAGATGCTTGTAGTTCTGCCCATATCAAAGCACATATTTTTCCCCCACATCACATTTCCTTTCTGTGTCTTGCATTAATTAGTGCTTGCATCCAGAGGAATTAGATTCTTCAGACGAAGTTTCTCAACTTTTTATCATCCTGGTCATGGTTTCTCTCCACTCCCTGAATATATTCCAGTTGTCAACATCTCAATATTGAAATACAGATCCAAGCATGATCTGAGCACATGTGAACTAACCAGCAGATTTTCCATGAAACACAGCTAAGCCACATGTTTCTATACATGCAGCCTTTGTTTAAAGCAAAGTATCTAAATTTTATCAAAACGCTTCCTAACTGGTTTTGCACCACAGATCCTTATGTCACTGGTTTAAAATGTCTATTTCTCAGAATAATGCTTTTAAGTACATAAAATGTAATGCATGGAATTACAAACCAACAAATGATGTAAAAATACAATTATAAAGTCCTGAAAAGAAATTGATCATTTATGGTTATACATGTGTATATATACATCTCTTTCTTCATGTATTATTTATAAGACCTAGTGGTAGGTTCAATAATTATACTAATTTTGAAGTGGAGAGTAAATACCTTTTGAGAAATCTGTGTAAAAATTATAATGTGATAGGAAAATACCTGTGATTTCCTGTTGCTGACAAAGTGACAGTCCTGCTAATACTACTATGATATTCTGACTACATTCTCACTACATATAATGGAAGAAAATGCTAAATTTCAGTCAGAGGTTAGTGAAAATAACCATACATAGTTTTTCTCCTTTCAAGTTCATGAAACCCTTTGAATTCTATCCATGGACCACTAAGGCTGTTGTTGATCAGTTAGCTTGTCCTTCATTTCTAGTTAACTAAAATTACCAGGCCTTTTATAAAAGCAATATACCTCTCCAGTTGATTATTTAACTTATAAGCAAGATTTAATGTTTATTCTTTAAATTTTAATCTTATTATTAAGATTAGCATTTTAGTCTATTAAGATAATTTTGAATCTCGTTTGTTGTTATTTCTTCTAGCTTTAGGACATCCCTTCTATCTTTAGCCAACTTATCCATTTGAAAAATAAAATTGGGGGCGCCTGGGTGGCTCAGTCCTTCCTTAAACATCCAACTCTTGATTTCAGCTTGGGTCATGATCTCAGGGTCACGAGATGGAGCCCCACATCAGGCTCTGCACTGGGCATGGAGCCTATTTAAGATTCTTTTTCTCCCTCTGCCTCTACCCCCTATCAACCCCCCCCCAAAAAAAAAACAGAAAAAAAGGACAAGTAACCCCAATTAGTCTATGGACTAAGGTTTTGAACAACATATTAGAAACCACATTTTTAGTTAATAAGTCCTTTTACTAAACACTTTTTTGATATGTGTCAAGCAGCTTTGATTCCACATAACTGTATAAAAAAATAAAGAATGTCACGAAGCCATGTTCAATAACTTTTGAAAGTTAGATTCATTATACTGGCCTTCCAGTATAGGCATCCATATAAATTTATAATCCAGTGATTCACATAAAAAATAAAATAAAGACTAATTTACATAACTTTTTCTTAGTGAATCATGCCAGGTTTTAGTGTTCACAGTGTGATTTTCCAAGAGCCTACCTAGTCAGTGTCTGTTTAACAAATCATTCTAGAAAATGGCTGGGGGATCAACTTCAAACTCATTACTTACTTTGTGAATTCTGGAATGCATCTCATTCTCTTTTCTGAGATTAGGACAACTATCTTTTTTTTTTTTTTTTTTAAGATCTTTTTATTTATTTACCTGACACAGATAGAGAGAGATCACAAGTAGGCAGAGAGGCAGGCAGAGAGAGAAGGAAGCAGGCTCCCTGCTGAGCAAAAAGCCCACTGGGGCTTTGATCCCAGGACCCTGAGATCATGACCTGAGCCAAAGGCAGAGGCTTTAACCCACTGAGCCACCCAGGTGCCCAGGACAACTATATTAAAGTTTGAATACAATTTGCTGGATTCTAAATATTTTAACTCATTTATAAGAATAAAATGTGCTTATGATGTCTCATAATCTGGCTCCCTTCTTTCTTCCTTCCCTCAGTCCCTTCCTCCCTTTTCCTCTCCCTTCCACTACCTCCCTCCTTCCCTCCCTTCACTCTTCTTTCCCCCCCCTCATAACCCCCTCCCTTCCTTTTTTCCTTCCTTCCTTCCTTCTTCCTTCCTTCCTTCTTCCTTCCTTCCTTCCTTCCTTCCTTCCTTCCTTCCTTCCTTCCTTCCTTCTTTCCTTCCTTCCGGAATCATGTCAGCTACTGGGGTTGCACAGATAAATAAGACATGTCCCTAAAGTCAAAGGACTCACACTTGCCTTCTAAGGAAACACTGACTTTCTTGGACTTGATATTTTAACAGCTGGTTCATTTTGGAGGGGCTATTCTTCATAACAAAGATGAATTTTGCCCAGGATATGTCCTGATTAGTTTTTTTTTTTTTTTCACCTTACCCTCCTTGCTCTCAGCTTGAAACTTCTAGCATACTTGAGAGCTGGGTTTGAATTGTTTTTGATAGTCATTTATTAACATTAAAGCATTTTATTTTCTTAGTGGTCAGGTCTTTTTGGTTACCTTTTAGCATTTTGGGGGAAGTTTCAGTTAGATTTGGCTTTAGCTTTCTAGCACCGAACTAAGTTTTTCTGGTTGTGTATCATTCATCGTCTCCTGTTGGTATATATTCATTTTGTATGTGAACTATGTATCGTTTCCAGAATAGTAATTTTTCCTTAGTTTTCCACCAATTTCATTATTTGAAATTTATTTAATGATGTGTTTATTGTGCTTAGAATTTCCTAATACAGTATATATCTGTTAAATAATCAGTTCATGAAAGAAAATGTTTGAATTTGTTATATACAAATTTGATGATTATTAAGGGAAAAGTTTAGTTTATGAACAATAAATACATATAGGTTTAGGACAAAAATTTAGGTAATGAACAAAATTATTAATTTCAACTCTATTTGTTTTTGCTCCTCTTTCTATACTTTGCAAGAATTTTTGATATTGCAATATGCTCCCTGAACATTGTTTTATTTACTCTTCCCATTGATTTATGTTGAATAAATTTATTCTTTATAAAAGTTGATTAGCAATACCCTTATGAAATCTATCATAAATGCAGTGTGAAAATCTTTGTAAATTTGATCATATAATAGTAAATTCATTTCTTTTTTTTCTTTTCTTATTCAGTAGGAAAAGTAGCCTAATAACATGATTGCAAGAAGAAGATAAAATATATTTGCAAAGCCAATTTAAAGAAGTAGGTATTTCTGCCATGTCTATTTGGGATACTTTTTTATTTATCTTAGGTACTTTAGATAACTTTGAAGTTAAAAATAAAACATTACACTCTATAAATGTATAAAGCAAAGCTGTATTTTGTTTGTCCCCAAGCATTCCCATCTTTTTGCTACTTATGTGTGTAAATTGGTATATTCCATGGCCTAAAAACTCTTCTTTGACCAAATGCAGTATTTCTGAGAGACTCTCATATGATAGGGAACACTACTCACTAAGATGGAGAACTCAAATCAATAGATTCTGGATTTCTCGGTGAGCCAAGTGATTTCAGATATCATGACCAGGTCACCCTCACATCTGTGTGTATATGTTATATGCAAACATTTATACAAACACCCATAAATATACTTGGTCCCCCATAGCAAAGAGCCAACATTTTTCTTTGTTTCTATTTGTCTTCTGGCTCCCTTTTGTTACGCATGGTCCCCATGGAATTGCCAGGGAAGAACAATTAAAACCTAGATACAGTACATTAAATGTTCTCTAAAAGTACTGGCACTGTTTATATAGCATGACCAGCCTGGAGGGAATTTTCAACAACTGTCTCAAATCGCCGTCTACTAAGTGTTCCCTTGTTGTGTCCACAAAATGAAGAGAAGTGAAGCGTTAAACATTTATTGGATCAATTAAAATATACTTGATTTTGACTTTCAAGCATTTCATCATTTTTTTATTCAAATTATTGGAATCATTTTAGGTATCAGAGCTGAATTACCTGAGTCATCATGTATTTATTTTTCATATTTAGTTGACTATCTCATTAGCTTCTGGGATACTGTTTTTCTTTTCATCTAAACCAATTCCATAGTGGGTTATTTGCTTCAGTAACCAGAGCAGGAGATGGCATGCTGCATCATTTTACACTGTAGAGCTTATATGGAACTTTAAGTTGTCTACCAACATTCATAGTGAAGGCTTCTGGTGGTCAGTGTTGGTCACCTACAAAGCAGTGTTTGAGAGGCTCCAGACAAACCATCCAGATCGTCAACAGCATGTGACAAATGCTTTTCTTCCACCATTAGTTAGTGTAGTCCTTATTCAAATTCTTGGATGAAGGAATACATTAATTAACCAGTGGAAATTCATTTTATTAAACAAGTTTTGTTTTTCCTTTGAAGCAGGGATATTGGGTCAGAAATCAGGTCTTGGGTGCTTGGCAGGCAAAGGCACACTGGGAAAGTGACTGTAAGGAAGAAAGGGCAGGGAAGAAGAATAAGACAACTCTGGACTATGTTGTGATTTCACTATCTGACAACTTCTTATCCAATTCTTGTAAACCGGTATTACTGAGTCTTCAAAGAAGGAGGAATCCAGGATGGAGGCATGATGAGGTAAGGCCCCAGGACACAGTAGAATTGCCATTTTTATAAGGCATGAAAATGCAATAAGAGAAGGTTAGATAAATCTGGACATATGTATAACTGTATTCTAAAAAAAAAAAAAAAAAAAAAAGATCTAGATAACATACCTCTGATCATTACCACTTTCCAGAACATGCTGGTGGGCTTTGAGAGGGAAATGCTGGGGCATGCTAAGTCACACAAACTACTTTCTTTCTGTGTCTACATGAGTACTTACTTAGCATCCTATGCACATAAAATACAAGTAAAGTTCATTTAGTATCTACGTCACTACTCTGCCATTAAGTCTCTCCTCTGGGTCAAATCTTTCTCTCAGATTTACAGCCACTGCTTCTCTTGACCTCCTTAAGCAAGAAATATCCACATACTGCTGAATATTTAGAATCCTTGCTGCCCATAGTGGCCAAAAGAGATGACTGACTCGGCATTGGACTCTGAGAAGGTTAGAGTGTACTTTGAATCAAAACAAACAAAAACAAAAACAAAAAACAGTCACGTGAGGTATCTATTTTTTTGGGAGAAAAGTAAGATAGAATTCTGACTTTAAAGCACGATTTTCTCACAAAGCTTTCTGCCACATGCTTTTAAGGAGACACTGCTCCTTGGACTTCCTGAAATCACATCCCTAGCAAATTCCAAGTTTTATGTTCTGGCAATAGGGGCTGCAAATTAAAATTGCGCTGAGTTCTTCTTTCCTTCTCTTAAGCCACTTCAACACGGCTTGTAATTGGTTTGGAGGGATTGTTTTTAAAAATAGCCTTATAATATTTGCTTAAAATGATATTAAGGATGTTTTACAACACCTAGAGGACCACACAGCACTTGAGAGTTGATTACCTTTTTTTTTTCCATTTTGCATTTGCATCTCCTGCTGTAAGAATAACGTGCAATTTGGGAATCCTTCTGGGCCTCAAATATTGTTTCTAGAAGTTATAAAGTACAGTGGAGAGTAAGGTGTTGTCTAATTTATTTGATCAAGCTTAGTAGCTAACTTGGAAAATTAGTCCTCTCAAGTGATTTCTTACAGGTCTTGTCTGGTGTGCAGGCCTACACGGGAAGGGCTCTCTGTTGTTGCTCTAACTGAGTTCACTCATTTTAACAGAAGAGTCACAGCACGACATTGTTCTGCTCTATATTTCAGCTAATTCTACGTTTTTCTAATAAACCCAGGATAGGTGGTTTGACTAGGTCCTTTTGTTGGTTGGAATGATCAACTTTAAAATGTTCCAAAATCCACTGGACCCAATTAGAAGACCACTAGGAGCCCTGGAAGAGGCGGGGTCAGTGCTCAGACACTGAGCACTCATTCCTTCCACGTGTTCACTGGACGGGTGCTCTCTGCTGTTTTTTCTGTCCCCTTTCTGGGAAAATGCAAAAAAAAAAAGTGCTTTTTGCTTCACACCACTGGACAAATTACCTCAGGATAAATTGAATCCTGTTTACAGCCCAGTGGTTTTATGTAATCAATTTTTTTTAAAACCTGGTTTCAAACTGGAACACTTCAATAAGATCAAAAATCTGAGTGGTGCTAGGAGCCGTCCTTCTCCCAGATGGTATGGGTAAAGAGCAGTGTGACTAAAACTGAA
This sequence comes from Spilogale gracilis, assembly GCA_004023965.1. NCBI lineage: Eukaryota > Metazoa > Chordata > Mammalia > Carnivora > Mephitidae > Spilogale > Spilogale gracilis. The sequence goes on from PITA01000188.1 coordinate 102,290, forward strand.
AGTTTCGGTCCAAGTTCAGGCTTTGCCCTTCACCAACAGTATGGCCTTGAAGGGGTCCTGTATAACTCTCAATATTAATGCCTTCCTTTGCCATTATAATGCCACCTCGGTGTGTTTGTTTTGTGAATGTCAATGACACAATGTGAACATGATTTTAAATTCTAAAATGTCAAGGTGCCAGGGTGGCTCAGTTGGTTAAGCAACTGCCTTCGGCTCAGGTCATGATCCTGGAGATCTGGGATCGAGCCCCACATCGGGCTGCCTGCTCTGCGGGAAGCCTGCTTCTCCCTCTTTCACTCCCCTTACTTGTGTTCCCTCTCTGTCTGTATTTCTCTCTGTCAAATAAATAAATAAAATCTTTAAGATAGATAAATAAATAAATAAATAAATGAATGAATAAATTCTAAAATGTCAACAAATGTCGAATTATGATTTTGATGAATTTTGTTCTCTTCTCCATGGATTGGTCAACAGTCTCACTGATGAGCCACCTTCTTTGCAAGCTTTATTGTATGGACAATAGCTGGATGATGGGAAAAGGAGGACAAAGGGGGGCTGTCAAATGAGACAAAGGAGACAGTGAGGGCACAGGAAGAAAGACTGGCATATGGTGAAGTGGGGGAAGGGCAAGACACAGAAGGTACTGGTCAGAGGAAGAACACACAAACACACATACACACAGACACAGACACAAGCATGCTTCTGGAGAAGTAGCTCTTCCATGCAAAAGATGGACAGTAGAGTTGAAATGTCCCCTGAATGATCTTTTTTCGCCAAATGTTGTCTTGTAAAATCAACTGTCAATTCCAGATTGGCAGCTGCAACCATGACTATTTAAAAAATTTAATCTCTTTCTTATTTTGTGGGTGAAAAGAGGCCTTCAGTTGATATCTTTTAGGTTTGTTAAATAGACTAGTCCTTGTGTCCACCAAGTACAGGGGCCAAAGTGCTATTCGGGCTTCCGGGGCATGTGAGCAGTTCTGGAAACACCCTCCAGGTGACATGTTAATAAATTCCTCAGCCTCCAAGTGTGGCCCTGGGATTATTTAAGCTCCTGGTTGGAATGCAGATTCCGGAGCCCTTCAAAGCCACCACATCAGTGTCCATTTCTGTAAGCCTGGTAATCTGCATGACGAATGAGATTTTTTTTTAGGTGGCTGCTGCCCACACACCAGGGCGACAGCCCCTGCTGGGGTCCTTGTGGACACCAGCTGCAGGGTCCTGGGAGCGTGTCAGCCTCGGCAGAGGAGCTCCAGGCTGGTCACGATGCCCAAGACTCCCCAGCAGTTGTCCCAGAGGCTTTTCCCTGGAGGAAAGGAATAGGGTCCTCAGTGCCTCATCCTCCTTAGCCTTTTCCTTTTAGAAGCGACACACGCCAGGGGCAGTTTCCTCCGAGTTTCTTTGCCTTTTATTTTTCATCTTGAATCTCACTCAGGCCTCTCTGTTTCAGCTTGCTGGTTTAGTTTTGGTTACGGTTGGTGAGTCACAGAAAACACGAGGCATTTTTATCTGCAACTTTTGGTGTTGTTCTGGCCCAGTCCTTGTCTTCCTATATTCAGTCGGGAATCTCTTTTCATGATTTGGGAAAAATGCAGAAGAGAAAGAAAACTTGATATTTAGCATGGGGGCTACTGTCATGCATCAATCTACATCAAAAGACCTGGTGGCTTCCGGCCCGCCTCTGCTCACTGTCTGAAGCCTTCACAAGCCTCAGACCACGCTCAGCCAAAGGAAATGTGCGGAAGTGTATTTTTCACAGGAATTAACTCTTGCAGCGAAACAGGCCCATCAGGCTGCTTTAGATTCCTTACCTCATAAAGGGCTGTGTTGTGTTTTCCTCCTCCACACTGGTGTTCTGTTTTGTTACAACTTTGCAAATTCAATGAATGCTTTGCAGGTGAGGGAAAAAAAAGTTCATGGAAACTTTATTGCCTTATTAAGAAAAAAACAAAACAAAAACAAAACTCTGTGGAGCAAGCAAGAATGTGACTGCATTTTTATTTATGGTCAATAAGCCCAGATGAATATGTGGTAAACGTTGCAGGGATCGTCACAAAGCAAATCACCATGTCACAAGAAATATTATTAAATTCTATAATTTCCTTTTCTGCGAATAGTTTCTCTGTATAGAGTTGGAAAAAGAAAATTACATTCAATATTCACCTTAACTGAAAAGCAGCTGAGTGTGGTGGCTGATATCCTATAAATAGCAGATCTGTGACCTCATTCCTGTTCTCTCCCTTGCTTAGCTGTTTCCAGTTTCATGTTGAATAGAAAATTGTCAATCATCTGGTGATTCTGGGCATAGAGGCCAGCTTCCGTGGAGAATTCTGGCCCAGTCCTTGTCTTCCTATAGTCAGTCAGGTACTGTACCTCCATTTAAGCAAAGCCAGTCATCGTCTGTCTGTTGCTTTTTTCCTACCTTGCACAGGTAATTGTGATTGTGTGGAAATGACTTTTCCTGACCTTGGGAAACTGCTTAACCTTTCAGAGCCTCAGGTTATCCATCTGTAAAGCTGCCTCTCCCTCATTTCAATGGAATGCTTTGAGAATTGATTAGATAGTGTGCATAAAGCAAGTTGACCTCCTCAAGAAAGAATACAATGTATGATTTTATTTCTGGTCTTCCAGCTCTTCACCAGGCCTCTCCAGTACAAGGTCCTCATTATCTGTGCTTTTGGACTGCCTGGAGAGGAAATTCACACCATTCAGGGCAAAACAATCCACTCCAGTTTCTAAATGGTGGGGATTGTCTGTCTACGGAGCACAAATTCAACAGATGGTTGCCAACCTTCCACTTGATTTTTGTAGCTCTTTAAACCGGGTTCATTAAAACTTCAACTTGCAGACAGCTTTGTAGAGACTGGAAGGGATGTAGGAAGACAGTTTGGGATATAACGGATCCAGCCCAGGTCTTCTGTCTCTGATTCTTAAAAGCCGTGGTTAAATTGACCTGTAAAATAACAAACAGGGTCACTATCAGTAAGTAGAAGGGCTTGCTTCCCACATGTTTGTCAATCTCCTACTGATGACAACATTTTGGAACTTCACTAACAAGTATGTTTTGCAGAATTTGGGCACAACGGTGTTTCATGTTGAATTTCAAGTTCCTTTTTTTCAGAAGGCGGAACATGAATGCGTACCAAGGTTTTGGGGAAACAGAGACCAAATCTGTTTCTGTTTTTGTTTTAGCATCTTTGTAGAGACATGTAACGCCATGACACTTCTTATTTAAAAGCTGGCATGACTTACTTATTCTTTCTCCCTTTCTTCTGTGGGCATGCATGCAGACAGGTACTTGGTATTTAGCTTGTGAAGTTTTCATTTATTTAGCAAATGCCTTGCTTTACTGAGCATTTTGACTATTTCCTTAGACCATTTTGTTGCAAGAAATAAATGTGTTCTTTAAATGATTTATTTTCTTTTTCTATCAACTTGGGAACCAATGTAAAATTGACATTCTCAGAAAACAAAGGTGCTGTAGAACTTGAAAACATTTACTCTGAAATAAAAATTTGTGTTTACTTAGAGCTCAGTTTCTGTTGAAAAACAAACATCACAGACCCTCAGAGAAAGAAGAGAAGCCCCCTGTTGACACATTCTCTCATTGACTGGTGATGTTGGCTTGGCAGAGCAGCTTCAGAAATGGCGATCAGGGAACAAACCGGTCGGGTTTTATTCAACAAAATACCTTTAAAAAATTTTTTTTAAGATTTATTTATTTATTTGACAGAGAGAGAGATCACAAGTAGGCAGAGAGGCAGGCAGAGAGAGCAGAGGAAATAGGTTCCCTGCTGAGCAGAGAGCCCAATGCCAGCCTGGATCCCAGAACCCTGGGATCATGACGTGAGCCAAAAGCAGAGGCTTTAACCCACTGAGTCACCCAGGTGCCCATCAATAAAATACCTTTTAAAGAAAAGAAAATTATTCTCAAAATTCAAGGAATTGCTTTTGAAATGTGTGAAACACAGTGGTGCAAGTTCAGTCTTTGAAAAACAAAGAAAATGGGATTGTGCCTTGTTCTCATTTTTGATATCAATCCAGTTGAAGGACACCAGGCCACACTACAATGTGTGGTGTTATGTGTTGAGAGAGACACATAAATAAAAGACAGAGAAGACACTTCTCTGTCTTCTACTCAATTGTAAGCCTAGTATGGGCCCTACCTGAGAACTGTATACTGAACTATATATGCAACAAGACGGAAGTGTGAGGCTAAGCATAATAAAGGCTTATGAAACCTTGACAGTGGACCAGGCACAGTGCATTTCGTATATTAACTCAATTTATCTTCAAGTTGACTTTATGATAGTCTTTACTTTACAGATGAGAAATGGTACAGAGTGGTTACATCAACAGCTAAAGATCACTCAGCTAGAGAAGAGCAGAGCTGATATTTGAACCCAAGGAGTCTGATTCCAGAGTTTATCTCTTGTTAGATCTATGATAATTCATTTTGTGTATTATTAATAATAATAATAAATTCTTAACACCTTAATAACTCAGTACAAAGATAATTTTCTGATTTGTCACAGTGTTCTTATTTTCAATCTCTGCTTTCAGACATTTTTAAACTTTATTTTGCTTTTCATTTCTCTAATGGGTTCTTTTGTTTGACTATAAGATTTTTGAGCCTATTATGATCCAATTTAACTCAGTTCATGAACACTTTAATTTTGTTTGCTGTGGGGCTCTACAAAATTACTTCGAGCACATATAAATCTCCTTTCCACTTAGTTTTAACTTTTTTTTGACTTGAATAAAAGTATAAGTTTTAAATCCTATTTTTAAAGTATAATTTTGCCTACTTATAAACATATCTGTGTTTTCCTCTCAAGATTTTTGAGAAAGAAATAGTGATTGTTGGGTCCTTTCAATGTTGATGTTCCATCTTCACCATCCCCTCCCCCCCAGATTTGAGGATACTGTGTTTATTTACTTTTTTTACTCCTCCATTCATACATTAGCAGATTTGTTTATGATAATAAAAGGAAGTCACTTAGAAGCTTCCTAACCATTTACAAAACACTAAAATTAGAGCTTTAATATTTAAAAGAGCATGTGTTTGGAGAGTAAGTTTATGGGACCCTTCCTTTAGGTCTTGGCAGGATTTTATATGTATGACTAGGCTCTTAATCTATCCTCAAATAGAACAAATTAGAGAACTTGGCTCTATGCTGCTCTTTGAGATTTCTAATTCAATGCTAAAATCTATCTGAAGAGTAGCACATTGACAACCTCGGGAACCATAAATAGGAAAAGCCTCAAGGTGGTAGGTCTGAAACTTTTATATCATTGTAACACTTTTTTCTATTACTTATGGTCTTCCCTGAAACCACACTGTTGAAGTGGAGTCTTCCCTTAAATGTTGTCTACCAACCTGAATGAAGAACTTGATCCACTCTTTCAACACGGTATTGATTTTGGTAGCCTCAATACTTTCATAGTAGAGATCCACTGAACAGGAATACTAACAAAACCTCATTAAATGAGAAAATTAGGGTGAGTTGCCCAGAGTCCCCTCATTCAAAACTCAACAAACCCACCAGGTAGAGCACTTTCCCAGAGTGCTGAGGAGTGAGCCTGTGTGTCTTTGGATAACTATGCTCTAGATTATCCTACTTAATCTGGAGCTAAGTCTTTTAAATGGTACAAAACAATTAAATTTCTTTTTAAAGCTCTGATAAAGATTCAGAAGGTAAAAAGTTTTTAGATGAGTCATACCATGTACCAAGCAGACTAAACAATGAGTCCTCAAAAGTATTTTTTCCAGAGAATGCAGAACAGCTTAAAAGTCATAATTAGGGGAGATACTGTTACTGGAACTTGTTAGAAAGCCAGAATAAAGGAAGAAAATGGGAATGAATATCTTCATGAGGATTTCTGTAAACTTAACCCTTCTGTAGATGGCTCTATGTTCTCTAATTTTGCTCTTTTTTTTTTTTTTTTTTAGAGTATCATTACTTCATGATTTTCAATCTTTGAATTTCCACTTTGGAACTAATGAATTTTGTCTTGGACCTTTCTGCTTGGAGACACTAAACATAGACATTTCTTACAAGATGTTTGGCAGAAAAATAAAAGGAAAAGAGGTAGTGGCTGGAAAGAGAACTACAGACAAGGGAAGGTCTGAATTCAAATGAGTTTTAAATCAGAAGATCTGAGCTTCCTTCCTTCCTCTATATTAATTCATAAATGAGTTCTCATAAGCAAATGAGCTGATTGTCTGCCAAATGTACAGCAGGCACTGTAAGACAACTTTTATTTATTTATATATTTTCACATATATTTATAATTTGCCTCATTGTACAAATTTGATGTAAGAGAAATGGAAATTATTTTCAAGTTGCCCTTCAGTGATCAAAGTCTACCAGAGATACATTCAGCTATAGAAAAATAACAGTACAATATAAGTAAGTGCTCTTACAAAGAGATGGGCAAAGTAGTGCAGGAGCACAGGGGGTTTAGGGGCTATATCAGCAATCTGTTGATTTTCAGCTGTTTCTTTAATCGAGTCCTTAAAATTTATGTAACTTTACTACATGCCCCAGGAGTGGCCTAGATTCCTAAACTAAGCAGAAAATTTGGAGCAACCATAGCACAATCCTAGATGAATAACTTGCCTAGTAAAGGGACCCTGATACATTTACTAGATCCCTGAGCAATTTTTAGTTTGTCTGAATCCCCAGAGGGCAAAAGCACAGATGGTCTAGAATCAATCTCTAAAGATTTTGAGCTTATATGTAAGAATCAACTATGCCCAGAGATCTTGGGTATTTAAGCAATGACTATTCTAAGATCCTGCTATTATAAGTAAGGGAAGTATATTTTTCTTTCAAATTTTTCAGTTTCAGTGGTGATATTTGTGTGTTTATTTCCTCTGGAGAAACAAAGAAAAGAGGAAAGAAGGGGAGGAGATTGTGGTCTAAGGACAGCAAATAATTCTCTGTGGTATGTGTTCTTCTGCCTGGACAGAATTTTATTTTCTCTGTCTTGGGTTTATAGATTGTTAGATGCAGTAGCTATGTATATAGAACTGGTTATATGTGGTTGAATTATATGTGGGGACACCAGAAGACGAGGCTGAGTAAAAACATAGGTAATTATCTGGCTTCCTTTTTAGCTTTGCTCTTAGCAAATGAAGACAATTTGCCTGAGACAGAGTGTGAACAGCTTTACATGAACAGGTAAAGTCAAATTAAGTAGTATCCAGCAATAATATTTTGTATTGTGCTAGTAGCTTTAAAAATTAAATTGTAATTATTTATATTACAGCTTCTCCTACACCTCCTGTTAAAAGTAAATTCATGCTGAGGCTTGGCAAAATTCGTGTTTTGTTTTATTTCTGCAGGAGTGCAAATGATAAAAAGTTTTAAGATAAGAAATCCAGAGATTTTCCATATTGCCATGTTAGGCCTGTGTTATAAAGAGATCCACTGGCAAGTACATATCTTTATCTCAGTAATACAAAGGTCAGTATCTTCCTGACTGCCTGCTTTACCTCCTAATACAAAGAGTTAATCACAAGTATTTCCTAGATGAAGTGATGACAGATGTTACCGAAATGCCCGTATTTTTTATAAATGAGTTCTAGACACACACACGCATGTACACACACACAGACCGAAGTACAGCAAAAACTCTTCTCTTGTTTGAGAGGGAGCTCAAGGTGGCCAGAAACTCAGTAATGATCCAAGTACATGCTCAGAATTAGGCAGCATTTTTCAAATTCCAGAAGGACTCACTGAGAGGAGGGGAGCTGAGAACTCTCTAGGAGAGTGAGAATTGTATCTTGGGGGAGGGGAAGAGAATGGCCAGCTTTTTATACCCCCTTCTTTTATAGGAAAAAAGAGCAGCCAGCAGAAACTAGATGAGGATCAACATGGGGTGAGGGCGGAGGGACTCACAACCGCTGAGACAGTCAATAGGCAGACTGTTCGCCGCACATTGCCAGAAGATTAGCTGAGCAAAAGCACAGACAATGCTGATTAGCGACTTGAAATGCATCAGTTCTTACTGGGGAGAACAAAGCCGGTCCAGATCACTGCCCTACAGCCTAACTGCAATAATGGAACCCAGCTATGCTCAACATAATGTTTAGAGCTGAGAAATGTGGGCGATGTGTCTATCTGTTTGTATTCACTAAATTTCTCTCATCTTTGGAATGGCCTCGAGAGATACATATCTTATTTCTACCAGGTTCTCCAGGGATGGTAGTCTTATAATCACAGCCCCACATATTTCAGCCCCTTGAGGATTGTGCATTTCTTTCCACTTAATCTGAGAAGGCAGATATCACTGAATTGTCACAATTTGGCCTCTTTTTTACACTGACCTTGCATATTGGGGAAAAAACAATTTAAATTGTTCTCAAAGTGTATTATTTACTTACATAAAGAACTGGTACCAACAGTTATAAATATGTTTGAGTATTTTAAAGTTATGGAACAAAGTAGAGAATATTTGCCTTTTATCCTTTCTCTGAATATGTTTCGGACAAAGCCTGTGTATTCTTTGTTTTTATCTTGACCTCCTTTCGTATTATGAGTCCAGAGACCTCTGATGCTTTTATTCCACCACCCTGCTTCAGAGCTTTGGTGTGGACACCAAGGAAATGGAATATGACCTTGGGGTGGCACTAATTCTAAAACGTTAGAAATTTTTATAGAAAACTCTTCATATGCAATATTACTGAACCCATCAAATGTAGCCTTTCCACTTAATTGACATTATAATTAAACCTAATAATAGCATCTCCCTTTACATTTTCTTTACATATGTAAAAATAATCTTAGTATTATTTATAGATCTGTGTTATTCTTTACTGGAAGGTTTTCTCATCCCCAGATAAAGGAGCTTTACTTTTGTCATAATGCTCTTAACAGGATTCATCTAGGAAAAAAGCACTATAAGGCTGATGTGCCTTTCATGATCCTCACTGACATTTTATACCTTATTGGGCTTGCTGTTTCTCTCCCTTTCCTTTTGTTCTTTCTTTAAATTTTTAATGCTCAACCCCCTCTAACTTACTTTATTTATACACTTTCTAACATCTGATTAGTTCAGAAATTCTTCTCTACCTTAGGGAAACAATGAAAAAATTTTCAGAATATTTTATAGGAATAAAATTTTCTTTTCTGAAGCTAGCCATGGCACAATTAAAATATAAAACATATTAGAAGAAATTACTTGCACTGTTTTTAAGAGACAACAGATTATTAACAATAATATATTTAAAAACCTGCAAATAAATATTTTAGGAAAACATACAGAAAAAGTGCCAAAAGCAAGCAATAACTATGAATAAAGAATTCAGAGATGAAATGCAATAACAAAGAAACTTGAAAAGCATGCTCATTCTCACTGTTAAACTATATTAAATACAGATGGAAAATAAATCGCCATGATATTGACAAAAATTGTAAAAGATGGACAAATATCCAGTGTTGGCAAAGATACAAAGAGTAATAGCGTAATTTGATAATGTTCTATTTTTAGATAATTTATCAATATCTAACAAAATGTAAAGTTGTGTACTCTTTCATCCATTAATGCTATTGCCAGAAAATTATTCTACAGAAAATTCTGATGTGGGCATCAATACTTTTTTCCCCCTTTTCAAAAATTTTTCTAGAGAAACAGTTAATTGGTGTGACTGCTGACATTCACAACATGGAGTATTAGATAGCAGTTAACAAGCATGATGTCCTAACAGAAATACCTATGCCATATATTGAATCTCAGAATGGAAAAGATGAGTCTCAAAAACATAAGCACAGGATGATCTTATAGACATAAAAAGAGAGAGAGAGAAAGAGAAAGAAAAAAGAAAAACCAACTATCTATGTGTATAAAACAATAACAAATACTTCAAAAGATAATACAGAACTGTCGCCCAGGTAACTGGGGAAAGAAACAGGGTTATAGCAAAAAAAGATGAGGAAGAAATTACAAAATCGTTCTAGATTTTTAAACCAATATTTTATTTTGGTAACAAAACCAGTAAAAAGAATGCTTGATCAAAGGCATAGATTAATTCAAATTAAGCCCACAAGAATGTTAGCTGGTAGAGTTCTGCAAAAAATACACTTGCATGAATAAATAAGAACAATGGGTTACTTGTGACTAGATCATTGTATAGTTAAAACCGTTGTCTTGAGAACGTGACTTTTTTTTCCAACAAGATTGATGGATTAGGGCATAATTTGAGCATAACACAAATGCTCTATTCCTGTATGTTTGATTTTATCCACGAGAAACACCAGGTGAATGCAGAGAACAGCACCCAGCTCAGCTAAGTCATGAGGAAAACACAACACAACACACACACACACACACACACACACACACACACACACATGCACATGTTTCAAACATTTGCCATTTATCTCAGTCACTGCGTGTATTATGAGTCACACCCATGTACATCTGTTGTTACATTTTCCATCCGATTTTAGATAACTCTCTCTGCTTCACAATAACTCAGAACCAAAATTCTCAGCAGTCACTTCCACAAATAAACTTCAAGTTTCTTCAAGGTAAAGTGTCATATTTACTGGAGTATTTATATTTAGCTAAATATTTCATATGTGTAAAGCCACACTGCTGTTTTTATTAGATTTCTGTATTATTTTTAGTGTGTCATTGGCAAAGCTTTAGAGTGTTGTTCTCCTTAAACCATCTTTTCCCATAAGCTCTGTTATTTTTATTGCATGATTTTGCATAGCATGGCACTTTTTAGGAATGCTTGTGTTACATTATTATAGAACCAATTCTGTTTTACATGTGATAGAGCCAGGGATCTTGGAGTCTGGTACTCTGCTTTGATGGAAGTCAATAAATAGCATTTGAAGAGAGATAATCATCTATAGGTGTTTCACTTTTCTGCCCATCTTCTGAGCAAGGCACAATTCTGTATCTTTCTACCAGATGATCTTTTTAAGGATGTTTATATAGCAAACAGTCTCCAAAGTTAGAGAAAGTATCTCTCTCTGGAGCAAAGGGCATGTATGTTTACAGCATTGGACGACAGAGAAAATATTTACCCTCCAGAACAATGAGGAAGGATGCTTGCTGCCCAGTAGAAAAGATTTGGTTCCCTAACTCTAGGATTACTTTCCTGCCACCAGCAGTCTGTCCATGTGTCATTTGACCCTGTTCGTATCACCTTGAGGTTTTGGAGAAGTAGCACAAAAGTGCTAATTCTTTGGCCACTAATATTGCTTTGGGTAATAAACTTTTCTTTGTTTTTGACTCACAGGTTCTGTGTCTCTTGTTAGCATTCAGGCTGTGGCAGATGAGCAGATTGACTTGTAAACGGTAGAATCTCAGACCCTTCGGGTTTTGGCAGTATTTTGTAGGATATCATGGTATTACAGGAGTCTTCATAAAATTATGGGGAACCTGGGTGCCTTAGTCGTTAGGCATCTGCCCTGGGCTCAGGTCATGATCCTGGAGTTCCGGGTTTGAGCCCTGCATCGAGCTCCCTGCTTGGCGGGAAGCCCACTTCTCCCTCTTTCATTCCCCCTTCTTGTGTTCCCTCTCTAGCTGTGTTTCTCTCTGTCAAATAAATGAATAAAATCTTAAAAAGATAATTATTGTTCAATAGAGTTCAGGACCTTATTGCAAAGATAATGACCATTAAATACTGTCTTTTTTTCATTGTAAAGGGTGATGTTTCCAATAACAGGAAACTAAAGGGTGTGTTTAAGGACTTTTGAACTAAACAACGTCTTTAGTGGTGAAAAGGCAGAGTGGAGAATATTTCTGGTTTTCATTTTACTTGGTTGAATGAACAACTCTGTGTTTACATTATTTAAAATAAGAATTATGTAGGTTAACATCATTTTGCTCCATGTAATTGGTTATCTTTGAAATTCTTAGAAACAACTTATCATTCATTGAAATGTAACTAATTCTGCTATAGTCTTTCTTTCTTTTTTCTTTCTTTCTTTCTTTCTTTCTTTCTTTCTTTCTTTCTTTCTTTCTTTCTTTCTTCCTTCCTTTCTTTTTCTTTAAAATTTTACTTATTTATTTGACAGAGAGAGAGAGAGAGAGAGCGCACAAGAGAGGGAACACCAGCAGGGGGAGTGGGAGAGGGAGGAGACACCCCCCACCCCTCAGTGCCCATACTGAGCAAGAAGCCCAGTGCCAGACTCCATCCCAGGACCCTGGGATTATGACCTGAGCTGAAGGCAGACATTTAAAGGCTGAGCCACCCAGGTGTGCTGCTATAGTTTCATTTGATTAAACATTATGTTTCTAGCCTATGTAAAGCACTATAAAATAGGGTACAAAAATGGATGAGATTTTCTGTGCTTTCAAAATTTTGCACTCTGGTATAGGATAAAACAAAACAAAACATACATTATGCATTATGTTCCAACATGATAGAAACAAATAAAGGATTGTATGTGTTCTGAGGAAAGAAGGAGAGGAGAAGACATCAAGAAGGAGGTGGAGTTAAATTAGGAAGGAGAACATCTGAAAAGAGAGAAAGAGTGTGTGCAGGAAGGAAAGTTAATGGCCTAGTGGAAGAAAATTCTGGAAAAGTAGAATTGGGACAAGAGTCTCAGTTCTACCGAGTCATGAATGATAAGGATACTTCATTGATTCTAAGACAGACATTTTAAAAATTAGACCTCTCTAATGCATTTAATAATCTATAATATTTTACAGTATCTGGTATCTTGTTTTTTTTAATATTGTATTTATTCGACAGAGAGAAACACAGCGAGAGAAAGAGCACAAGCAGGGGGAGGTAGAGAGGGAGTAGCCTGCTTTCCGCCAAGCAGGGAGCCAGATGCGGGGGTCGACTGGAACTCCAGGATTGTGACCTGAGCCAAAGGCAGATGCTTAATGACTTGAGCTACCCAGGCGCCCCTACAGTATCTGATGTCTTATAGTTGCTTTAATGTGTTAATAGCCATTATATAGCTTTATGAACCTAGTTGTTTGCCATTTTCTGACAACATCAAGGAAAGTTCCAAATGAATCCATTTTAGATTAATATGACTATATTCATGTGATTGTAGGGTAGAAAAATAGAACATTGAAATGGACCTTTAGAATTTGGAGGTGAATCTTCTGGCTAGCACACACTATTTGTCAAGTATTAATAACTACTGTTTACTAGCATAGCATTTCAGATTTACTCCATTGCCATATATAAATCTTGCAAAATTCCTGAGACATGGATCAGCTCCACTTTATGGATGAGAAAGAAGGGTTAAGAAAAGTCTTATAAGTAATGCAAGGTCACTAAAATTTGGATTTAGGTAGTTTGGGAATTTAAAACCAATTCTTGCTTACTGTCAAAACTGTTCTGTTAATTGTTCAATACCTTCTATAGTAAGTCTTTGCTTAACTACACATGGTGATGGTGAGAGCTTTTTTAATCTTTTGGAAACAAATATGGAAAGAAGGTAATAGGGATGTCAGAGAAGGCTCCTTTGAGAAAGTAACTCTTCAATCTAAGATTGATCATCTATTTTGATCCTCATTAGAATGAAAAAGTATTATTTTATGGCTTTATATTTATTAATGTCATTACATATTTATATAAAACTTTGATAAAGTCAATGCAGAGACATGCGGTAAAGCTACCATGTAGTCTGCTGAAAATGTAATCATTACATGAAATTTTCAGCAGCTTCTCCTTTCATTGGTATTTGTAATCTGATTTAAAACATAGAACAAGTAGCTTTATAAACTATTTATTTATTTATTTATTTATTTATTTATTTATTTATGACTGCTTTATTTTTTGCATTATTTTCATTTAATACATCAAGGTTGAGGCCTGGAGATTTGGTTTGCACAAAGTCACACAGCAAGGCAATATGGAACACCTGGTTTCTAAATAGCTTGAATATTCAATGCTAAGTAGTCTGAGATGCATCATCATTCATGTTATATAGCAAAGTTGGTCATACATTGGCAGATTTAATTGTTGAATTGTGACTGAAGTTCTAAGAAAGATCTGCTTGTAGTTGTTGCAAACCCTAAACGTCCCATCCTTCAAATTCCTTTATTCACTCTCTCTAGGTTTTAAAATATGTTGTACATTTGCTTTTCCATCATCACTTCTGTTCTACATCAAAGTCAATTCTGGAATTGGATGGTCCTAGGATGAATTTATAGAAAAGCTTAGTTTTCAACTGAAAACCTCTATGTCTTGAATGTACATTGCTTAAAAAAATAATCTGAGGGGCGCTGGGTGGCTCAGTTGGTTAAGCGACTGCCTTCGGCTCAGGTCATGATCCCGGAGACCCGGGATCGTGTCCCACATCGGGCTTGGCGGGAAGCCTGCTTCTCCCTCTCTCACTCCCCCTGCTTGTGTTCCCTCTCTAGCTGTGTTTCGGTCTGTCAAATAAATAAATAAAATCTTTTAAAAAATAATCTGGATGTGAAGTAAGATAATTTATTTTTGGTATATCTTAATAAAAGAGCTTATCAAGAACCAATGTAATAAACTCAAATTAAAATATGAGTCAAGATATTTAATTAGAATGTTACCAGTGGGTGAAGTGGCAAAATGAGATAATGTGCTGGAGAGCATCAGGTTGGTAGCGTTTAGAATTTTGTTTGTCAAAATATTCTTTGGAGTTAGGGATCTTAGCTTTAACCCATAATCATTACTTTTCTAGCTAAATTCTTTGTTTTATGTTCCACTCAAACAATAAAATCTTGAAAATTTTGAAATTATATGAAAAAATCAGATGTTTAGACCTGCCTCTATAGTCTTTCTCTGAATTTGACTGAAATTACTATGTTGGACTATGAATTATATAAAAAGTATTGGCTCCCAAGTGGTCATGGACATTTTACAGCTCACACTGAGCTTGAACCACGTGTTATTTTCTTAACCTGCAAATTATGTGCTAGCTTAGAATATTCATTTGGGACTTACTCAACATGAATAAATTAAGCCAATTTTGTATTTTAGAGAAAAAGATTTAGATTACTTGAACAATAATCATCATAATTAGAACTAGTCATGATAGAATCATGATATGTGAGGGAAAATAGACAGTATGACAGTGTGCATGGTATATGGATGATTCATAATTATAGACCAGCAAATTCTCAGTAAAAACTGATAAAACAATGAGTCTCATTGATATTACTATTCTACTAAAAATGTTCTAATATCATAATTAGATAAGCTAGGCATAATCTTTTTTATAGAAACTAAAAATATTGGGAAAAATTTTAGTAAAGTCATGCTCTTCTTTGAGGTTTGATTCCTCTGTATGCATTAGTTGTATGTATTTTAGATTTAGTCAAGAAAATTTACCATATCACTTTCTTCTGATACTGGATCACATTAGAAAATTAAATATTAAAATATGATATATACATTTTAATATACACAAATGGGATGAATATATGATATCAAATGTGATACCATATTTATGATTTTATATATATTATAAGATATTATGATAATATTATTTCACATGTAAACTTCCCCTCAATCTTCTCCCATTTGGAAACCTTATCCCCTTTGGAACACTGGCATGTCAAGGATGACTGCCAGTGGTTTTATTTGTATGACAACCCAGTGGATCCTAACACAGATTTCATAGCTCAATTGATGAAGAAGCTTCTCAGTAAGGGGTAACAACAATGGGCAACCCCTTTAACTTTTGTTTAGTTCTGCATAGGGGCAAAACGTTATCGTTAAGGGTGTAGTTTTCCAACTTGGACCCTGTCAACTCTAAACTTCCCAAGTGATCACCTAAAAATCTGTTGTATATCAAAGCCACATTTATTAGACTTACAGCAGCAGAAGAAAAAATGTACCTTGACAGACTTAGTAATGTCTCAGAAAAGTCAGAGAAGAATATTTCTAGTCTTTAGAGTGTGGGCTGGATAATTTTAAGGTCTTTCAAGGTAAAGAATTCTTTGGGAGTAGGCAATATTTACAATAGTTTTGGTTTGGGTACAGAGAAGTAACAATCTTGAAGAACTTCTTATGTTTAGTTTTGATTTTAAATAAGTTCTAGGCCCAATGTGGGGCTTGAACCCCCAATGCTGAGACACACACTTTACTGACTGAGCCAACCGGGTGTCCCTTGAAGAACTTCATGAAGAAGTTGTTAGCTATAAGAAGTAATCAATTATTATTGCTTTACAGCTTATGTTCTCAGAGCAGATGTTTTCTGAAGCAAGCAGCTAAGTTATCTTTGCTTATGCTCTGTATTGTGTAAAACAATAATGAGACAGGAATTTATGTTTGATGATCCAACTAGTGTTTCACTTAGGGGCAAAGTTGGTCTCAGTTCTGTCTCCTTATTGGTCATTCTTCAGTTTAAGCTGGAAGAGAGGTGATTATCATCTGGAAAAAGATCAATCCAGAACTGCACCACTGTATAGTGTGTAGAACATCTGATGATATTTGTTCGCATCTCTGTATTTGTCTAATTTTCTTATTTTTTAAGTGGGAATATTATTTGTTGGAGTGCTTTACTCTCACAAATACATAGCAGCATTTAAATCTGTAGAGATCACAAATTTGAGAACTGCAACACAAATACTAAGAAAAGGATTATGATCATTGCTTGAAACATATGTGTAAGCCAGGAGCTATGGGTTCCCAAATTAGACAAAAGAACATATTCCATTCTTAATCCAAAAAGTCTGTAGAATCATATAAGGGATATTAGCCAAATTACCTTCCTTCATGATTTTGTTGTTTCCAGCATTTATTAGTAATATACTTGCAAGATAGGGATATAAATGTAGCATTATTTCCTTCAGAAAGCAGTTGTTTCATCTGGAGAACTCAGATTTTAAAGTGACTGTTTCAAACTATCGCTGTAATTTTCTTTGTTAGAGACAGAATATGCTGTTACATGGCAAGAGAGAAGTAAGGTTGCAGATGGAATTAAGAATACTATTCAGCTGGCCTTACAATTGAGAGTTTATCTAGATGAGCACAGTGTATCTCAAGGCCCTTATAAGTGAAAGGAAGGAGGATAGTTACAAAGAAGGAGTTGTTACTATGGAAACAGCAGTCAGAGTGATGAGATTGTTGGCTTTGAAAGTGGAAGGAGGCCATGAGCCAATAAATGCAGGTAGCCTCTAGAGCCGGAAGACTCAAGGAGATGAATTTTTCTCTAGGGACATCAGAAGGATCTCAGCTCTGCCAATGCCTGGATGTTAGCTCTGTAAAATGCATTTTGGACCTCTGACCTCCAGAACTGTAAGACAATAGATTTGTTTTGTTTTAAGTCACTGAGTTTGTGTTAATTTGCTGCAGAATTAATAAGAAATCAATATAGCCTTAGTGACATAGTCCCATTCATCTTTTATTCTCTGAATGATGGTGTGTGTAATTTTCCCCATGTTTAAAGAGAATTTGAGACAGAATAAAGCAGTTCAAATTTCCTCTTAATGGATACATTTTTTTAACTTAATTCAAGGCCTAATTTTTGTATTTGAATTAAATTATGCCAAGATCTTTTTTGCTGGAGGCAGGAAATAGGTCAGAAAGACACTTGGAGATATCAGAGGATATACTGAAGGCAGGTGTCAGTTTACTAAGATAACAGATACTTGATTAATTTGCAGGTACTAGACAAGAAACTTTTGTGTCATAAGTCTAATACTAGAAGACCACATAATGATATATTTTAGTCAAAGATATCTTTTTTTTTTTTAAAGATTTTATTTATTTGACAGAGAGAAACACAGCCAGAGAGGGAACACAAGTGGGGGAAGTGAGACAGGGAGAAGCAGGCTTCCCGCCGAGCAGGGAGCCCGATGTGGGGCCCGATCCCGGGTCTCCGAGATCATGACCTGAGCCGAAGGCAGTCGCTTAACCAACTGAGCCACCCAGGCGCCCCCAAAGATATCTTTATATAATTTTTAAAAAAAAATTATAAAATTTGGTGACATTTATCAATTACAGTCCTAAGCCAGGTGATGAATTTGTAGTAGAGACCATCAGCCAGAAAAGTTAGGGTGCAGCCTAAGCGGTATACTTTTGAGTTAGGTCTGTAAAGGTGGGATAGTTTTCAAATTTACACTATCATCTGTTCCTTAGCTCTTTGTAGAGTAGGTAGCTCCTGTAAAAGTTCTATAAGGATGTTTTTGAAAAGTGTGTCTTTTTAGGTTTGACATGATAGATAATTTTAGATTTCTACTTTTCTGGTGTGTGTGTGTGTGTGTGTGTGTGTGTGTGTGTGTACATACACACATATTTGAGGTAAAATTGGTATATAACATATAAATTTCAGGTGTATGACATTATAATTCAACATTTGTATGCACTACAAAGAGATCACCACTAAAAGTCTAGTTGCCATCCATCACCGTACAATTGACCCCTCTCACCTATTTTGCCCACTCTTCACCCCCTTTTCCCTTAGGTAACCACCAATCTGTTCTCTGAATCTATGAGTTTCTTTTTGTTCATTTGGGTTTTTTTTTAAGATATATATATAGTTATATATATATTTATATATCTCAAATCTTTATCAATTCATCTATGAGGTTGTTTCTATTTCTTGACTATTGTAAATAATGCTGCAATAAAGATGGGGATTCATTTATCTTTTCAAATCAACATTTCTGTGTTCTTCAGATAAATGTTCAGAATTGGAATAGCTGGATCATATTGTAGTTCTAGTCTCAATTTTTTGAGGAATCTCCATACTGTTTTCCACAGTGTCTGCACCAATTTACATTCTCACCAACAGTTTGCATGGATTCTCTTTTTCCACATCCTCACCAACACTTTGTATCTCTTATCTTTTTGATAACAGCTATTCTAACCAGTGTGAAATGATATTGGGGTTTTGATCTGCAATAAGAGTAATGTTGAATATCCTTTCATGACTGTTGCCCATCTGTATTTCTTTGGAAAAAGGTCAATTCAGATCCTCTCCCAATTTTTAGGTTTGTTTCTTTTTGTTGTTGCTGTTGTTGTTGTTGAGCTATATGAGCTCTTTATATACTTGGATATTAATGCCTTGTCAGATCTAGGATTTGCAAAAATCTCCCATTCAGTAGGTTGCCTTTTTGTTTGATGACTGTTTCTTTTTCCATGCAGAAGTGTTTTAGTTTGATGGAATCCCATTTGCTTATTTTAACTTTTGTTTCCCTTGCCATTGGAATCAGACCACAGAAATATTACTAAGATTTTATATAAAATAAAAGAGCTTACTGCCTCTGTTTTCTTCTAGGAATTTTATGGTTTCAGGTCTTACATTTAAGTATTTTACCTATTTATTTTGAGCTAACTTTTTGTGTGGTGCAAGATAGTGGTCTAGTTTCTTCTTTTCTTCTTTTTTTTTTGCCTCTGGCTACTCAGTTTTTCCAACACCATTTATTGAAGACACTGTTCTTTCTTTACTGTATATTCTTTGTTTCTTGTCATATATTTTCCATATAGTGTTGGTTTAATTCTGGGCTCTCAATTCTGTTTCATTGATCTGTGTATCTGTTTTTATGTTAATGTCATAGTGTTTTGATTACTGTAGTTTTGTACTATAGTTTGAAATCAGGGAGCATGATACCTCCAGCTTTGTTCTTTCTCTTAAGTTTGCTTTGGTATTTGAAATATTCTGTGGCTCCATACAAATTTTAGAATTATTTATTCTAGGTCTGTGAAAAATGTCATTGGAATTTTGAAAGGGACTGCATTCAATCATTAGATTCGTTTGGGTAGTGTGGGCATTTAACAACATGAATTCTTCCATCCATGAACATGAAATATCTTTCTATTTATTTGTATCTTCTTTAACTTCCTTCATCAGTGTTTTGTAGATAACCGTGTACAGATCTTTCACCTTCTTGGCTACTTTTACTCCTAGGTATTTTATTCTTTTGATATAATTATAAATGGGATTGCTTTCTCTTTCTGATAGTTCATTATTAGTGTATAGAAAAGCCACATGGGTGCCTGGGTGGCTCAGTTGGTTAAGTGACTGCCTTTGGCTCAGGTCATGATCCTGGAGGCCCGGGATCGAGTCCCACATCAGGCTCCCTGCTCGGCGGGAAGCCTGCTTCTCCCTCTCTCACTCCCCCTGCTTGTGTTCCCTCTCTGGCTGTGTTTCTCTCTGTCAAATAAATAAAATCTTAAAAAATAAAAAGAAAAGCCACATATTTTTGTATGTTAATTTTGTACGTTAATGTTCATTTATTAGTTCTATTGTGTGTGTGTGTACTATATATAGTATTATGTCATCTGTAAATAGTGACAGTTTTAATTCTTTCTTTCCATTTTGGGTGCCTCTTATCTTTTCTCTTGCCTAAATGCTGTGGCTATAACTTATAATACTGTACATTGTACTATACTGTACATTGAATAAAAGTGGCAAGAGTGGCATCTCTGTCTTGCTCTCGATTGTTCAGGGTAAGTTTTCAGCTTCTCATCATTAAGTATAATATTAGCTGTAAGTTTTTTATATATGGCCTTACTATGTTGAGGTACATTCCTTCTATATCTACTTTTTTGAGAGGTTTTTTTTTAATCGCTCTCTCTTTTTTTAACTTTTATTTATTTATTTGAGAGAGACAGGGAAAGAGAGCATGAGAGGGAAGAAGGTTCAGAGGGAGAAGCAGAGTCCCCATGGAGCTGGGAGCCTGATGCAGGACTTGATCCTGGGACTCTGGGATCATGACCTGAGCCAAAGGCAGTTGCTTAACCAGCTGAGTGACCCAGGTGCCCCCTTGAGAGTTTTTATCATAAATGGATGTTGAATCTTGTCAAATGCTTTTTCTGCATCTATTGAGATAATTATATGATGTTTAATCCTTCATTTTGTTAATGTGGTACTGATTTGCAGATGTTAAATCATCCTTGCACCCCTGAGATAAATCTCCCTTGATCATTTCATATGGTCCTTTTAATATATTATTGAATTTGGCTTACTAATATTTTGTTGAGGATTTTTGCATGAACATTCATCAATGATACTAGCCAGTAATATTCTTTTTCTGTGGTATGTTTGCTTGGTTTTGGTATTAAGGTAATGTTGGCTTCATGAAATAAGTTTAGACTTATTCCCTCATCTTCAATTTTTTTCAAAGAGCTTGAGAAGGATATAAGTATAAACTTTTCTCTGAATGTTTGGTACAAATTACCATAGAAGCCATCTGATTCTGTACTTTGTTTGCTGAGAGGTTTTTGATTACTGATTCAATCTCCTTACTAGGAATTGGTCTATTGAAATTTTCTATTTTTTCAGGATTTGGCCTTGTAAGGTTGTATGTTTCTAGGAATTTATCCATTTTTTTCTATGTTGTCCGGTTGCATATAGTTGTTCATAATAGTCTCATAATCCTTTGTATTTCTGTAGTGTTAGTTGTAACATCTCTTCTTTTATTTTTGACTTTATTAGAGCCCTTTCTCTCTTTTTCTTGGTTAGTCTGGCTATGATTTGTCATCTTTGTTAGTCTTTTCAAAAAAACAACTCAGTTGTTTGTTTCTTTTTTTCTCTTTTTCAGTCTTCATTTCATTATTCCGTCTCTGATGTATACTATTTCTTTCCTTTTACTGACTAGACTTTTTTTACTCTTCATTTTCTAGCTCCTTTGTGTATAAAATTTGATTGTTTAGGTGAGATTTTTCCTGTTTCTTGAGGTAGACCTATATTTCTATGATCTTCCTTTTTGGATTCACATCTGTTCAATCCAAAGATTTTAATATATTGCATTTTTGTTTTTGTTTGTCTGTAGTGAAATTGATTCTTCAATGACCCATTGATTGTTTAACATCATGTTGTTTGATCTCTATATTTTGTGTTTTTCCCCCAGCTCTCTTACTGTGATTAAATTCTCACTTTATGCCATTATGGTTGGAGAAGATGCTTGATTATGATTTCAAATTTCTTCAATTAACTGAGAATTGTTTTGTGACCTAACATATGATCTATCTTGAAGAATGTTCCATGAGCCCTTGAAAAGAATGCATATTCTACTCCTTTTGGTGGAATGTTCTTCATATATCTATTAAGTCTATCTGGTCTAATATGTAATTTAAGGCCAATGTTTTCTTATTATTTTTGTTTGGATGATCTATTTGTTGATCAAATGATCAAATGGGGTATTTAAGTCTTTTTTTTTTTTAAGATTTTATTTATTTATTTGACAGAGAGAAACACAGCAAGAGAGGGAACACAAACAGGGGGAGTGAGAGAGGGAGAAGCAGGCTTCTGGCTGAGCAGAGAGCCTGATGTGGGGCTCGATCCCGGGTCTCCAGGATCATGACCTGAGCCGAAGGCAGTCACTTAACCAACTGAGCCACCCAGGCACCCCTTAAGTCTTTTATTATTATTTTATTTATTATTTTTTTTAAAGATTGTATTTATTTATTTGACAGAGAGAAACACAGCTGGAGAGGGAACACAAGCAAAAGGAGTGAGAGAGGGAGAAGCAGGCTCCCTGCCGAGTAGAGAGCCTGAGGTGGGGCTCCATCGCAGGAGTCTAAGATCATGACCTGAGTCAATGGCAGACATTAATGGCTGAGCCAACCAGGCACCCCGTCTTTTACTATTATTGTATTGCTGTTAGTTTTTCCCTCGAGGTCCTTCAATATTTGCTTTATATAACTTGGTGATCCAATGTTGAGTGCATGTAAATTTATAAATGTATGTCTTCTTGTTGGATTAACCCCTTAATCATGATATAATGCTCTTCATTGTTTGAAGGTTTAGTTCTTCTATGAGGAAAGCTATACCAGCTTTCTTTTTGCTTCAATTTGTGGTGCATATTTTTCTCTATCCCTCACTTTCAGTGTATATGTGCTTAATTTTGAAATGAGTCTTTTATAGGCAACATACTGATGGGTCTTGTTTTTGCTTTTGTTTTTTTAAAGATTTTATTGATTTATTTGCAAAGAGAAACACAACTAGAGAGGGAACACAAGCAGGAGGAGTGAGAGTGGGAGAAGCAGGCTTCCCGCAGAGCAGGGAGCCTGATGTGGGGCTCGAAACTGGGGCTCTGGGATTATGACCTGAGCTGAAGGCAGTTGCTTAACCAATTGAGCCATGCGGGTGCCCCTGATGGGTCTTGTTTTTATTCATTCAACCACTCTTTGATTTTTGTTCCGTTTTTTGTTTTTTTGTGTGTGTTTTTTTTTAAGATTTTATTTTTTTATTTATTTGAGAGAGAGAGAGGGGGGATGTGGGGGCAGGGGATCAGAGAGGGAGGGAGAACAACTTCAAGCCAATTCTGTGATGAGTGTGGAGCTCCATGCAGGACTTGATACCATGACCCAAAACAAAGAGTCAGACACTTAACTGACTGAGCCACCCAGGTGCCCCCTTAACCATTCTGTCTTGATTGAAGTGTTTAGTTTATTACACTTCATTATTGTTAAGGATGTACTTATTGCCATTTTGTTCATTGCTTTCTATTCCTTTCTTCTCTATTTCTCTTTCCTTGTGGCTTGATGGTTTTTGTTTAGTGTTTAGATTTCTTTCTCATTTTCCTTTTGACATTTACCATAAATTTTTGCTTTGTGGTTACCATGAGCTTCACATATAATTTCCTATATGTATAATATTCTGGTTTGAGTTGATAGCAAATTATACTTGAACACATGTCAAAACCGCATTTTTCTTCCTCTCAGCATATTTCATATATTTGATCTTGCATTTTACATCTTTTTATTTTGTGTTTCCTTAACTAATCACTGAAGTTTTAGTTAATTTTACTATACTTTTCCTTTAACTTTCATAGTTGCTTTGTAAGTGATTAATCTTCTACCTTTACTGTATATTTACTTTCTCCATTGAGATTTTTACTTATGTATGTTTCCTTGCTATTGATTGGTGCCATTTCTTTTCAGCTTAAAGTCCTTTTAACATTGTTGTAAGGCTAGTCTAATGGTGTTGAGCACCTTTTGCTTTTGCCTATGTGGGAATCTCTTAATTGCTATGTCAGTTGTGAATCATAACTTTGCAAGGTACAGAATTGTTGGTTGGATGTTTCTTCCTTTTAGCTCTTTAAATATGTCATGCCACTCTTTTTTGGCCTTCATAGTTTCTGCTAAAAATCTGCTGATAACATTATGGGGTTTAATTTGTGTATAATAAGTTGTTTTCCTTCTGCTTCTTTACGTTTCTCTCTTAATCTTTAACTTTTATTATTTTAATTTAATATGTCTTGGTAAAGATTTCTTTAGGTTCATCTTATTTGGATCTCTTTGGGTTTCCTTGACCTGAATGTCTATTTCTTTCCCAGATTAAATCATTTCAGCCATGATTTCTTCAAATAAATTTTTTCTTTTCTCTTTCTTGGACGCTCATAATGCAAATGTTTTTCCACTTATTGTTGTCTATAGTGGTTCTTTGGGTTACCTTCACTTATTAAAATTCTTTTTTTTTTTTTTTTTTTTTTTTTTTTTTTTTTGCTTCTCTGGCTGGGTAAGTTCTATTACTTTGTCTTCCAGCTTATTGATCAGATCTTTGGTTTATCCAGTCTGCTATTGAACAACTTTAGTGTATTTTTCTTTTTTTTTTTAAGTTGTTATTGCATTCTTTAGCTTTATAGCTTCTGCTTGAAGCTTTCTTATATTTTCTATCTCTTTGTTGAGGATCTCACTATGTTCTTTTTTCTCCCAAGATCAAAAAGCATCTGTATGAGTTTGACTTTGAACTCTTTATCAAGCTGATTTCTTATCTCTATTTCACTGATGTCTTTTTCTGATGTTTTTCTTTATTCTTTCATTTGGAATATTTCCTCTGTCTCTTTACTTTGCACAACTCTCTGTGTTTAGCTCTATGTATTAAGCAAATCAACTATGTCTCCCAGCGTTCAAGGACCAGTCTTCAAGTTGAGCCCAGAGTGAAATTCCTTTTGGCCACTAGAACTAGGCATTCAAGGGCATCCCCTATATGAGCTATATATATCTGTCTGCTATGGCAGGGCCACATCTGTGGCATGGGGATAAGCGGGGCTGACACTTAACCCAGCTGTGACATGTGGCCATACGAGCGAGGTTGCAACACACAGTTACCTGGGGTATGAGGTACCCAGCGAGGTTGCAACACACAGTTATCCTGGGGTATGAGAGTAGGCTGGGCTGCCTCCTGGTCTGGATGCTATGCCTGACTGCTGAGGTAGGTGGGGTTTTCAGCTGGGTGTACCCACTGACTATAGCAGGTTAGAATGGCAGTTGCAAAATGCACTCGTCAGTGCCAAGTGCAAGTAGGATAAAGTCACAAATATGGTGCCTACCAGTGTCTCCATCCTCACTGAAAGTCCTAGTAGTTTCCTGCCTCTCTAGTAGACACTTTAATATTAGTAGGTGGGTCTCCTTCACATATGGTCGACTATTTTTCAAATTGATGTTTTTGTGCTGGGTCCTGAGGGAGTCTGCACATAAGTCCTTTAAGAGAGGGCGTAAACCATTCTATGGTTTTTCTGGATATACTTCCTATTAGTTTTCAAAGCCTAGTATTTAGGGGTTTCATCTCTTTTGTATAAGATCTAAAGGTTGAGGTGCCTGATGTGGGGTGGAAACCCCTCATTCCTCAGGAAAAAGTCCTGTGTTTTTGAGATCTCTTCTGATTGTGTATTGCTAGGTGTGGGGTGGAGGTTTTGTTGGTATGATGATGTCTCTGTCTCTCCTATCCATGTTGATGCTGTTTTTTAGTCCTTTGTTATGGAAGCTTTGTTCATCCTGTTTTCTGGGATTTTTCAGAGTAAATTATTTCATATATAATTGTATATTTATTGTGTCCATGGGTGGGAGAGAGTTTGGAATTTTCCTATGCAACCATCTTGAAACCTCTATATTGTTTTTAATTTTAAAAGTTGCTTCATGGCTTACTCCAATTACTAAGGAAACCAAAAGATTAATTTACAAGTGACTCTTATCAAAAGAAACTTGGTGACATCTAGAAAGATGAGCACAAACCCAATAATCATTTTGCTGGTATGTATTGTGTCAAATCATAAGCAAATTTTAGTCAGGCACTGAATTTATACCAAAGAGTGACTAAGAACACTAAAGGCAATATTAAGGATAAGAATCTTATAAATGTCAAAGTTAAGAGATAATAAGAGTCTGTTAAAAACACGAAACCTTATAATAGCTAAGAGGAAAGAAAATCACTGAGAAAATAAGAAATAAAGCATACAGATTGAAGTGTAACAATCTGTGGCTCTTGTTTATGGGTCTTGCCTAGAAGCTGTTTATAGTCATCTTTATATACACAAGCTTTGAGTGGAAGCTTTATCTTCCCAAGTGTCATCTGCTTTTGGAAGATTCCTAAGAATGTCTCTCGTTGGAACATGATTTATAAAAGGTGTTTGTTTTCAACTGAGAAATGTGAATCTAAGGACCAGAACTCTAGAATTTTACTGTTGTATCAATTGTTTAATAGTATCTGATATAGTCCTTGTCAGATCAAGTTTTCTTGTCATGGAAATTTTATATTTACAGTATACCTCTAAATTTGTTTTCTTTTATTATTTATACATCTCTTATTTAATCTTAAGATATCTTTTTATGTATGTGTTAAGACAGATATACAACTATATAAAAGGATGATGAAGTTGAAATTTTTATTCTTACCTTTAAATATAATTAACTAAATCAGCCACATAAATCAGTATGTATGTATTATTTTAACATTACTATTTCAGTTACCTAGAACTATTCCTTTAAAAACTAGACAAGCCATATTTATTATCTTGAGTACATGTTTCCATTTTTATGTATTCATTTATATTAATTACAACCTTTAACTAAAGGAGCCACCAACTTTTTTGTTGTGTAAACAGTAGAAAGAACTAGAAGGTAGTACAGCAATAATTATTAAGCAAGTTTTTCCCCATAAACACATATTTTATGTAACTTGAGCATATTTTAAGCTGTCAGAATAAACATATGTATAATATAATTTAAAGGAAATTACATGTCCTGCTCCATAGGTACCCATTCCATTTATAAAAATGAGGAAAAATATTATTTAAAATAATACCTAATGACCAGTGGTTGTAGTACTTATTTCATATTTAGAACTTGTCTATCAAGAAATAATTTATTAAATATAGTTTTATATGAGGCTAAGGTCTCCAAGTTAACTATAAATGTGGAAATTATGAGTTAAGTTGACACATTAAATCCTTTTAATTTATAGCATAAGAATATACAGCACCAAAAAGATATCTGTTATTCAGTTTCACTTAGTTAAATATCTTAATATAGTGTATAAAAATATTGATAATTTGAGGAACTCATGGAATTGGTGTAGGAAGTTTAAAAAGTTTAAAACATGAGATATTAACCCCAAACAATGTGTTCATTACAATATTGTGCTTGCATTATTTCTTCTGGTAGTGATACTATGGAGAAGACTAAAATTATTGTCAAATTAGAATTAGTCACTCTAATTTGTCTAAGTAATCATCTATTTATATTGCATGAACTTAAAAAATAGAAATGAACCTCTATATTTACATATTGGAAAAATAAATTAAGATTCAGAATTCATGTCAGAAGCTCTATATGCTTACCTTTTTTTTTCCCATCTAACAAGACTATTGTCCAATTCACAGATAAACTTCTTCTTCTGATTTATAGTTTTGTCAAGAAAAAAATAACATTAGAACTATTTGTTTTTGTTTTTGGAAATTACTGACCACTTATCTAAGCTAGATGTTCCTAGAGTACATACAGAATAAAAAAACCCCACATATTATTTAAAAGAATAATTGATTTATATGAGAGAGAGAGCAAGGGGAGGGGCAGAGAGAAAGAATCCCAAGCAGAATCTAAGCTGAGCATGGAGCCCCATATCAGGCTCAGTCTTATGGCCCTGAGATCATGAACTGAGCTGAAATCAGGAGTTGGATGCTTAACCAACTGAGCCACATGTGCATCCCCCAAAACATCTATATAGGTATATTTTTTAATCAATTAATCCCCAAATATATGCAAGAAACAGAAAAAAAGAGGAGAGGAAAGGAGAAAAAAGTGAGGGAAAAGTTTCAAATAGATATTAAATTATCACTACACAAGACAAATGGTCTTGTTCTCCACAGCAAGAGAAGCCAGAAGCTCAGGAGAACCCATTTCCACACACATGCACATATACACACACACACATACACACAAACATACACATATAGAAAAAGAGAGAGAAAGAGAGGAAATTATTATTGCTGATTTAAACAGTAACTCAGACTTTTTGCTACTTCATTAAGCTGTGTGTTTTCTAACTGTATATAAAACTTTGAAGTATGACCACCAGAAAGGGAGAGTTTCCTATTTTAAACAAAGAATTTTTTCATTGAGACAAACAAATCAGTCAGAGAAACTCTCTATAATCTCTCTGTTTTAGTGCCTCTCTTAAAAAACCAGTTTTGTTCATGTCAAAAGTTTCCCAAAGTGGCTATTGAAATTTCAGGTTGTCCTGGCTAGGATTATGTTGACATACACAAGAGTGAATACATGAAAAGAGACCCTCATAGATGGCAAAGTCAGAAGGAGGTGATAGCTCCCACTTTGTGTCTTTAGACCTGGCCAAAGATGAGGTGCCAACAGCTGGGAGCTCAGGGCGGACAAAACTCAATAAAGCATTTCTAGAGATGTAAAGAGAAGCCTCCGGAAAATTCTTAAATGTTTATTTCAAATCACCTTTATTAACACATAACTTATGACAATAAACTACATTCACTCCAGGAATATTGCAAATTTTGTTTAAAGGATGTCAGTCTTCCATGAACTTCTGAACTCTCTAGTTCTTGGAGATGGTTACTGGATCTAGGTATCTTCTCTCCCTGTAGACTTTCTCTTGTGGACTCATAACAGTGGGACAGACAGGAATATTAACCAAAATGTTAAAAAAAAAGGGGGGGGGAGGGGATGTATTCTAGCTGATCATTAAAGAATTCATAAAATGCTTTATTATTCATTGAAAAAAATAATTAATTTTTATGAGCTGATGAAAGGAAACTAGACTTTAGACCCAATTTATTTAGGTCATACCTCACTTGGATTTAGAGATGCAATCCCAACTTAAAGGATCAGAACTCCTTATAATTTCTATTGAATGAAAAGAATAATGTGGCTTCACTGGGAGTCTAATTCAGGATTTTCTACATGTCAAGCAGATCTGATGATTACACCACAGAACCTGAAGGTCCAGCTTAGAGAATTAGGGAGCCTCAGGGCAATTCACTTCTGCAGATATTACACAAAGTAATGAAATGATGTTGATTAGATCCTTATGAAAACTCTAGATTTCTACACTACTGACTCCTTAAAGTGCACTGGAAATACCAGTTGATCAAGGGAGAGTCATGTTTATTAGATGAAGAAGAACACCATCTGTACAAAATCTTAGTCGTGTTTTAGAAAGGGAAAGTCAGGTAGGATATCAAACAGGGTTTTAGGACCTGGACTGGGAAAATTTTCAGTCCAGTCTTGCAAAATAGAATACCGTGTTTTGCTTTCAGGATTGTTTCATGTACGCACAGGAAATGGTGTTGTTTTCAGTTTTCAAACACCATATCCCAACACCTGCTTAGGAACTTGTTTCAGATTTCTGGAGAGTAGAACTGTTGTATTAATTCAATAAAAGTGTTGTAAAATTGGGCTATTGTACTGACTCAGACCTCAAAGCCACCCTATTTGGGAGGCCAATAATAGGCATTATCTCAGTGATTTCCAATTAAATTAGCCATATTTTTTAGTGTTTATTGATTGACATACATACAACTTTACAATGGACTATTTTGCATTTGGTAATGATTTTTATGTACACTTGTGTTTTATTAACACATGAATTCCGTGACTAACTAATAAATAATCTTGAATTTAGTCTGTAGATTTCATACTACTACCGCCAAGTGCACCAGATGGGATTCATTAGTGGAGGTGAAGTCAGAGGAGGAATGAATTGAAATAAAGGTAATGATGATGATGAGCGTGGCTCTGACGAGAAAATGGACAACATTAAAGTCACACTCTGTGTTATGAACCCACATCATCGGAAATAATAGTAAGGCAGAAGAATAAACCAAGAAAGGAGACAAACCCTTCACAAATGCATGAAAATCAGGAAAGCCCTCAGTGGAGCATCTAGAACTTCAGCATGGTTGAGGCCCTAAGGAAATAAAATAAGTTGTTATCTGACAGGGGCTTTAAAGAGAAGAATGATTAATGACCACAAGCGGAAATCCGAGCCACTCTGGGGCCATATAGAGAAGAAAAAACATGGAACAGGTTAGTAAAGAAGAGCATTCCAACATTTACCCCTGTATTGGGTCAGAACTCTAGTTATTGTCACCTATATTTGTTTGATTGAGCTCCCTAGTGCCACATAGTTGGAAGCTAAAGAGACAAAGTCTCATTTATACACACACACACACACACACACACACACACACACACACACACAAAACTGTTGAACTCTAAGGGCATGTCAAGTGCATTATGATCACAATGTGTTAAGAACAGACAAATCTGACCCCTAAAAACAGGCACCATAACAAAAATCTGAGAACTGATGTAAGTAGCTCTTGAAGAAAACAAAAATTTATAAAGAAAATATCACTTCCATGAAATATTTTGAAAAAAAGATTTTTATTGGCCATTCAACATTTTAAAAACAATTCTGCCTCAATTTATACAATCATGAAGGTTACAGCCCTCCAAACTTCTAATTACTTTTCACACATCTGTCAGTGCTTTCTGATAGGAATCGCTAGCCCTGGAAATTGCAGGACCTATGACCAGGTGCTAGGAAGCAGGTGGCTTTATCAGTTTCAGTAGGGCTATACCTATACAAATATTAATGGCTAATCAGGTTTGACCTATTTTACTTGGATGGAAGAAACAACATGGGTTCAGGTAATTCCTTTCTCTGGGACTGGGACGGCATCTGTTAAAGATGACAAATCCTGAATGTCTATCTTCGAAGGTGAAGAATCTTTAATGTTCCTTTATTGGAAACTATCTGCCCTTTATTTCTTATAAGGGAACATAATGTCAGTCCTTCACAGCTTTCTGGGCAAAAATAACCTTTGGGTATCATTCTTGAACCTGTTGGTTTATTCCCTGGGGCTTCAGTGAATTCAAGGAAAAACACTAGCCTGCAATCATCCAGCCTGGGGTTGTAAAGTTGTCAGTTCTCATAAGCTAGGCATAGTGTTTGGGTCTGGCCAGATCTTGGATAGGAGAACTCAAAAGAAAAAAAAAAAAGTTCGTGGAACACACATCTGCTATGCACCAGATGGCAGCTGTTATTTCATCTCCTGTGGAACTCTTTCCTATAATTCTCGTTACATTTCTTCTACTGAAGCACTTATGGGTTTTAAGGGGAAAAAGCAAAATATTTTGGGGAAAAAAATGAGGTGAATGTAGCATTAAAACCAAGGCTTTAATTGTTCCAAAACTCAGGATTTGCAGAGTGAAGGTTCCCACAGCAATCCTCCAACTGTGCAGTGTGTATTATAATGGAGCCCTCATTACATAATCACCAAACCCCGGGTAATGTTACAGAGTGTTCAGCAGATAAAGGGCACAAAATAATGGAAAGGAACTGCACTTTTTCTCTAATCTTAGATGTACAGAGCGTATTATGTTACTGCATAAATATTACATGATCATGTAACAAAATATACTAATGAAATACACAGATGCAAAGCAAGGGTGCAAGGGTTGAGATTGCACTGGGAACACTTAAATTGATTTTCTTATTCTTTGCTAATTCAAATTCAAACTTAATTTAGCATTTGTGTCTTTTTATGAGAATATAATATGTCATGGGAAAACTGACAGTTTTTAATGGTTTATAAAATGGTTCTTAGAGTCCTATAGACATACAAAAATATCATTGTCTTTCACATCCCAGATTTCTGTTCCTGACTATGTCTTAAGCATTTCATTATTGACCTAGAGGCTAATTTCTGCAAGGTGATTCTTCCTGGAGTGTACTGCACATTTGTTCTTTATATTAAGGACAAAAAGCTTGCCTTTTGGAGTTGGTGGATTTCTGTCTATGTTTGTCACTTACTAAATGTATGCAGATTTCTCAGCCTATTCCAATAGATACCCTCTGCCAATTGATTAAAAACACATTTACATAGCACCTACTTGTATGAAGAGCTCTGTTCTAGATTCTGATGTGACATAAAGAAACCATCATGGTCTTTCATTTTAAGAAATTAAGACCTTCAGATGCTGATGGCAGTATTAATTATATTCCCTGAGTTAGTATTGCACTCTGTACCCTAAACATAGCTTTGACGGTGCTGGCATTTTACATCTCATTACATTTTTTCCTTTCATTTTACAAAAACTATTTTATATAAACATTTCTACCACTGTTACTTGGTCTTTTTTTTCTATCTTTAGGTATTTTTATTTTATTTTTTGCCTATAAAATGTTTATTAACATTTTATTTTCTTAGGGCATTTTTAGGTTCTAAGCAAAATTGTGGGGAAGGTACTGAAATTTCTCATATATTCTTTCTTCTTCCACATTCACTGCCTACCTAATTATCAACATTCTCCACCAGAATGGTACAGTTTTTATAATTGACAAGCCTACATTGTCACATCATAATCACCCAAAGTCCATAGCTTTACACTACAGTTCACTTTTAGTGTTGTATATTTTGAGTTTGAACTAATGTGTCGACAGGTATCCATCATTATAGTATCATACAGAATATTTTCAGGGCTCTTAAAATCATTCTGTGCTCTGTCTATTCATTCCTTGCCATTTTCCCCCTTGCTTTCAGTCCCTGGCAACCACTGATCTTCCTACTGTCCTTTTTTTGGTTTTGCCTTCTCCAGAACATTATGCTGGAATCATACTATACATAGCCTTTTCAGATTGGCTTATTTCACTTTGTAATATGCATTTAAGATTTTTCCATATCTTTCCATAGTTTGGTAGTACCCTTTTATTTAGTGCTGAATAATATTTTATTGTCTGAAAGTACTACAGTTTATTTATCCATCATCTACTGAAAGACATCTTAGTGCCTCCAAGTTTTGGCAATTATGAATGAGGCTTCTATAAGCATTTGTGTGTAAATGTTTGTGTGGACATCAATTTTCAATTTCCTTAGATAAATCCAAGTAGGAATGTGATTCCTGGATCATATGAGAAGTGTATATTTAGTTTTGTAGGAAGCCACTAATTTGTACTCTTTTCCATCCCTACCAGCTATCAATGAGAGGGTTTGTACTCTTTTCCATCCCTACCAGCTATCAATGAGAGTTCTAGTTCCCGATCCTCAGCAGTGTTGTCCATGTTCCAGATTTTGATCATTTTAACAGGTGTGTAGTAGAATCTCATTGTTGTTTTGATTTACATTTCCCTGATAATACACGATGTAAAAAACCTTTTCATATGCTTATTTGTAATCTGCATATCTTCTTTGGTGGGTATTTGTTAGGGTTGTTGGCTCACGTGTTAATGGGTTGTTTGTTTTCTCATTATTGAGTTCTTTTTTTAAAAAAGATTTCATTTATTTATTTGACAGAGAGAGAGATCACAAATAGGCAGAGACAAGCAGAGAAAAAGAGGGAAGCAAGCTCCCCACCAAGCAGAGAGCCCAGTGTGGGACTCGATCCCAGGACCCTGAGATCATGACCTGAGCAGAAGGCAGAGGCTTAACCCTCTGAGCCACCCAGGCGACCCTCATTGTTGAGTTTTAAGAGTTTTTTGTATTTTGTGGATGGTAATCCTTTACCAGGTGTATTTTTTTGCATGTATTTTCTCCTAGTCTATGGCTTTTCTTCTTGATATCATCTTTAGCAGAGCAGAATTTCTTCATTTTAATAAAATCTAGCTTATCAGTTATTTCTTTCATGGATAGTGCCTTTAATATTGTATCTAAAAGCATCATCTAGGTTTTCTCCTATGTTACCATCTATTTTGTATTTTACATTTAGTCTACGATCTACTGTGAATTAATTTTTATGAGGTCTGTGTCTAGACTTTTTTTTTTTGCATGTGTATGTCCAGTTGTTCCAGCAGTGTTTGTTGAAAAGACTATCTTTGCTCCATTATACTACCTTTGACCCTTTGTCAGAGATCAGTTGACCACATTTATGTGAGTCTCTTTCTGGGTTCTTCATTCTCTTTCCTTGATCTGTTTGCCTATCCTTTCCCCAATACCAAATTATTTTGACTACTGTAGCTTTGTAGTAATAGTTGAAGTCGAGTAGTGTTCAACCCCCATCCTTGTTCCTCTCCTTTAAAATCATGTTGGCTATTTTGGAGTTTTGTCTCACCATATAAATTTTAGAATTGGTTTGTTGATATCCAAAAAATAATCTGTTGAGATTTTGATTAGTATTGCTTTGATTTTCTTTTGATTGGTATACGTATCATAACAATATTGAGTCTTCCTATCCATGAACATGGATATCTCCATTTTCTTTAGTTTTTTTATTTCATTCATCAGAATTTCATAGTTTTCCTCATATAAATTTTATACATATTTTGTTAGGTTTATATTTAAATATTTCTTTTTTTTGGATGCTAATGTAATGGCTGGTATTTTTATTTCACATTCCACTTGTTCCTGAATTTGAACAATTAGTTCAAAATTCCACTTTCCTGGGTGCCTTGGTGGCTCAGTGGATTAAACCTCTGCCTTCAGCTCAGGTCATGATCTCAGGGTGCTGGGATCGAGGCCTACATCAGGCTCTCTGCTCAGCAGGGAGCTTGTTTCCTCCTCTCTCTCTCTCTGTCTGCCTTTCTGCCTACTTGTGATCTCTCTCTCCATCAAATAAATAAATAAAATCTTAAAAAAAAAAAAAGAAATTCCACTTTCCTGGTCTACAGAGGAAAGAAATTGCTTTTTATATATTAACCCTGTGTCCTATGGCCTTGCCATATTGCTTATTAGTTGCAAGAGTTTTGTAAGGTTTTTTGGATTTTTTGTTTTTGTTTTTTGGTCATTTCTTTCTTATTTTTCTACGTAGATGATCATGTCATCTGTGAACAGAGACAGTTTTATTTCTTCCTTCCAATCTGTGTACCTTTTATTTCCTTTTCTTGTCTTTTTTGCATTAGTTAGAACTTTCAGTACAAGGTTGATAAGCAGTGGTGAGAAGGGATATCCTAGCTTTGTATCTGATCAAAGTGGGAAGGCTTTGAATTTCTCACCACTAAAAATGATGTTAGTTATAGATTTTTTTGTAGATGTTCTTTATCAAGTTGAGGAAGTTCCACTGTATAGTTTACTAAGAGTTTATTTCATGAATGGGTATTGGGTTTTTCTCTCAATTAATATGATTGGATGATTGTTCTTTCTTAGCTGATTGATATGCTGGATTACATTAACTGATTTTTAAATGTTAAACCAGACTTGCATATCTGAGATAAATCCCACTTAGTCATGGGGTATAGTTCTTTTTATACATTGTTAAATTTGGTTTGCTAATATTTTGTTAGGATTTTTGCATCTATTTTCATGAGATATATTGGTCTATAGTTTCCTTTTCCTGGATTATCTTTGTCTGGTTTTGGTATTAGAGTAATTCTGGCCTCATAGAATAAATTAGAAAATATTCTCTCTGCTTCTATCTTCTGGAAGAGATTGTAGAGAATTGTTTAATTTCTTCATTAAATGTTGGGTAAAATTCACTAGCAAACCTATCCAGACCTGGTGTTTTCTGTTTTGGAAAGCTATTAAGTATTGATACAACTTCTTTAATAGATATAAGCCAATTCAGATAGTTTATTTCTTGTTGTATGAATTTTAGCAGATTGTGTCTTTTAAAAGTCTGGTTCATTTCATCTAGGTTATCAAATTTGTGGGCATAAATTTGCTTATAATATTCCTCTTATGTCCATAACACATTTTAATGTTGAGGGGATCTGTAATGATGCAAACTCTCTAATTTCTGGTTTTACTAATTTGTGTTTTCTTTCTTTTTTTCTTAGTTCACCTGGCTAGAGGCTTATTAAGTATATTGATCTTTTCAAAGAAACAGCTTTTGATTTCATTAATAGAGATTTTTCTCTATTGAGTTCCTGTTTTCAATTGTATTGCTTTCTGTTTTAATTATTTATTTTCTTCTGCTCTTTTTGAGTTTAATTTGCTCTTCTTTTTCTAGTTTTGTATGGTAGAAATTTAAATTATTGATCTTAGATCTTTCTTCATTTCTAATATATGCATTCAATGCTATAAATTTCCCTCTATGCACTGCTTTTGCTACATCCCACAAATTTGGTAAAGTGCTTTTTAAATTTTCATTTAGCTCAAAGTACATGCTCTTCATGAACATCATCGCATATGTGGTGCTTTGTGTGAGGTGACTCTTAACCTTGTTTTGGGGATGCCATTGATATCAATATCTGGCAAGCAGAGCAGCTATAGAGAATTTCAGGATATCAGAACTGGAAGCAAAGTGAAACAGCATCTAATTCTAATTGAGGTTTTGGGTTACCTAAGATCACAAATGTGTTATCAGCAGAACAGACCAAAAACAGCTCTCCCTGTCAGCGTGGTTTATCTACCCTGCACACGGCTGCTGTAGATTGGGTAGTGGTTGGTTATGTGGTCACAGAATAAATTTGCTTTCAATTACCTTTAGTTCTTAAGAAGGTAAGCATGTTTTGAGCAAGAAATAGAGCAAAAGACCTAAGTAGACATTGATATATGAAAATGTAGACCAAAAAAACTTAGAAGAAATAAAAAATGTTTCTATATAAACATTTTCATTTATCACTGCATCAAGTGATGGATTTTTATTTAATTCCATTTATTATTTAAAACTGCAATCTGATCGTTAAAAATATTTTGTTGTTTATTTGTTTTAAAAATATTCCTTAGATTAATTTTTTATTATTTTTTATTATCAAAGTCCGTAATGGAATTACAGCTTGTTACAGATAATCATTGTTACTTTATCCTATATCACTTTAGGTTAATTTTGTAGTTCAGTTATCAAATAACATATACCTACCTAGTGATATTTTTTCTGATTCATCCAGTAACATAGGAAAATGTGCTTTATTAAAAATGATCTAAATATACAAATTTGAAATATTCAAATAATTTTAAAATTAGAGAAATAATTTCTAAATATTGTGAGGTGAAAACATTTTTTAAGTACCTTTGGAATGTTGATAACACACAGAATGCTCATGACCTATTGAAGGATTTTGCTTAAATATTTGCAAATATAAAATTTGGATTTTTCTTAATTGTGTCAGTGTGCTATATCTCCAACAAGGAAATAATGAAACAAAGAGAATAAGTAGAAGTAAAGAAAACACGAACTGAGCTACAGTCTGCTGTATTAATTCTCAATGGAATCCATTACGAGAAATCTGAGATGAAGTATTAATATTTATAGCATAAAATAAGTGTGCAGTATTATACAAAATTAGATATAGTAATAAAGTATTGTACTTAAGATATTTGTAAAGATCTGAATTCATACATTATTGTGGGAAATTGGAAAACTAGGGGCCCAATAGTGAAAAATACTGAAAAAAGATATGGTTTTAAATACTCTCATATTAGGTTTCTACTTATTAAATAGTTCTACTTTTAACATTCCTGTGCATACTCTGTCACTTAAAGCTAGCATTAAATCTCCAAACCTGCGGAGAAAGTTTTGTTCAGCAGCCTACTTTTACAAGAAAGAGACGTTTGAATTGATCCAATGAAGCAGGATTTTTTTTTTTTTTAATCAGAGAAAACTTCAGTTCTATCATTTTACTTTCTGCCACATGAGGTATAGTGGAACATAGCACAAATGTTGACAGTTTTATTTGCAGTATTTAGTTGTTAACACATTTACACAGTTTTTTTTTAAGTTAGTCCTGCCATAGTTCATTTTTATAGCCATAATTATTATGTCTGCAAAATTGGGTTCACGCTTTTACCAAATTTGGTTGATTTTTGCCTTAAGTTAAAATCCATCCTAACTTTGATCAAGTCTGATGTATACTGTTATGGACAGCTTTAAAAATGACCATCTGCGTGGGGTTTCCAAATGATTTCATCGTTGGGATCTGTTAACTTTTATATATTCCCTGAAAAACTCCTAGTAAGACAAAAACAGCCTTAGTTATTCAGTTAACTTATGATTTTAGTTCAAAACACTATAAACACCTTCTTCAAATTAATCACTTATTTAAAAACTGTTTCCTCAGGATATTCCTAGAGCAATGCTCCCATAGTAGATATAATGATAACTAAGTAAACTGCTTCTTTGGTTTTATATTTCCATTTAGACATAGCCCTATTTACCTAAAGTATTTAGATTTTAGCTAGCATCTTAAACTTGACAAAATGCTGTGATTATCTAAAGGATGTGTTTTATATTTCTATTATCGCATCGGTACCCTGTACATAGTTACACAGACTTTGTTACTCTTGTAAATCATTGTTCAGTGAGAAAAGCATTTGCAAACTCTACTGTACTATTTCATTCTAAACATGCCTCTTCCTCTGCTTGTTTATATGGAAAGATCAAGATAAGTAAGCATGTGATTACAGGAGGCATGATTCATCAACTGCCAATCAGAAGCTGAGAGTAAAGTCCTTGGCAGAAAGACAAATATTTGAAAAACAATGTGATTTTAAAGCAATGTAAAGCAGAGTGTCAATGCCACTGATCTGTAAACTCTGATGAACTCCTTTCCCAAATATCTATTCCTCTCAGCTAGATACATCCACCTTATTTTTCTTGTCCAATGGATTAATCAGCTCTACCCTATTTAAGTGTGATCATTTGTCTTCTGTAAACTCATGAACTGGAAGAGCTTGCACAGGAACCGTATACTTTCAATGTTTCAGTTCTAAATTCACTCACCACTCAAACACTTGCCACACATCTATTATGTGCTTGGTATGCTGGCAAGAATGACCATTCCTGTGAGTATCAAAAATCTTTGATAGGTTTTTAATATACCCAATTATCTCAAAATTCAACATTTACTATGGCATTTTTCTAATCATTGAATTGCCAGAGAACTGAATAAGTCTTCTCCCTGCAGAGTGACAATATATAGTCAATAGAAAGAACGTTAGTTATCAGAATAACAAAAAAAGCTACTATTTATCAAAGTGCAGTTTTTTTCCCTAATATTTAATTTTTAATAGTTTCTTTTCCTTAATAGGTGAAAACTCCACAATCTTTATCAGTAAACTGATCACAGTACAATAACCTATGGCTTCCTTTACGACTACTCACATTTTACTTGTTAGGTTGAATTCTGGCATTTGTCCCTTGATGCTCATTCTTCTGTCAGATCTTGTTGTTCTGAGGTTTGGACTATAATAAGATCCACAGATTTGAGTATAATACTAAAAAGAGAACAAACAGATAACAAACAAACAAAAGAGCACAAGCATTAGGAACCTTTTGGAAATGCAGCAGGATTAAGTATCTATTTTCTTAGATAGAAAATATTTGTCATTTGGAACAGAGTGCCCCAACCCTACTTACCTAGAAATGACATTCACAAGATGAGAGCAGACGTTCATTGTTACTGGATGGTTTGGTCCAGTAAATTTCTTATCTTTGCTTTTTCTTTTTACTTTTTGAAACTTCAAAAAAAAATTTTTGTTTGAAATGAAGACAAATTGAAATGATAATTAAGGCAGATAAAAGTAAAAATAAAATAATTGAAGAAGAGTTCTATCTAATGGACTTGACCTTTCTTTTGAGCACTTGGATTAACAACCAGGGACTTCTCTCAGCTACTCCCACCAGAATCCAAAGGCTCCTGCGAACAACCACCAGATCTGTGAGAAGATCAAATTGTGGAAAAAAACAGATACATTTCTACTTCAAGATTCTAGGTATTTTGAAACCTTACCACTCAATTAAACACTTAGCAAAGGCAACATTGTATGTTTATCTCATAGTCTTCCAATGCTTGGTAGATTATAGCACCTAGAAACTTACTAACCCAAATTATATAGAAAAAAGTTTCTTACCTTGAAAAAAATTACTAGTAACATTTTTTCCTCTTAAGCTGCAGATAAGTGGTTAACTGTTTCCGCCCAGTTTTTAATTTTTTTTTTTTTAATATAAAGAATGAGAGAGGGGCACCTGACTTGATTTTGGCTCTGGGTCATGATCATGGAGTTGTGAGATGAAGCCCAATGTTGGACTCCACGTGCATGGAGACTACCCAAGGTTCTCTCTCCTACCTTAGCTCTCCTTCACTCTCTCTCAAAAAAAAAAAAAAAAAGCTAGCGAGAGAGAGAATGAATGATGATTTTTATATATCAGTTTT
Organism: Spilogale gracilis; assembly: GCA_004023965.1. NCBI lineage: Eukaryota > Metazoa > Chordata > Mammalia > Carnivora > Mephitidae > Spilogale > Spilogale gracilis. Next base: position 142,486 of record PITA01000188.1, read on the forward strand.
GTTGCACAAGAAGGACTGACTATGGCAAAAGGTATATGGAGATACACATTGTAAAACGGTAAATGAAACAATGAAAACAAAGTGCTGCATATGTAGTTATTCCTTTACTCCAAGCCAATAAAACAGTATGTTCCAAAGTGTTTCAATCTGCATCAAAATATCTCCATTTTAGGTTTGCCATAGACCCAATCTTTCCTTTCACTTGACATTAAAACACCACAAATAATATTACTATATCTTTTTACAGCACCATTTGGACATTGTCTGGATGTAACCAGGATTAAAGTAGCCAAGAAGGTTGCTAGAAGACTCTTAAATTTCAGTTTTTATATTAATATATGAAGTGTTCATTTTGTGATAGGAAAGAAAGGTCTCAGAGACTTTGAAGGCTTGTAGTTGGAATGGTCTAGAGCAGGGGTTGGCAAGCTATGATCTACAGACCAGAGGCTTGTTTTTTTATAGATATCATTTCATCAGAACATAGTCATGTCCATTAGTTGACTTACTCTCTGTGATTGCTGCAAAGGTAGAGTTAAATAGTTGTGACAGTTACCTGGGGGCCTGGAAGTCTCAATTTTTTACTATTTGTTTTTGGTCTTGTTATTGTTGGTTTTTTGTTTTGTTTTTTTAAGATGTTATTTATTTATTTGACTGAGAGAGAGATCACAAATAGGCAGAGAGGCAGAGAAAGAGGGGGAAACAGGCTCCACACTGAGCTGAGAGCCTGAGGTGGGCCTCGATCCCAGGACCCTGAGATCATGACCTGAGCCAAAGGCAGAGGTTTAGCCCTCTGAGCCACCCAGGCATCCTATTTACTCTTTTTTATTCAGGGAATTTTAAGAAAAGTTTCCCTGACCCATGATCTTGAAAAGCACTTTCCAATCAATAGAACTCTTTGTGATGGTGGAAATATTCTCTATGTGGCTATTTAATATGGTAGCCACTAGCCACATATGGCTAATAGGTACTTGAAATGTGACTAGTATGACTGAGGAATTAAATTTTTAATTTTATTTCATTGAAATTTGTTAAAATTTAAATTTGAGTAGCCACATGTGGCTAGTGGCTACTACATTAGCATAAATATAGATATTTCCATCACTACTGGGTTCTACTGGGCAGTGCTTCCCTAGACGACTTAGGAAACTATGTCTTAAGGAGACACGTGATAAGTCATGGGACTGTAGAGCAATCGAAATGGGGCTAGTGAAAATGAGAAACTAAAGTTTTAATTTTTATTTCACTTTAATTAACTAAAGTTTAACTAGCTACTTGAAGCTAATGGCTAGCATGAATAAGTAAATACTTGTAGCTAGTGGCTAGCACGATGACTATGGTAGGCTATAGCAGTAGTCCTCAAGTTTTGGCCTCCACACCAGGGGCAACAACATCATCTGGGAACTTTTAGAAATTAAAATTTTTGGTCTTTACACCTGATCTACTGAATCTGAAACTCTGGGGATGGGCCCAGGAAACTACATTTTAACAAATACTCCAGGACATGTTTTTCAAAATTTATCATCATCAGAATCATCTGGCAAATCTGTTGAAACCCAGATGGCTGGACCTCACACCCAGAGTGCTAAGAAGTTTGCAGGGGATGCAAAATGCTGCTGATCGGAGGACTATGCTTTGAATAACAGGGGTCTAGGGCGACAGTTCAGAGTCAGGTGTGTGTTTGGACAATCTATTAAGTTGTGGGAAAACATGAAAGTTCTCTTTCTGTTTACTTTTCACCTAAAAGAAATAAATCAGACTTTATTAACATGTATTATGCTCTCACTTGGTCCTTATGTCAAATGGTCAAAATGATGATGGGTTGACTATAGCCTCGTTTGCTTTTTATCTTTAATTCTATTTTTTAAAAAAATTATGAATACAGTAAATTTGGCTTTTTTCTTTAAGTTTGCAGTTTTATAAATTTAAAAAATGTATAGGCTCGTATAACGACCACCATAATTAGGTTATAGAGCAGTTCTATCACCATAAAAAGTTTTCTCAGGCTGTCTCTGATCATTTCTCCATCTCTACAGACTTGTCTTTTTGAGAATATTATAGAAAGGAAATCGTAAAATAGTGACCTTTGGAGACTGACTTCTTTGACTCAACGTAATTCCCTGTTCCTATTTATTATTGAATAATATTACCTTGTGTGACTACCCATGGTTTAGCCATTTACCCACCAAAGTTCATTTGAGTTGCTTTCAATTTTGGCAATCATGAAAATAGCCATTTAAACATTTGTGTGCAAGTTTTTCAGTGAATATAGTTTTCATTTACCTAGGGTAGACACTCAAGAGTGGGATTGCTGGGTCACATGGTAAGTATATGGTTCAGTTTTTTCTTTTTTTAAGATTCATTTATATGAGAGAGAGAGAGACAGAGAGAGAGAGAGAGAGAGAGAGAGAGAGAGAGAGAGAGAGAAAGAGGAAACAGGGAGAGAGAAAGAGTGAAGGCAGGGGCAGAGGGAGAGAATCCCAAGCACACTCCCCACCACCCATGAGATCACGACCTGAGCTGAAACCAAGAGTCAAATACTTAACTGATTGAGCCAGCCAGGTGACCCACTATCCACTATATGTTTAACTGTGTAAGAAGCCACCAAAATATTTCCCAGAATGATTGTACCATTTTGCATCCTCACCTGCAATACATGAGAGTTCCAGTTGTTCCACATTCTTGTCAGCATTTGGTACTGTCAGTATTTTTTATTTTAGTCATTCTAATAGGTACAAAGTCGTACTTTATTGATGATCTTAATTTGCATTTTCCTAACAAGTAATGAAGTTAAATATTTTTTTTATATACCTATTTGCCATTCTTATCTTTTCTTTTTTTTTTTTTTTTGGGCAAAATATCTGTTCTCTTTTGCCTTTTTGTTGACCTATTTATTTTCTTATTTGGGGGCTTAGAAAATTCTTTATATATTCTAGATTGAAGCCCTTTTGGGTATGTGACTTGGAAATATTTTCTTCTACTCTTTTAACTTAATAATGTGATATGTTAAATTTCATTAATTTAAAATTCATTAATTTTATTAATGTAAAGCTACATTAAGTTGATTAATTCATTATATTATCTAGTTTAGGTAATGGACAAAATAGCCAAGTATATTAATAAGATTCCTGTCACAGAAACTCTGGCTGAGAAATGACTAGCAAGACAGACACATGGAAACAAAAAAATGGTGCAATTGACATATGTCCCTAATAGAAGCTCTTTATCATCTAAATTATAAGGAAACTACGGTCAATGGTAAGTGATCTGGCATATATAGAGGTAAATGTGCTATTTTCTATAAGAAGTGGAAAAGCAATGGCTCAGTTTTGAAAGATATGTATACTCTAGAGAAAGTTTGAAAAAAAAAATCATGCGAAGAAAATTTGGAGTGATTTCGTTGCTAAAAACAGTGTGATTATGTCATCTATTTAAAGTCTTACATCTGAATACCTAAAGACTTTGGAGAAAGGATTCCCAAAACTTTTTTGATACATTATAGTGGAGGAACTTCAAATTTGCCCATTTGTCACAAGTATAAAATTATAACATTTCCAATTTATTTCCCAAAACACGCCAAAGGACATTAGGGAAGAGGCAAATTCTCTAGCTACATTTCAACCAAATTTTTTTCAAAATTGTTGGGTGGGGTTAAAAAACTAATATTCTGATTTTATAAGACTATCCCTATATTTGAGAGGTGTCTTTTTCAGAAATAACAGCCACAAAAATCAAGAACCAAAATAAATTGAAGTTATTACCACACTTTTTCAATTAGTATACCTGTAAGTGTAACCTTAAACATTTTTAAGAAGAAGTCACTTTCAAAATTGCTTTCCCTAAAAACAAAACATTAAAACTGATAATACATTTTCTGAAAGCAAAATCTTTTGTACCATCAAGAAAGAAAAGGAAACTTCTTTCAAGAATATGTATTTCTGGGGTGCCTGGCTGGCTCAGTCATTAAGCATCTGACTTTAACTCAGGTAATGATACCAGAGCCCGGGGATCGAGCCCCGCATCGGGCTCCCTGCTCAGTGGGAAACCTGCTTCTCCCTCTCTCACTCCCCCTGCTTGCATTCCCTCTCTAGCTGTGTCTCTCTCTGTCAAATAAATAAATAAAATCTTAAAAAATAAAGAATATCTATTTCTTCCTTATTTCATTCTAGTAAAACACACACACACACACACACACACACACATATACATGTTGTGATACTGTGATTTATAAGAGGAAATATACATACATTTGGCCTATGACCCTGTTCCTGGCACAGAGCTTCTAAAAGCTCCGAAATCTTTTAAGTGAGGAGAACCCTACATGTGTCTTTTGCTATGTAAATAGGGTAACTTTTCAAATACTCCTGGGTCTCTTAAGGGTAAGGACTGGTTACCAGAGGAACTAACTGTGTGGTTACTGTGTTAGAGGGCTGGACCTTTCAGTCCCATTCTCTGCCTCTTCCCCACCTCTGAAGAGGATAAAGGGGCTAGAGATTGAGTTCAATCTTCAATCGTCAATAATTCAGTCATTCGTGCTTATGTAATAAAGGCTCCACAAGAATCCAAAAGGAATGGGTTCAAAGAGCTTCCATGTTGCTGAACAGGTGTAGATTCAGAGAGAACGGTGTGCTGAGACAATCTGAAAGCTCTTTGCCCCCCTCCCCCCGCATACTTTGCTTTATGCATCTGACTGTGCTTAAGTTATACCCTTTTATAATAAACTGGTAATATAGTAAACAAACTGTTTTTCTGAGTTCTGTAAGCCACTCTAGCATATTAATGGAACATGAGGAGGAGGTCATGGAAATCTTCTGGAAACCTCTCTATTATAGCCAAATGGTCAGAAGCCCAGGTGACAATCTGGTCTTGGAACTGGCATCTGAATTGGGGGTGGTCTTGTGGTCCTTGACGTCTGAAATCTGATGCTATTTCCAGGTAGAGAATCTCAAAATTGAGTTAGTTGCTTAGTGGTGGGGGAAAAAAAAAAAACATTTGTGCGTTTAGAATCAGAATTGAGTGCAGAATTTAAGTGTATAAAATGTTAGTTTCAAAGATTTTATGGATGGGGTGGTGATCACTTCATCAATGTTTCAAGACCTCTAGGCAAGAGCAGTACAAAATTCTTGAGGAGAGCAAGTCTTCATGGTTCTGTTTGAACACCCTAGAAAAATAAGGACAAAAGAAAGAAGGAATGGGATATAGGCAAGTGTGGTGTAGTATGGACATTTCTTGGGTGTCTACCCTGAGGCTATTAGATCCAAAAACTAAGGCTGAGGGTAAGAGGGAAAGGGTAGAATTACAAAGCTGAACATAACACTGAACTTGTCTTCACAGACACTGATTTTTTTTTTTTAAGATTTTATTTTATTTGACAGAGAGATAGAGAGCACAAGTAGTCAGAGCAGCGGGCGGAGGAAGAGGGAGAAGCAGGCTCTCTGCTGAGCAGGGGCTCCATCCCAGGACCCTGGGATCAGGACCTGAGCTGAAGGCAGCCGCTTAACCGACTGAGCTCCCCAGGCTGACAGACATAGAATTTTAATGAGAGGGTCAAGATATACAACTTAAAACATGGCTTACTCTCTAATTTTGTCAAGACCTTTCTTTTTGACTGGGCTTTCAATATTCTCAAGAAGACTATACCTTGCTAAGAGTGATCTGTATTGTTTTGCATGCAGGCAGCAGGATAAAAATATCTGTGGAGTCAATGTTACCCATAAATGCTATAGATCTATGGATAGATCCACCAGACCAGATGGCCCCAAGGTCAGAGCCAGGATATTCTCCCATTCTGTACGGAGCAACAAGATATTTTAAAATTAACTTTAATCAAGTTAACAGAAACCTTTGCATGATCCTAATTATAATTAAATACAAATACTCCAAAAGTTTTGAAGTTATACAAAGAATCATAAGTGAAATATGTGAGTAAAGAAAATGACAACTTTAAACTTGAAAAGCAATAATTCTTCCAACTTAAAGAGTTAAATTTATAAAAAAAAAAAGAAGTAAACATATCTGGTTTCACATGGTTTTAGTTAGGCTTCAATGCTTCTTATATATACAGTACTTTTTTTTTTTAAAGAAACAATCAAAATAGCATACCAAAAGAAATGAATAAACAGTGTTGACTGATCACTGTTGAGGAAAGAAGAATGTAAGTCTTGAGATTTGCCTAAAAATGAAAGGAATATTGGCAAGTAGACATGGATTGATTACATTCATTAATTAATAAGTAGTTTTTAAAACTATTTTATTTATTTATTCTAGAGAGAAAGGGAAAGTGAAAGAGTGAGAGCATAAGGGGAGGTAGCAACAGAGGGAGAAGGAGAGAGAAAATCCCAAGCAGACTCTACACCAAGCATGGCGCTGGTGGGGCTTCACCCCATGACCCAGAGATAGTAATCCAAGCCAAAAACAAGAGTCAGGGGCTTAATTGGCTGAGCCACCCAGCTGATTAGGGAAAAAAAAAACCCAATAGATTAGAGAAAAAAAAAACCAAAAACCCTTCAAGAAATATAGTAAGCTGTCAGGGAAAATGGTGGGCTGATTTTTTAAGGATATGTTCAGAAGATAACCTAATTTTCAAACACTGCTATTAAGTACATGGCAAGAATAGGGACAAATGTGGACTCTTTAGCCCAGTGCACTGGAAGTATTTTCTTGTCTCATATGAAAGCCAACCTAATTCTTTTATCAAACTTTTAAATTTGCTGGAGAAGATGAAAGGGTGAGTTGAAAGTCAAGCTAGCCTTTATGCTTAATAGCATTTAGACTCATTTTATGCCCTATGAAATTAATAAACACATACCATAGAGTATTTAGAGATCTTGATGTGAGAAACAAAATAATAAATTATTCATTTCTCTTGCTTTCCTTTTATAGAGTGACTCTTGCCAAAAGTTCTTAAAATCTATTTTATATATCTGTGTGACAGATTTTTTTTTTTAAACATTCTATGGTTCAAAATTTAATTGTTAATCCTATTTTATGTTTGGGAAAGGAGACTAAGCATTGTATTCAACACTGAAGAGAGAGGCGCCTAGGTGGCTCAGTCATTGGATGTCTGCTTTTGACTTGGGTCATGATCCTGGGTTCCTGGGATCAAGCCCCACATCACGCTGCCCACTAGGCGGGAGGCCTGCTGCTCCCTCTCCCACTTGCCCTGCTTGTGTTCCCTCTCTCTCTGTCAAATAAATAAATGAAATTTTAAAAAGAGCCTGAAGAGAAAGAGAGGAAAAAATATAGAGGGGGCCATGAGACAAATAGGATGAAATATAAAGCCTGTTGGTCCTTATGTCTTTCCTCGGGTTTTTGATTTATCAGGACTGTGCCTTATGAATTTATGCTCAATTGGGAAAAATATTACATCCCCAAACATATTAAAAATCAAACCCTTGCCTTCTCTTCTTTCCTACTTCCTTCCCAGCCTCACTCACACCTCCCATCATCTGTGAACAACATGTCACTGTTCACGTGTTGGCGAATGAGGTCTCTCAGGGTGTTTGTCACTGTCATGTTTTGATTGTTTGTCTACAGCGCCCAGACTTTGTTCCATCTTTGGCACACAGACATTGAAATGAAATGGTATGTCGGAAAATCCAGGTTGCCTTTATAACAAAGAGCATGTTGCCTCTTTAGGGAACAATGAAACACGATGAATAGCTATTCAATTTTTTGTAGTACTTCCAACACCGGATAAAGCAAAAATCTGGCCCAATGTTGAGAGTGGCTATCTCTTTTGTGGCCAGTACTGGAATGGTTAATTACTTTGTGGTTCTCGAAGAGGCAACAATGAGCAAGCTCCCGCCACTGCATCCCAACCCAAAACAAAACAGACAGTTCACACTCCACAGCCGAAACAGATGGTTGCTTATGGGGTTGACAAAGCGAGCATAAACCGTAGAGGCTTTCTTCTCTGCCACCGCTCCAAAGAGGTGAAAAGAACACCTTCCTTTTGGAAGGACACATACACACACCACACCACACCACACTAGCTAAACTCTAGCATTCTGTTGCCTCATAAACTATTGCAAAATCTTTAACCATGCAAGATGGCATTCAGGGGAAATTGAAATACGACTCTGTGCTTTTGTACAAACACGAAGAATAATGGACTTTAAAAATATTGTGGTGGACAAGGTAGAGGGAAAAATGCTTCCACCTCAAACCTGCTTCTGACTTATGGATGACAGTTTTTCAATCTGTTCATTTTTAGAACTGAGAAAGGCAGAGAATTTATTAGTATGTTGAAAAGTCACAAAACCAAAGGAAAGGTATTTTCAAATTTCAGAAAACAGTTCTCTTAATGAAGATTAAAAGCCCAGGTATGTGTCCTTTGGCTTAGCAGTGGTTAAATGCCCATTGTAATAATTGGCAATATGTCTTTCCAAGATGCTCATGAGGTGGAAGGCAGGGACAAGTTCAGGGATATTCCCATGGCTACCCATTTAATAGCTCATGTACTTTGGGACATTCTTTCAAAATACTCTAGCATCCCCATGACTTCAGGTATTAAACACTTGGTCATATCAGATCGTAGCTAGAACTTGCTAATAATCACAGAAGTGCTGGCTCTTTGTAGAACAGAAAGATGTCTGACTGGCTTTCAGAACCCTGAGAAGCTTCCATTTTCTTCTTGCTCCTCTGTGACTAAGAAGAGCATGAGCTGTAAGCTCTGGGGTAGGAAAACACTGCCAAGAGGAACTGCAGGCTTTGTAAACATGCTGGAGGCCCCAGGAAGAAGACAGTCTCCAAAGTAGGTCTTGGTAACATTTATGCTACTCAACTGATCAGGATAATTGAATTATCTCCAGGTTGTATAATTTTCGTGAAATCAGTTAAGTATCCTCTTTTGCGTTTGGGTTCCTTTTCCTCCTCAAATGTCTATTTTATTTTATAGGCTTTCCCTTCCCCTTTCTACTAAATTTAATACTTCCTCTTTCTAATCCACTATAGAAACCAATTTTTCTTTTTATTATTCTGCCACGTCTTTCAGTTGCCTGCCCCAACTTTAGACTTTCCCATTTGGTCTTCTTTATCGCTGTTTTACCTGGGGGTGCTTATTAACTCACCAGGCCTCAGCTGCCACCTGCTGCACATGTGAATGACCCTCATGTTTCCCCCCTTCTACTCTTTGCCCTATTGTACTCACCTACCTTTCTTTTGCCTTTCAGATACAACCACCTGCACACCATAGGAGGTCAATATGCCCCAGATGCATGGGGGTGAGGGAGTGTCATAAAATAGTTTATTGTTGAGTTTCTTCCCAAAGTATCTCTTTCTTACCAGTTTTCTGCTCAGATGACCAGTGTCTTTTTATTCCAACATCTCACTTAGAATTTGGGAGAGTGTTTCACTTCCGCTTCTCCCTGTTTATACAGCCCCTTGACAAATAAGCTTTGCTTTTTTTTTTTTTTTTAAACCTTGCACTGACCAGCTTCACATTACACTCTTCCTTTCTAATGTTCTCTCTGAGCCAATGTATTTATCACATCCTTTTCATAATATCCTCTCTGACTTTATCTACTTTGCTTCTGCTGTTTAGCCCTACAGAATTGCCTTATCATGGCATTGTTTTGGGGGGAGCCTGCAGGAGATTGGTCAAATTTTCCCCTCCTTACAGTCCGGGGTTGAAGGGTCCAGGCAAAGGGGAAGTTATGAAATGTGATTTATTCTATCCTTTCCTTAAAGAGGATGGTTTTAGCCCCCTCTAAAATCATCTCTATGTGCAAGTCCCTCGTGTCACTCCATTCCGTTGTCCTCTGGGTTTTCCCATAGGCTCTTTTTGTCATTTCCAGTGAAACATTCATAGCTGAAACACGTTTCCTCCCGTGTAACTGTGTATATCCTTTTTGTCTTTTTCAAGTTCATGCCAGGAAAATCAAGCTCTCTGTGTTTGAAATGTAAACATTGCTTCTTGGTGTTCCAAATATTCAATTACCATGCCTCTAGTTATACATAAAATTTTGATTCTTCAATCTGGACTTTTTTTAACTTGGATTTTTAGATGAACTGATGTCTATTTCTGGCAAATTATATAGCTATCATTCCATTTGGATACTCTGCCCTAAGGAACTGACCTGCAGAGTCTTATTTTTTTGGGATCTGCTGATTCATTGTCTCCACCGTGGTTCATACTGAAAAGTGGGTATGTCAGAGGCAGAGTAGAATACCATTCACTGCCAAGCTTCAGGGTATCTGTTTTAATAATAGATAAAAGTTCTCAGAAAACAGCTTCTGTTATCCTCAGCACTTCAAAAAAAAAAACAAAAAAACAAAAAAACTCAAAAAACAAAAAACAAAAAACCAACATCAACAAAAAAGCCTCCTTGCAAATATTTACCACAGTTCTCAGTGGGCATCTTCTGTAAAACCAGGCTCTATATTTTAAAGAAGAAGTTGTTTGAGAAATGTGCTTCTGCGATCGCTTCTTTCAGTAGTCTATACTGTGTCAACATCCATAATTGGAAATTATATGCCTCTCTTATGGATGTGAAAAATAAAGCAGAGTGGATCCGTGCTCCATTATGACAGGATTTGGCTTTTTGTTATGATGGCTTATAAATAATAGATAACATTTTGCTTGTGTGAGCATGTGTCCATGACCTAATATATTAACCACAGGGTTATATTTATTTAATTTTTTATTTAACCCAGATATCTAGAGGCAGTACCTTGTTCCAAGGAGAGAGCATGAAACTTGGATATTGGTTTTGAAGGGAAGTTGGTGGAGATGCTGTGGTGGAGAATTCATGGCCATCCCGAATGCTCACTTTTGGCTCCACTGATGACCACTTTCCAACTCATGGCACAATCACAAGTGAAACAGGTTGCCACTTCTATTCACTGTTCTGCTTTGAAAATAGAACTGTTGCTTTAGTTATTCTGCTATCTTGGAATACTTTGGTGTAAGAATTGCCCATATAAATATATAACTTAGTTGAAATTACTGAAGCACAGTAGTCCTGTGTTTTATTCTTTATTGTCACACGTGCTCATACATACAGACAAATACCTATACTTTCTTTGCTGTCATAAGTGTAGAAAATAAACTTTAGGGGAATTCTTAAAGTCTAAATGCCTGGGTAGTGCATTCACTAAGGATTCAGATATTGGGGGCAAACTGAATTTGTATACTAGCTCTGTGATGGCTGATTTTATATATTAATTTGGCTAGGAAAAGGGCACCCTGTTTTGATCAAATACTGTCTAGATGTTGACATGAAGGTATTTTTTTTCATCAGTCAACTTGAAGTAAAACCGATCACTTTCTGTAAGATGAGTGGGCCCTGTCCAATCAGCTGCAAGCCTCAAGAGAAAAGACTGACATTCCCAAGGAAGAGGGAATTCTGTTAGCATCTTGCCTTCAGATTCAAATGTCAAGATCAACCTTTCCCTGGGTCTCCAGTCTGCCCTGTAGATTTCAGACTTGCCTGTCCTCACAAACACATAAGCCAAGTCTTTAAAATAGATCTCTCATTTTACATACACATCTTATTGGTTCTGTTGCTTTGGAGAAAGCTTTCTAATACAAGTTCCATCATTTAATAGCTTTGTGACTTTCAGCAAGTTATTTAACATGCTGTGCCACAATGTCTTTATTTCTAAAATGGATATCATAATAATACCTACATCATCAGGGAAATCATGAGGATTAGTGAATTAATGTAATAAGAACAGTATCTGATACATGGTTAATTGGTGTGTAAGTCCTAGACATAATTGTTGCTATTTTTCTCATAAATGATATAATTATATGTATTTTTATTATTACTTTTAGCCATAGGTGGCTAAAGCTCTTTCAAAATTTAATATTTTGTTTATAAATATCAGTCTTTTGGTCTAGTTTTATTGCTCTCAGCTATTTTCTAACTTACCAAGACTAAGAGATTCTGAGAGTGATGTCTGTTAATTCAGCAATACATTTTATTGGATCCTTACTCTGTGTCAGGCTCTTTGCTGGAGACTAGATATCGTAGTGGTGAAAAAAATAGACAAGTCCCTGCCCAATGGAGCTTATAGTTTGGTGGTGAGGCTAAACCATCAGAGGTATTACATTGCATGATACAATCAATGTTCAAAAGAACCCGTGAGTTTTATGGTATTCTAGAGGTTCCATATGAGATGTAGGAAGGGTAGTCAAACCAGTTGTCCTTGAGACTTTGAGTTTGAAGCTAGAAGACTGAGCTTTGTTCAACTGCAGGAAAGGGTCAAGAAAGGCTGGACCAGTAGAAGAACTCTGGGTATCTGAACTGAAGCAATTAGAAGTTAAGACGTTTGAGGGGAGATGGGAAGAGAGTTTGGAGGCAGAGAAGTGGTTGCAGTTGGATGCACTTCAACTTCACCTTGTAAAAACCCCAAACCAACCAATCACTGTAGAAGTCCAGGACTCATTCCACCCTAAAGTATATTATTCTGAAATCTTTTATTGCTCTTGTTCTGGAATCTATTCTTGTACCTTCTTGTTTTCTTTGATAACTGCTCATATCTTTTCTTACTCCTTATTATCAAATTATGGCTTTTACCTTGTATGAGATCTTCTCTCTCTTTCCTTCTTTCTTTTTTTAAATTTCTTTTTTTAATTTAAATTCAATTAATTAACATATAATGTATTATTAGTTTATCCTTTCTTTCTTTATAATTTTCTACATTTTTTTTAAAGATTTTTATTTATTTATTTGACAGAGAGAAACACAGCCAGAGAGGGAACACAAGCAAGGGGAGTGAGAGACGGAGAAGCAGGCTTCCCACCGAGCAGGCAGTCCGATGAGGGGCTCGATCCCGGGACTCCAGGATCATGACCTGAGCTGAAGGCAGTCGCTTAACCACTGAGCCACCCAGGCGCCCCAATTTTCTACATTTTTAAGAATAATTTTCTACATATTAAAAACTTTCATCGCTGTGAAGTCTGGGAGGTTCCAGCTAACTGGGCCAGCTTCATTCTGACTTGATCATTCTTTGGGAAGGAATAACTCTGAAAATGTTTTGTCTGTACATTTGTCCTTAAGTTGCTCTGGTGTGTGTGCTAGATAGTATATGTAGATATATATTATATAGATAATATGTGTATTAGATTGATAGTATATGTATTAAACTGATAGGTTATAAGTTTTAGATAGGTTATATGTATATATTATGTTGGTTATAAATGTAGATAGATTTTATATATAAATGCAATTTATGTATAAATATACAATTTACATATAAATAATTTATATGGATAATTTATATATAATAGATAAATTATATAATGTCTAATTTATATGTGTATATATACTTTTTTAAAATATATATTTAGATAGATAGATAAATAGATAGAGCCTGAGAGAAAAACTAAGGAAGATTTTGAGTCTTTATTTTGTTTTTTTTGTAACCAGTACAGTGCTAAACAGTTTTTAAATTAGTCCTGCTGAGTAAGGTTCCTGCTAATGGATTTTGCTTTGGGGGGAAGTTGTGAGGCTCCGTTTCCACCCTGCTTACTAATTATTATTGCCTTTGTCTTTCAGTTTAGTTTAGAGATCATAGAGCTTTATTTAGCCTCAACCCAAAGACTCCTTGATAATTTTGAGAAATATTTAACAAGATTCCACTTTCTCATGATTTCTTTTTGTAGGGAGTTTGTATTTATATATGGAAATGTTCAGTTAAATCTGATCTATGGCTCGTTACAAATGTGGAACGTGTATGTGTTGATCTTCCTGCTTTCCTTGCAGTGCACCTCTGCCTGATTCATGTCTGAATAAGAGGCTGTTTCTCTTCAGTCTTCCCTTAAATCCTGTCTCATATGCCTCACAATTAGAGTCAGTTGAGGAGGTGAACTAGCTTGAGACCACAGAGTGATTTTACATGCTGTGGGCTGCCAGCACATTGTGAATCCCTAGGGATCCGGGGAGCCCATTACCAACCCAGTGAATCACTCACTCTGTTTGCTTTTCCACAAAAAAGAAATGTGCAGCTGCTTACTTCTGCCATGGACTTTGGAATTTTTTCCCTTTTCCATCTGCCTTTTGTGTAAAGAAATTCTGCCTGAATAATTACTTGTCTGTCCCCTTTGCTCATTCCCAACATCATCATTCTTCAACCTTCTGTTTCCAATTAGTTCTTATCTCAAATGGCTTATTGGCATCAATCTGTTCTCAGCATCACCAAAGTGCACAAAACTACCCTGAAACATGGGGGAATCTAGATAAGGCTGAGGCTTACCAATCAGTCCAGTGGAGTCTCTGCATTTCACCCCAATGCCTTCTTTTTCTCAGGAAACCTGAGCTAGGAGATGGTGTCAAGACATGTCAGTGATATAGCACATTCTGGAGCAGAATGACATGCGTGAGCATTGCAGAGACTCTGTAAGGCCTGTGAAAATAGCCATTGTTGGACATCTGGTGTCGAAAAGAGCTATTTCGAAACAAGTTCACAGTGTTAAATCATGGTATGGACAGCTTCTGAGCAGCTGTCCCCTCCTGGAGAGGGTACCCTGAGATCTATTTGTCGATGGTTGCACTTTAAGCCTTGCTGGTCATTTTGATTGCAAAACTTTGTGCCATAGTAACATGGCTAAAATTGGGCCAGAAAGACACTGTTGTCATTATTAGCCAACTAGGTCTAAAGAGAAAGCAGTAATAGGAACAAGCCAAATAAAGCAAAAACAAAACAAAACAAAATGCAACCCTCTCAAAGCATACATTCATAGATATAGATACATAACTTTTGGGCAGACTAATGAGCTTGGTTGGTTGAACTATGGCACAAACAAGCCCAAGGACACATGTCTGATATCCATTTAGTTACAGAAAAAAAGAGTTTCAGAAATTATTTGTCCAAAGTACTTTTTCTATAGAAACTAACATCCAGGAGCTTTACATGGCTTTTCAAATGTCATAGTTAATTAATGGTAGAACTAGTATCCTAACCTTTTGCTTTTAACTCCTAGTAGGTTGCTCACTTTAAGAAATCACATTCCAAGACCATGTCTGGGAAAAATAGTTTAAAGCACCGGTCAAAGCCAGACTCTGCATTCTGTGAGGGTCTGGATTTGCTTTTCTCAGCATTACTTAGCCCTAGGATCAAGTGCAATGCTTAAAACATAAGAGATGTTCAACAAATAGATTTACCTTTTTTTATAAGAGTGGAGAAATGAATCCAATAACAATAAAGAATTAGTACATATTGACTGCCTCCTATGGCCAGACATTTTTTATATGGTATTTCATTTGGCCCTCATCTTGGTAAGGTGTCCTGGGACAATTCTATCTTCCTAGACTCTTTCAGGGAGAAACCACTTTATAGTGAGATTTAATCTGGTCACAAAACCATCCCTTAAGAAATTTAAAAGCTATTGGCCTCAGATTATAAAAATGTCCAAGGTATTTGACTCTAACACCACAGTCTGATTTGGGAATCACTAAACATTTAGGATTGGATTTTAGCTATCATTTAAAGAGCACTGGGTGTGGGGAATGGGGAATGAATCTTGGAACACTGGAAAGAAAAATTTAGGTAACAATAAAAAAAAATAATAAAAAAATAAAAATAATAAAAAATGTAACAAACAAACAAACAGACAAATAAATAAATAAAAAGCTGTGTTTGGCTGGGATTTCCTCACCGATGGTAGGCCCTGTCTTCCTGGTCACCCTTGACAAATTCCACTCTTAAATGCTTCCTTAGTGTAAGAGTAATCAGGCTGCCTCTTAACCCCACTATATCCAGCCTCTACAAAGGCTCTATCTAGTTCCATTGAACCTATAAGACTGGGGGTTACTTGTAGTCTTTCTCTGGGATACTCCGAGTCCACAGACATGTATTTGGCATGACATTCTGCTCATATCCTTCCTGGGATCTTCTGATAGAAGTTCTGTTATTCCTTTGGCTTGTGAAAAAAGAAGAGGGTTTCTAAGGGTAAGTGGCTGTCAAGATAAGACCGCAGTTCTTCTTTGTTGTCAGTGTATCCATGCCTGCTTGGAGTGGTAAAGATGTGTAACCCTTAAGACCCCTAGCTGACTGGAATTCTTTCCCTTTCCTTATCTTTCAACATTGGAGAAAAGAGGTGGCACTGAAACTTGTTTGAGCTTTCATTTATTCCCTGTGAGTACATTAATGACGAAGGGAATGTAATGTCATTGTACTCCCCCTAGGATAGAAAAGTTGACTTTAAAGGTCAGATAGGTATTATCAGTCCTATAGATAAATGAAGAAACCAAAGTTTAAAGGGATTTGTAGGTGTGATTTCAAGTTCCCTCAACTAGTAAATAGGAGAAAGTAAAATTAGCATACAGGTCGGTCTAATTCTTTCTGTTACACCACACTGCCTTTACATGAGAGAAGATAAACAGGTATGAAAGTCAATACCATCTCCTTTGGTAGATAACAAACAAGATAAAAGGAAAACAATAGTTGATTGTAGAATTATAGGCCTCAGTTATACAATTTCCTAAGAGAGGGAAGCAAAGGTATTGTTCACTCATATTTATCCTATCGACACAGTCACTGTCAGCAAAATTTCATGATAAAGTCATGCAAAGTGCTATTCTCTTGGGGTACTTTCAGGTTTTTGATACACTCTTGTATTTTGAGACTGCTTCCACTGGTACAAAATGAGCTGATGGTGTCAAATCATCATCTGTTAAGAAACCATTGTCAGCTCAGTGCCAGAGAGAAATCACTGGGTTCACTCATTGTGGCAGCTCCTGGAACAATTGGTTCACTGGAGTTTAGGTTAAATAACAATTTAATTCTATGAAAATTATCATGAAAAGACTAGCAAAGTTTTTTTCTGGGAAATTGTTTTAGATAGTCTTTGTAAAATCTCTTTATCCAAATTCACTTAAAATTATAAGCCCCCAAAGGTTAGGGACAGAAGGAAACTCGTGATTTTGGGGGTTCGCATAGCTAGCCCAGTGAGAGAGATGTTTGCTACCTAAGCTACTTCCCTACCTCTTTTATTTATATATATAGTTATTTTTATATATTTTCTATCATTTAGGGACCAAAAATTCTTTAGCAAAGAATTCTGAAAAATTCTTTAGTGTAATAAACTGGAGACTTTGTTTTTTTGAAAAGAAAGAAAGACTAGTTTTGATGCTGGGATTGTAATAGTCAGAATGCTAACTATGGCTTGTTGATTGATGGAATGATTTAATATTCACATTGTATTTTGGGCATAGTGCATTTTCACCTTCTGACCCACCATCCTCCAGACAAGCTCCAAGGGAGGTATCATCCTTGCCATTTTATAGACAAAGAAACTGAAGCTAATGAAACTTAAGCCGTGTGTTCAAACTCACTTACCCAATATTTGTCAGAGCTGAGATTAAAACCCAGGTCTAAATATTAAACTCTTGTAATGTCATTATGTTTTTCTATTTTAAATGAAAGTTTCAAATCTTAAGCTAATAGTTCCTTTTAAAAGTGATAGGCAACAAAATCACCTTTATGGGTTGCATGTCTAACACCTGTCTTTCTTCTAAGCAAATTATAGAGCTTTGAAATATGGTTTTGATGTTCTAAAATCTCCAAGAAGCCAATTAAACACATCAATGAAGCAAGAGTTTCAATGTCCACACAAGCTACCTGCAAGTGGGGCAGAACTTTGACACCTCTACTGAGCTCTTATTCAAAACACAGAGCCATTTTCTGGAGAAATACAAGACAAGACAAAATAACATAAAACAGATACTATCTGCAGACCACTTCATGTACATATAATCTGACTATTTACTATAGCAAACACATAATAATATATTCAATTGTCTGGTAGCATGACTGGCAAGTTAGTATACCTAAATGGTCTGCCATATAACTTCTTTCTACCAAAAGCTCAGGGAGATGCTGATATTCAAGCAAGATATTTGAAGGAAATAGGTTTTCAATATTGCTTAACATTAATTTCCATTAATGCCATGTTGCAGAAACATGCATATCTGTACCCTTTCATTCTGCCACCATTCCCTTGTTCTCTCCATTCCCCAGCTTCACCTTTCACACTGCCGTTCCAGAGCTACAACTTTTAACATGCACTTGGCGTCAGTGTCAGAGCAATATAAGGAATAGCCATGTGGAACGTCTTTATATTGCTTGTAAAATTGCTATGGGGGACATTATGGAGCTCACTGCCCTTATATAAAGAGCTTTTTGACAAATTCATCTTCAAACTTGGGGATAGGAAAGTTTGCTTCTGTTGATGAACTGGTGTTCTTTCTTTCCGTAGAAAATGATAGCCCTGTAATCCATCATGTTGTCCCTTTGCTTGGGCTGTTAGGAAACAATACACTAGGAGTTGGCCCAATTACAACACTGTTCCTCAGGTAGGGTTTCCTGCCTGCATTCTTCCTCTGGATTTTCCCTTTAGTGTTTATTTGTGGTCATTATTTTGTCATAACTTTTTTAATCTTTCTGTATTTACACATTTTTAAAATAACTCATTATTTATTCTTGTTGGTATAGGTTAGGGCATAAGTGAGTTAATAGAATTATATGTATTTGCAGGTGTGTGTTAGAAAAAGAGATACATTTCTCAAAATTCATAAATTATATGTTATTGCTTATCTTGTATAATCATCATAAAATTATTCAGACTCCATGGTGACATGACCTTGTCCTAGATAAATACAGAAAAAAAATATAGCAAAGATCTAAATTTGTGAGTTAGAGGGTCATGAGACTACATTAACACTTAAAATTGTATGAATTCTGCCTTAAAACTTCCAAGGCCTTATGTAGGTTATGTAAGAAAGTGGTTGGAGAGGTCAGCCAATCTGTTACTCTAAACATAGATCATATTTTTCTGAGTGTGCCTTCAATTAAATTTAGCAAAAGAAGATTATTTATTTGTTATTTCTTTTGGTTCCAAAAAGGATTTGAGCAGTTATGTTAATAGGAACTAAATATCTAATTGACATGTGATTAAATTAGAACAAAGTTCATGCTAACATGGAAAAGACTGAGAATTTAATGGATTCTTTACTTATTGGTGTTACTTCTAAGTAGTTTAGTACCATGGCTTTTACTTAAGAATAGAAACCACCTCTGATTTAATGTAAACATTTACTTATAGATGTTTATTACTGGAGGTTCGTACCTTTTGACCACATTCACCCTGTTATAAAATATATATCATGGGGCTATAATGTGCAGCATGGGGACTAACATTAACAATGCTGGGTTGTATATTTCAAAGTTCCTGAGAGTAGATCTTAGAAGTTCTCATCACAAGAAAGAACATTTGTAACTGTGGTGATGGAGGCTAATCAGACTTGTGTGATCATTCACAGTGTACACAAACACCGAATCCTTATGCTGTACACCTGTAACATCATGCTCTAAGTCAAATATCTCCATTTTTTATAGAAGGTGTTTATTACTATTTTAGTTTATTTTTTCTTGTAATGTGACATGTGTTTTTCAGTAAGTGGTTCCATGATACGTTCTCTTAAAGAGTTGCCTAAGAATCTAAAATGATTTCTAAAAGAGAGCAATTCAAAAAAATCGGAAGGATCAGGCAGGGTAATACTTGAATTAACAGGCATCGCTGAGAGATACAGGCTCCTGGTTTATGTCATTTTATGATAAACTGAGGGTCAGTTTTGCTTGCTGTGAACCCAGGTATTTCAAGAGAAGAAGAGCTGGAATTTCAGGAATGCACTTCTGCATGTGCTTAGTTTTATGAAATACAGTGAAGTCTCTCTCTCCAACCTCTTCACAGCTCACCCCCCTCAACCCCAACAACACTCACTTCTTACCTTTTGTTTCATTCTAAATGTGGTGTCTACATCCTCCCTCACTACCTTCAACTTTGCAGCTGGCTAAGAATGAATAAGTGCTAAAAATTATCATAGCCGATATAAATTTAAATGCTCACCTTTTGGAGAATATGTGCTTTCAAATAGGAAAACCAATAGGTAGAGGCAAGACTCAATGACATGATGTCTCATGGCCGATATTTAGTCTCCATCATAGGCCAGAGGCTGATCCTGGAGTGAGAGAGATTTCTGTGATGAACTCATCAAAATCACACCACAGAATTGTGTGGATCTACTGTTAGGTATCTCATTTGGAAATATGAATTTTTACTAACCTTTAATTCAGTAAAGGGAAACCACTGATATCAAAGCGAAGATATTTTGGAAAAAGAAGTCATGAAATATATAACATCAATTTTAATAATTAGTGTGCTCCTACAAAACACTACATGTTTTTCTTAAAAAAAAAGAAAAATTCTATAACCATTACCACCACCAATGAGAATATTGCAGAAGTTCATATTCCCTCTTCCCTTACGTTTGGAAATTCTGTATCATCTTCTGCATATTCATCAAATCAGCAAACTATTTTTTTCTTCCTAGTGTTGGAATAAAATACTAAAGCATTTTTAAAAATTCATCCATCAGTTATCCTTTTTTTTTTTTCTTTAGAAAACTATTAACCTCTTTTTCATTGATTTTACTGCCTCGTGGTCAAATCAACTTATCTGTATTTGTTTTTCATGGTTCAGTGTGCAAGAATGAGCAACGATTTCCTTCATCAACCATCCACCTAAAAAATTGTTTTGCTTATTAGTCAGTATAAATTGTTTTCCTGCCAAATCATAACATATCAGAATGGAGGATTTATTGCCCAATTTCATTCTCCTAGGTTTTCACTTATCCAGTACAGAAGCATAAAAATACTGGTCTCTGATGTGCTGTAGGATGAGAACAACAGAGTTCCCAGTTCTCTTCAGTTTAGCTGCAGCCACGGGCACAGCCTTATTTCCTATTTGTTTCCAGCATGAATCTTCCCTCTAGCTCATCCGGACTGCTTCCTTAATGTGCCTTTTAAGCCTGGATTCCCCTTCATCAGAGTGTTTCTTTAGTTCCCATCTCCTAAGTACTCTCTTCAGTCTCTGAGTGTGGAAGTGCAACTTTTTCTTAACCTTCAGTCTGAGCTACTCTTATGACTTCTGTCATTTAAAGCTTGAGGGTAGATTTTTGTGCACTTGTATACTTGCCTTATATTCCTGAATGGTTATGAGTTTATTCCATCACTAATACTGAGCATCTACCACATGACAGATGCTATATTATGGACAAAGGATACAAAGAAACGTAAGATACAATCCCTGCCCCAGAAAGTTCAGTTAAAAGGAAGTGACAGACATTTTCATGAATAATTAATATACAATATCATCAAAAGAGGGATTGAGAAAGTGCTAATGAGACCCAGAGACATATCATGCATGTCAAAGACTACTTTCATCAAGATGATGATATCTGTGTTGGGCCTTGAAGGGTAAATTTTAGAAAGCAGAAGGGGCATTAGTAACAGATTTTCAAGAGGAAGAAAAGAGCATAGCGCATTTGGGCAACAGAGATCAACAATCCAGAGTCCCAAAAGTTCCATAAACTTGAGGCTCTGTCTTTACTCTTTTGGTATTGATCCTGATCTGATTTAACCTCAGTTGTCAGGAGAACCTCACTTGAACTGGCATGAGATGAATAATTTTGCTTATTGCAGGTGCACTGATGTATTTGATTGTATGGTGTTAGCCCAGACCTCTGGTCATCTAAAGTTGGGTATTGAATTACTATTCTAAAATCTGAGAGATTGTAAATTCTAAGGCACATTTGTTCCTACCACTGTTGGATAAGAGATGATGATAGGGATATAGGACGAAATTCTGTTATGGATGTTAAGGTAGAGTGAAAAAGATGAAACTGGAAAGATAGCTTAGACCCAGCCTGTGTAGGATATTTTATTCCAAGACTAATGAGTTTGGACTTGCATCTATAAACGTGAGAGGAAGTATGCGTGGAAAGCCTTGCTTAATGTGATTTTAAAGGGCTGCATTTTATATTTTTATTTTAGGCTTTAGTAATGATATCATATCCTTTCTGAAACTTTTTCTTTATTCACAGGTACAACTAATCACTTGTTTCTGCTTCCTCATGACTTTATTCAGAAGATCATGGTAATGCAGCAGATTATCTCAGGACTTACTTGGTTTGTTTCTCCACTTAATTAGAGCCTAAACTCCAACAAGAGATCATTTATTACAACTCATTCGGGTGCTTTTGTTTATTAATTAATTAAATTGTTTATTTATTTATTATTTATGTATTAATTATATTTTGTATGTTTATTGGCTTGCCGTCTTTAGTGCATTCTGGCTGCTATAACAAAACATCACAGACTGGGTGGCTTGTAAACAGTAGAAATGTATTTTTCACAGTTCAGGAGGCTGGGAAGTTCAAGATAATGGTGCCTGCAGATTTCATATCTAATTAGGCTCGCTTCCTATCTCATAGATGGCTGTCTTCTTTCTGTGTCTTCACATGGGGAAAAGTATAAGAGAGCACCTGGGGTTTCTTTTAGAAGGGCTCTAATCACATATGAGTGCTGTGCCTCAGGACCTAGGCTGGTCCCATAGTCCCCAACTCTAAACCCCATCCTGCTGAGGATTCAGTATTAGCATATGAATTGAGGGGGACACAAATATATTCAGTTGATAGCACTGACCTACAGCCCTCCTTATTCCAAAAGGATGTAAGGCAGCTGGCACCATCTCTCAATCGCTTTGCACCAAATTCATTAATTAAAATAAATACTACGTTTAGAGTGCTCTTCGTTAGCACGGGGCACTATTCTTAGGGTTTCACAAAAATTACCAAAACCACCTCATTTAATCCTCACAACTATTCTATGAGACAGGTATTATGATGATACTCATTTGGAAGTCAGGGAAATAGATGCTCAGAGAGGTCAATGAATCTGTTTCAGGCCACATAGTAGTTGTTAAAGTCAGAGGTTTTCATCTTAACCACGAAACCACACTGCGTCTTCATAAATGAACTCTACATTCCCTGGACCACCTAGCAAAATGTCTCCCATGAAATATGTTCTCAAGATACATTTGTTGATAGACTGGATGCACACAATTTGATGTTTTAAAATGATAATCTGCCTGAACTAGCAAATGCCACCTCCTTCTTTTAATGACTTCATGTCATCAGATTCTAAGAGCCACAAGGAGGGTGGTAAAAGCAGATCATGCAGGTACATTCTATAATATATAGAAATAGATTTAAATTTTAAATACTCTAGTAAGTCATGGTTACTGTAAAAAAAATTCAAAAAAATTATATCAAAAAAAGTCAGAGTGTCCCTTAATTCCTCTCCCTACTTTTCATTCCCCATTCTGTTCTATGAGCAGTTGAGTTTCTGCATTGACATATACATTCATTCATTCACATATGTACATACAAAAAAGCTTCACATGAAATGCATATAAAACTGTTGATTCAAGTGTCTTTAGAAATTTTAGCCCAGTTGATTTAATATAACTCATTCATATATCAAAATTATGGCTGCCATAACTGTTACAAGTAATCTCCTAGCAAGAAATGTTCAGGGTTCTTCCTTTTGGCAGAAATGAGATAACAGCACAGCTCCTGCATTATTTAAAATATTGTTCATTTTTGACGCTTTGTGAGGTAAAATGTTTTACATGACAAGACAATATGGGTCTATTAGGTGTTTGTTGTGGTTTAATCTGCCACACTTTTTAATGATCTATAAGAAGGGATAAAAAACACACTCAATTAAATTTATAGATGATGCTAAATTGGAAGATGTTGACAGCATCTGTAAAGATAGATATTTAAGGAAGTTAGAAATATGTGAAAGAAATAGCAAAACAATATTTAGATTGCAAAATATTTATTTGAACGTGTTAAAGACTTACTAATCAGTGCATCAGTTACTCATAGGAAGTGGAAGAAGGCATAATGACTTCTGCTCTTATGATGTTGCATGACTGCAAAACTAAGCAATGTTAGTCTATGCCTTGTCAGTCTCTTCGGTTAGAAAAAGTAACTCACAAGTTACCTACTGTTCTTTTGAAGTCACTCTAAATTGTTTCATTCTAGAGAAAAAGCTAGAAGGAAATTGATGCTTAGTGAAGCCTACTGTCTTTATTCATTTTATTTACCTGGATTGTCTCATGTGATTCTCACTATAACTTTGTGGAGAAGACACAGTGTTAATATTTTTGTTGTTCATTCGTATTTCAGTTTATATCTGCATTTGACTATTTGGTGTTGTGACATCTTCTCTTAAAAATCAGACTTGTGTGTGAACTCACATTCAAATATCTATACATATTCAATTAAGGAAAAAAACTCAACAAATTTTTACTCTAATTAAACTTTTAAAATTAAAATGCAATGCTACACTGGTTACCACTCATAAGCAAATGAGTGATTCCTAAATGAGTCCAATTATGCAGAGAGAACCATGGAGAGTTGTCTGATGAACTACAGTAATAATGACATGTGTCCATAGTTTGTTGTGTGTCTATGCCAGGCATTTGTGAAATATCTATTCATCAGGCGATACTTAGTGAGAAAGTGTTTAGCCATTATAACAAGGTACATGCAAATGAGCATCCCATGAGACTTTGCAACAAACATTTAATTAGCTATACAAAGAAACAGTTAAATATACAAACACACGTTACAGAATATTGGCTAGTGTGTATTGTTAATTTTGTGCACATTAATTCCTAAATAGCTCCATTTAATAACGTATATCTTTACCACATGCCTATTAAAGGAAATGTGTAATCTTACCTGAAAATTAATTATGTTGAATTTCTTATATCCTCCTTTTCTTACTATAAAGATAAGACATATACTGAGTAACACAATTTGGATATTTTTGGCATTTCATTTGTAAATAGGACTGTAAAATGTTGACTGAAATATCTATTCATCAGGTTGGGATAGAAAAGGGAAATTCAGAGGCTAATATAAGTTAGAGAAGTAGGTGACAAGCATTAGTTATCATCTATTACTGTGCACAGAGAATAAAACTGATCTCTATTTTTAAAATTACTGTATTTATTCAAAAATACTTCCATTAAACTGTTTAGTTCCTTTACTGATCCACTAAAATAGACATACATTTCTTTTCTTAAATTCAAAACCCATTAATGACATTTGCCTTCTGAGCATTAAATGTCAAGAAAATTGTCTTTATGAGCCTGGGTCTTTAAAAAATTATTTTATTGTTTTGCCTTGAATTATAATGGTATTTCTTAAGGAATATCATCAGGATAAAATTTAAATTTTACTTTTGTGTCATCATCACACTTTTTCATGTCTTTTGAAGAATATTATTTTTTGTTATTAGAGTCTGTTTGCTATTCACATAATGATTGACAAAGCATTAACAAACTCTTGTGTTTCTAATAATATTGTAATAAGATACTTAAAAACACATTCAGAATTGTCTTTTTTTCAGGGATTTAAGGAGTGACACAACTTATAACAAGGATAGTAGTTCACAATTTCAAGCAAGTCTTTTGATTTTAAGTATTAACTCTTATTCTGTGTAATTCAAAAGTACTTCCTGGCTTTTTAAACAACGTTATTTTACTTTTAGATAATCAGGAGGAGTTACTAGGTACAGCAGCTGACTGGCCAGCCTTCACTACACCATTTGCATCTCTGAAGCCCCCAAGGACAGAAAGGAGTCTTTTAATTGGTGATTCAACCTTAGTGGAAACATGCATTTAGGAAAGGAGGCCTACACTGTTGTCTTCACACCAGGCCGACCAGCTCCTGTTGTCATGGTGATCTTCTATAGCTTGCTAGAGCCAGTGATGTGGAAAACAAGATGGCTTCCTCATTTATTTAGCCTTAAAGAAAGTTGCAGATATTAGCAAATGATTATTGAATCAAAAAAATCTTTTTTTTAAAGATATGTGAACTTAAGTTATGTGGACATTTTTGCCTTGGATAATACCTAATGGTGTCCAAAACTTCTAAAATTACCTATGTTTTTCAAGGTAAAGAATTATTGCCTTTCTTTTTAAATGTAAAGATCTTAAAACACTGCTTTCCCATGGAGCTATGCTTCAAGGATTTAAGTTCCTGTATGATTTCTATTTATTTTGGATTAGCATGAGGGTTATAGGATGACACATGTTATATGTAAGCCTTATTGCATAAAAATAAGCTGCTTCAACAATTTCAGTGCTTGTAAAGGGGCTCTATCTACATCTGAAAGAGACCCTGAGTTTTCAAACTGGATACGAATAAAGTAAGAAAAATACAGAAAGGAGTCACTCTAGCTATCAAAAGTAAGAAAAAAAACTCCTTGGTACTTACAGGTGAGTTTTCAATTGTCAGCTTAAAAATGGTACAGACAATAATCTGAGTGACTTCTTAACATGTTTGGACACAAAACAATATTTCCATTTTAAGTCACTCTACCTATCTACTAAACTGAGAAAATCTCCAAAATACTTTGTAAACAGTAGAGGAGATAAAAAGATTAAGATGCAAGTACTTTACAATTAATGCATTAATTGTTCATACTACATTTTGTTATGAAAACAAGCAAATGGAAAGAAGTGCATAATTTCCCCCAAAGTACAATATGTATTTCTAAAATCGGTATGAACTTTAAGCAATGATCATCTATTACAAAGTACCTGCACATAATAAATTTGTTGATTGCTTATATGATTATACTTTCTGGAAAGTGATGATTAAATTAGGTTTTATATATGTAGCTATTCCTTATATTAATTCATCATTTTGATGAAGAGCCATAGTGTTCAGTAAAGGTATTGACATCAAGGACTTAACTTCACAGATAATATTTTCCAAGCTGTTCTTTGGGACAGTGATATTCTGAGCAATGTTAATAATGTTTTCTGAGATCAGAGAGTTCTACAGTCCAATTAGTTTGGAAAAGGTTGCGTTTTTATCACTCTTTTTGGTGGTTCAAAACGGACTTACATACTAAACAGACTTACATACTTACAGAGACGTTCTACAGTAAAGAGATTTGTTTAACCCAGTGTTCCCTAATTTTTTTTTTTTTTTTGGACATGGCATGCTTTTCCCTCCTCCCCCACAGAATATTCAATTTTATCTGTGGCACACTATTGGTTTGGAAACACAATTGGGAACCATGGTTTTATGGTCAACATCATTTGCTTACAGTTAGTCACTCAGATTATCTTCTGTACCATTTCCTTACTTAACATGCATAAGCCTGACCACTGAGATTCCCAGAGAATGTTTACACAGCAAGTGTGGATGAAAGTGCCCTACACTGCATCTTTTCTTCAAACTTTTTAGTAGAAGTAGTGCCAATGCGCTTTTTATTATTATTATTTTTTTTTTAAGAAGCTTGTGGATATTTTGTCTCAATATAACTTTTATTTTAGCATCCCTGCTTGTGCAGGAATTCTTGTGCTGTCTTGGCAACACAAACTATACAAAGGTAGAAGGTTATAGTAGGGAGACAAAGCTATGGAAAATCCCCTTAAACCAGAGCTGAGCAATAATTCACAATAAATATGCATGTAAGGTGACAGTGTTGTAGTAAGCTAATGTCATGGCCCACAGAATGGAAGTCATAAATACTTTGTAGGAAGCTTTTTCGTATGTCATACCCTAAACCAAAATTTGAACATTGGGAGTTTTGAAGTAAACTTAAAATTTATTGAGAACAAAAATAACATAGCAAATTTTTAAAAACATAGCAATTTTTCTATAAGATATCGCTGCTTGTGAAGGTTTGGTTAATAATTTTGTGCTGTTGGTTACCGAATTTAGATGAAAAATAATTATTTCATTAGACTAAATGACTCCAATGGACATAAAGCTTTCTGCATTTTTGTTTTGTCTCAAGAAGAGGACAATTCAGCACTTAAATTTCATTTGGCCCTTTCTGATACTGTAAAGATCTCTCTTTTAACTTTTATTTTTTTCCAAATTTGTGAACAGGTGGAGTCCTCAGGTGCAGCTGCCTGGGCTCACACCTCTGGATTTGGGAAGCATGTAGCTCCATCAGTATTGGGGGGCATTGTCTGTGTCATTTGCTCAGGGGAGATGAGAGATACTGAATTAGATTACTTACTTGGTCAGTCCGAGGACTCTCCTCATATTACTTGTAAACATTGAAACATTTATGTTGCACAGAGTACAGAGACAAGAGGGACAACCTAAGATAGTGAGCTACATAAAAGAACTAGAAGAATAGTCAATGAAATGCAAAAAAAAAAAAAAAAAAAATAGACCAAAGTAAAATAAGCAAGCAGGTGGGTATTGGGACAGAAGTGTGAGGTAAGAAGGACAGAGGGGATAATGGCTCACAGACAGAAGATAAGTGTTCACAGAAACAAACATGGACTTTCACATGTAAAACACTTTCCTGGGTTTTCAGGGAGTTTTTGCTCAATGAGATGAGAAGAGGCCTTGCACAAAGGTGTCAATTTCCTATGTAGAGGCCCATGTCACTTTCTGGCTTTTGCCTTGGCATTTGCCACCTGCTTTGTGGGAGTTGTCAGGTCAGATAATTCCTATTGAATATCCTAATTACTGTCATTTCTTTCTATCGTGTGACTCATTGTAGGGTTGAGGAAAAGGAAGAATACAAAAAATATTTTCAACACATGAGCAGAACCTGCCTGCCTATATGTAAAATTATCTAAGCCATGCTTTAGTCTTTGCTAGACGTTCTCTCGAAACTTGCCCTGTCTCTGATTTTGGCTTCAAGTTCTCTACCTCTTGTAGCCCTATTGCCCTTGTAATTTTTCTCAATACTTACAGTCTCCCCAAGGTATTTTCTCCCAAATTCCTGTACGGATATAGCAGTCTTCTAAACCGACATTTACTATGGCAGTTATCCTCCTTTTCTATAAAATGAAGGTGAACAAAAGGAGAGAGAAAACTCAAAATTTTATTTCATTTTTCTTTAAAATACGAGCTTGTGACAGGCCGAGGGTTGTGCTTTTTAAAAAAAGCATTTCCCTCTCCCCCCAAGCAACTCATGTTTTCCCAGCAGTGAAGAAAATGAGTTACACACACAACTGTTCAAGTTACCTCATCACATCAGAATCAGGTGGGGGTGGGGAAAGGAATCATTTTGCTATGAATAACTGAGAAGTGAGTTTTTGCAGGCTATCAGTCAGAATGAACATTGTAACTGCAAATTGATTGGTTTTAGGAAAAAAATGGAAAAAGAAAATGTTGAATTACTTGTGGAGATAAGGTTATATCTATGTCAGGTCTGTTTAAAAGAAGTTAAATATATTGCTTCTTAATTTAGTTTCTCCCGGATAAATTATTTCTTGAGTCAAGTACATGGGAAAAAACTGACCACCGATTTTTGGGAAGCCTACCAATTAAAATATTTAATTACTTTGTCTTTTCCCTCCTGTTGAATTCTGAACAAAAAGAACTTTTATTTTGCCTTTTAATCAACTTCTAGTCTAGGTGCTTGCTTCCTATACCTGAACAAAATGTGACTCTTGATTCAACTTTACCTGAACTGAACATCCAACTATAGGCCTAATTTAGAAGGTTGAGTGGCATCAAGTCAAATTGAAAAAAATTACTCAGTTTATGGTAGAAAGAAGTAAAAGTCTTCTAAGAAAGTAGGTAAACTTCAAACCCTGTCCCTTAGACTTCAACTCAGAGAAGGATATTTTCAAACCTTTTAATTTAACTCATATGCCTTGTATGTCACTGAAATGTGGTATTCTCTTTAGGAGCATTATGTTGAATATAGAGATTTTAATTCTCTAGGGAGATCTTTCATTAGTGGGCTTTTGTTTTGTCTTGTTTTGTTTACAACATCTGGCCAGTGACTTTTAACAGGCTGAAATTAGTGTCTTTTTCCTTCTAATTTTCTATGCAAAATCTATTAGGAAGATTACCTGTGGTCTAAAAAACTAAACAAATCCCATGCTACACATCCTTTTACATAGTCCTTTGTAGTTCACATAGAATACACGAGCAATTTTTATGGTCTGGAAAAATTTGAATTTGAATTCAAACTGTAAGTAGCCCTCTCTGGCTGGCCAGGATACTGGGGTATGAATTAGTCTCACAGTTCTGCCCCATTGGGACACTCTACACTGTGCAGTAATTATGCAAAACAATCAAAGTCCACTTTCTGGGAGGGTTTTAATCTAAGGCAAAGAAAGAGAGGTGGATCCACACAGAGCTATGGGAAAAGGTAGTAAACAGAAATCCTGGGGCAGTAAACAGCAGGGGTGTTGAGCCATAGCAGAGAGGGGGGTTGGGAAACAGTGGCAGGAGAGTAGGAGCAGCTGTAGGAGACAGGATGTGCTATCACAGCAGGGAATCACGGAGTCCTGAGCAGTGATTGTCGGTTAAAGGTGATACAAAATAGATGCCCACTACAGCTCTTAAGCTCCTTTGCAGTTAGCTGTGGCCAGTGGCTAGGTGAGTAAGATTTTGTCGGTGGACTCTAAGCAGAAATGACATGTGACAGAATCTGAGAAGCTTCTTTGGGCTACCTACCCAGGTATTTATTTGAGGGAGACCTGAAATTCAATTTTGTATATGCTGCTGCTTTCTCCATGACCCCTCACTCCTTTTTGTTTCGCTCAAGCAAACCTAATTGTAAGTGAAACATGTGGTAAATGGAGTGTCTAGGAAAATCTACCTGTTTGACTAAGGGAGGGCACATGTAGATTTTGGAATTATTTACTGTATGCTTTTGTAACAAAAAGTTTCAAAAATAAAATGTACTGTTTTGGGTCTGGAAATGCTTAAGTGAAGCCTTTATATCGATTTAGGAGACACTGGAGAATTGATGTCAACGTTTTATGAGGCTGTTGGACTCTATGATTACTCTGTGACCTTCCTATTCTAATACAGGTAATTATAGTTGATAGATAAACTAAGTTGTCTGCATTGCACAAAGTCTAGTATAAGAATAGTATACCTAGTTGTTGTTTTTTTTATGAAGAAAAGAAACTAACTTGGTTGTTCCTTACAAATAGTTGGTTATGTCTTCACCACATGAATCTGTGTCTTTAGTAGGCTCCTGATCCGTATCTTTTCTCCTCAAATTAGAAACGAGATAAAGATGCTAATTATTATCATTCTATTCAACATCATAATGAGATCTTACCCAGTGCAATAAACTAAGAAAAAAAATAAATACTTAAGAATTATAAAGTAAAAAAGCAAAGCTGTCATTTTTCACAGTACTGTGTACTTAGAAAGTCCAGATAATTCACAGGTAAGATAATACATTGATGGAGAAAGATTAAAAAAGCCAATAATGATGAAGAGAAAATCTTGAAAGTTGTAAGAGAAAGAAATATATTACATATAGGGGAATAAAAATGAGAATGGCTAAAAATGTCTCATCAGAAACAAATGCACACTGAAAGACAGGAGAATGACATTTGTAACCCCATCCCCTCAAAAAAAATCAAAACTGTCAACTTACAAGTCTATATTTGGAATTTTGAAATAATTTTTCAAGATTTAAAGAGAATTAAAGATTGTTACAGAAAAAGCAAGAACTGAGAAAATTTATTGCCAGTAAATCTGCACTAAAAAAGAATATTAAAGATAGTTCTTGAGGAAGAATGAAAATAATATGAGGTGGAAACTCAAATCCAGAAAATATTATTAAAAATGCTAAAATAGAAAGTATTAAAGGTTTTTTTTAAAAAACAGCAAAATTTAAATATTGTGAAGCAAAAGTAGAAGCAAAGGTATTTTAAATATATAGAAGTAAAAAGGACTAAAAAGCAGTGTACAAAATGGGAAGATGAAATGACTGAGGGCCCTTACATTACTAGTGAAGAGAAATAATATTATTTGAAGGTATTTACTATGGAAAGCAAATAAGCTTAGAGCAACCAAGAGAAAAAAGCAACACCAAAGAAATAAACCAATAATCCAAAAGTGGAGGTAAACTAGGATATTGAAGAATACACAATCAAAAAGACAAGGCAAGAGAAAAGAAAGCACAAAAAAACCCCAGAATAAATAGATAGCATATTACAAAATAACAGCTGTACTGTTAAATTATGTAAAATGTGAAAAGTAAACACTCCAATTAAAAGGCAGAAATAGACTGGATAAAAAGCAAGACCCAACTATATGCTGCCTAAAGAAACAAATCTTTAAATATAAAGATGCAGATTGATTAAAAGTAAAATTTGGGAAATGATATACCATACTTGCATGGATTATAAGAAAGGTAAGAAGACTATTAATATCAGAAAATACAGGCTTTTAGATACGAATAGTAGCAGAGATAAAGAGGGTTATTTCATAACTCATCAGAAAGATACATCAACATAATATACATATATGTCTCATACCAAAACTTAAATTATTGCCATAATAATTGATAAAACTGAAGGAAAAAATAGACAAATTCATTATTACAGTTGGAGATTTCAAATCCTATCTGTCAATAAGGATAGAATAAATAAAATCGGTAAGAATAGAGAGTATATAAACAATGTCATCAACCAATTGGCCTAATTGGTATTTGTGGAATGCTTATCCAACAATATCAGAATACACATTCTTTTCAATTGCACAGTGAAAACTTACCAGGATAGTGAACAAAAGAACAAGGTGCAAAAAACTTTAAAAAGTTGAGATAATATTTTGACAGCAGTAGACTATTTTTATTTTATTATTTATTTATTTTAAAAAGATTTTATGTATTTATTTGAGAGAGAGAGACCACACGCAAGCACAAGCAGTGGGAGCAGCAGGAAGAGGAAGAGGGAGAAGCAGTTTCCCTGTCGAGCAAGGAACCTGAAGTGGGGCTCCATTCCAGGACGTTGGGAACATGACCTGCCTTAAGGAAGCTGTTTAACTGACTGAGCTACCCAGGTGCCTAGCAATGGAATTCTTTAAAATAACAATAACAAAAAATTTGGAAAACTTCAAATATTTAGAAATTAAATGATGTATTTCTAAGTAACTGGTAGCATGCAAATCACAATGGAAATAAGAAAATATTTTGATCACAATGATAATCAAGATGCAAGATATGAAAATTTATGAGATAAAGCGAGATTTAAAGGAAAATATATACCTTAAATCCTCATAATAGAATAGAAAAAAGATATTTAAAATAAAAACATTTAAGATTCCATCTTAAAAAAACAATAAAAAGAAAAAGTAAACCCAAGGTAAGTGGAAAGAAAGAATAAAGAAAAGAACACAGACAAATGAAATAGGAAAAAAACAAACAACAGGGAAAATTAATCAGATCAAATGGTGGTTCTCAGAAAAGATCAATGAAATTGATTAATCCCTAGCTAGATGGAGGAAGAAAGTTTAGGGGAAGAAACAAGTTACTAATATCAGAAATAAAAGAAAGGAACACCATAATAGATCCTATATACATGAATAGGCTAATTAGGAAATACTATGAACAAATTTATCTCCATATATTTTATAAATAATAAATGACATGGACAAATTACCAAATATAACATAAGACAAAAAGAGAAAATCCAAATAAACCTATATTTTTAAAATAAATTGTTTCTGTAATTAAAAACCTTTTTACAAAAAAACTCTGGGCTCTAAAAGCTTCCATGGTGAGTTCTATCAAACACTTTAGGAATGTTTAACTCTTTTAGAAAATCAAAGAGGAGAAAATATGTTACAATTCATTTTATGAGAACAGAATCACTCTGATACTAATAGCAAAACAGACATTACAGAAGAGAAAAATATAAATTAATATCCCTTGGAGGCAAGTATATTTGCCAAATTTTAGTAAATTGAGTCCGTCAGTATATAGAAAGAATAAAACATTATTACTATGAAGAGTTTACTGTAGGAAATCAAAGTTGATTTAGCGCTTGAATATCAATCATATTAAAAGAATAAAGGAGAAAATTCCAGATTATGTCCTAAACACAGAAAATAGTATCTGATAACACCCACTTGTTTAAAAATAAACAAAATTCAGTAAACTGTCACTAGAAAAAAACTTCTCGAACCTGGTAACTGATATTTATAATATTTCTATAGCTAAATTTATATTTAATGCTAATAGGGTAAATGCTTTCTCCCTAATATCTAGGGGAAAAGGAGGGTAAATATTCTCACTGCTTTTACTCAGCAATATACTAGACACCCTAGCTAATGTAATATGGCAAGAAAAGGAATTGTACAAAATTTGTCATTTTTGATTGTTTCATTGGTTTCATACATACTCAATTTCAGAAGAGTCAACCAAAAAAACCTACTAAAAATAAGTGAATTTAGGTATATATGTGTGTGTACATGTTCATGTGTATATAATAAGAGAAATAATAATGGAAATAATTCAATTTTTAAAAACGGGCAAAAAAACTTAGCCACTTTACAACAGAAGGTACACAAATGGCCAATAAACTCATGAAAAGATATTGAACATCTGCATTCATCTGGGGAATAAAAAAATAAAATTAAATTAATACCATTACTCACCCACTATAATGGTTAAAATTTAGAAGACTGATAATACCAAATACTGATAGGAATATGGAACTCTTGTGTTATATGTCATGGTATAAAATGGTATACTTTATATTATGTAAGTAATACTTCAGTAAATCTGATTAATTAAAATAGTTTTTAATATGCCAACTAAAAATTCAAATGATTTTTATATATTTTATCCATTTAAAATTTAAACAAGATTTAAAAAATTTAAATATATTACTTACAATGTCTTCAATAAATAACAAATACCTGGAATAAATCTTATCAAAGAATTTAAATATTTTTACACTGAAATCTATAAAACTGAAATAAATGTAAAGATATTCTGTATTCAAGGATTCAATAGCTTACTATTACAAAGATAAACACTTCTTTCTGAATTGATCTATAGAGTCACTGCATTTATAATCAAAATCTCAATAGGCAATTTGTAGAAACTGTCAAATATATTCTAAAATATATATTAAAATGCAAAGATTAAGAGAAAAACAGTGCAGTCTTGAAGAATAAGATCAAAGCTTGAGAGCTTACATGACCTGATATTAAGTTTTATAAAGTATACAGTACAGCATGGTATTGACTGAACAAATTATCCTAATGTATGACAACCTTTCACTGCAATACAATGCATAAAGAATGATCTTCTAAATAAAAGGTGCAAGGTCAAATGGATATCCACATGTGGGGAGAGGAAGAAGAAACCTCACACCCCCAAATAAATTCCATATTAGTCATAGATCTATTTGGTAATCAGATATCAATAGAACTTCTAGAAGAAAATGTAAGAAAAACTCTTAATTTGGGACAGGCAAAGAGTTCTTCAATAAAGCACAAGAATGCCCCATAAAGGAAATATTGATAAGTATAATTTTATTAAAAACATCAATAAGTGTCTGAAAAGACAAACCACTAAGAAGGCAACTCTATTGCAATACATATGTCCAACAAAGCACTTGTATACAGAACATATTAAGAAATCCAAAACAGGGGCGCCTGGGTGGCTCAGTGGGTTAAAGCCTCTGCTTTCAGCTCAGGTCATGATCTCAGAGTCCTGGGATTGAGACCTGCCTCTCTACCTCTGGGTGATCTCTTTCTCTGTCAAATAAATAAAATCTTTTAAAAATAAATAAATAAATAAATAAAAAAGAAAAGAAAAGAAATCCAAAACAGTAAAAAGAAAATTGTAGACAATCCAATGAAAAATCAGCAAAATATCCAGAAAGTATTTTTATAACAGGACACACAACTAATAAGCCTATAAGAAAATCTTCAACATCATTAATCATCAGAAAAAAATGCAACTAATAATCATTTTTGAGAATCCACTACAACCCTCTGGAATGGCTTAAATTAAAATGAGCAAACAAAAATACCTTGAAAATACCAAATATAAGATTAGTGAAATAGGAACTTTAGTAGATAATGGTAGGTTTTTTTTTTTTAATTTTATTTATTTATTTGACAGAAAGAGATCACCAATAGGCAAAGAGGCAGGCAGAGAAAGAGGGGGAAGCAGGCTCCCTGCTGAGCAGAGAGCCCGATATGGGATTCAATTCCAGGACCCAGAAATCATGACCTGAGCCGAAGGCAGAGGCTTAACCCTCTGAGCCACCTAGGTGCCTGATAATGGTAGTTTAAATTGGTATAACTATTTTGGAGAGCTCCTTGTGATTATATACTAAGCTGAACTACTCATACCCCCTGACCTAGCATTTTCACTTCTCAATATATTTTCTTTCTTTCTTTCTTTCTTTCTTTCTTTCTTTCTTTCTTTCTTTCTTTCTTTCTTTCTTTCTTTCTTTCTTTTTTCTTTCTTTTTTTTTTTTTTTTTAAGATTTTATTTATTTATTTGACAGAAAGAACCACAGCGAGAGAGGGAACACAAGCAGGGGAGTGAGAGAGGGAGAAGCAGGCTTCCCACTGAGCAGGGAGCCCGATGCGGGGCTCCATCCTGGGTCTCCAGGATCATGACCTGAGCCGAAGGTGGTTGCTTAACCAACTGAGCCCCCAGGGATCCCCTCAATATATTTTTAAAAGAAATGTGTTTACAGCTGTATAATTACTACTAGATGAAAACTAAGGTCAGCACTAATAAATAGTTGAATGGATGAATATTTTTAGTTAAATCTTATAATGGAAAATGTTTTATCTCATATACATTATATTGTACAGAAGTCAGACACACAAGAATGCACACTGTATTATTCTATTCATAGAAAATTCAAAAGCAGATCTAAAATCTTGTGATAGACATCCAAATAGTAGCTACTTCTTAGGGGGCTTGGAGAGGCTCCTTTGGTCCTGGTAATATTCTCTTGCTTAATCTGGGTGGTTCTTACAGAGGTATGTCCACTTAATAAAAGTTCTCCAGTCTGTATATTTAAGATATATACTCTTATACCCTTATAAAAATGTTTAAAAAAATATAGCTCACAAGATAGACATATACACAAATGTGTTCTTCTCACAGAACTCCTCACTGGTCTTAACCTGGTAAAAACCATATCTTATTTTTTCTAGTGCACATTTTCTTACCTCTTAAAAATGACTGTGTGTATTAAATAAATAATACGTGAATGCATGTTCTTCTCCGTCCTTTCCTTAACCACCATGTTTTTCCCCCTGTAGCTCTTTAACCTATATTCTTCCTTTATATTATAGTTACTTTCCACAAGTTTTTATTATTTTTTTCATATTCAAGTTTTCCACAATCAATTATTTTTAAAGACCTCTTACTTAGTAGGACAGACAATTGTAAACAAAATACATTTATTGAAACAACAGACAGGAGATAATTAGCTAATGTGTACAGGTGGCAATGACAGACTTTTGGAAGAATATAGCAAATAACAGTTTGTGGAAATTAGTTTTCTTTCAGCTAGGATGATTTGACAATCTTTGCCAGAACATGCAGAAATTTATGATGAATAGCTAAGAAAATACTAGCCAATTCTTGAGTATTTGCATATCTGACAGCTTCTATTTTCAGATTTTATTGATGAGATTAAACATACTAAGTAATAAAGTACTTGAGGAGTTCTTTTCTAAGTTTTATTTTATTTTATTCTCCCACAGTACCAGCAATGAGCAGAAAAGCATTTGAAATAATTCTGAGACAGTAGGAAAGTAGGGTTCAGCCAGAATGGTGCTTTATTACCGTATGTCCAGTAGGCCCACCTGTCTCTGGAATATACGAGAACAGAAGATTCTGAGTCATGAAGTAAAATGGGTAATGTGGAAAACTTTGTTTATCCTCAACTGTCACAAGGTACATTCATTATTCAAGGCCTGAATTTTTGTAACATCTCAAAATATATATGTATCAGTATCCAGATATAGCCACTCAAAACATTATAAAGGCTGATGAGAATGACTTTGAAGCTGATTTACTTTAGCCTTACCCGCCTGTGCTCCAGTAATTGAATTGCTTGATATGGGTATCTATATACTTAAAACTAAACTTCGATTTCAGATTTTGCTGAAGAAATAAAATGTGCATTCCTTGAAACTCCTGTTTGTATTATACTCAAGTTCAAGAGCAAGAGCTCAAGGGCAAGTATTTGAAACAACTTGGGCAGTCATAATAACCTTATGTTATTTTTCTTAAATCTAATAAAAAAAACTTATAGATTAATAAAGATTTATAGCTTTCATGGCATTTTTCACATCCATTTTTGTTTTTCATTTTATGGAAAAGGAAACTGAGATTTGTAAACACTAAGTATGTTGCCCAAGGTCACTCAACTATTAAACTATACACAAGTCTTTTGGCTCCTAGACCGGTATTTGTTCCAGTACATTAAATTATAGTTTGAAGAAAGAGAGAAACAGGACAGTGAGAGGGAGAGAAACAATAGAATGAAGAGATAAAAGGAAAAGGGCAAATATGCAATCAATTTCCACTGTGAGGACATGCATTATTTAAGACCTACGAATTACTGAGATCTACTTTGAACAGACTGTTTCCTCATATCATTTTAGCCTTAAAATAAGTCTAGAAATTAAATCACTTCTATGAGAAAAACTGGAGGCTTAGAGACGTAAAGTTAGCCAGTTTATATGACTCAGTAATTGGCAGAGCTCAACAATAACTCCGGTCTAAGTCTACCATTATTAAGTACAGTATGTTTGAGTAGCATAGCAAAACATGTGTTGTGGTTATATGCATGCAAATCCTCCTAGCATCTCTAGGTGGGAGAATTTTAAGACAATTAATGTTTATGTGAGGAATTTATAAATGTCAATGTAAGTATTAGGAATACTATACTAAAAATAGACACTGATTACATTTTTAATACATTACCTAATAGGTAGTCTGTATATCATTTGAATGCCATTGACTTATTTTTCCACTTATGATTATCCAGCTAAAATTCAAATATTTATTCTATAGCTATCATGTGCAAGTTCATTGAAAATGAATCATTACAGAGTCTTCCCACAAGCTTACAGTCTGACAGGGGAGATGAAATGTCCATAAAAATTCATATAAATAGTAATATTTATAGTGATAAAGGCTATGTGTAGTACTATGCTTTAGGAGATGAGAGGAGAGAGTGTTGCTTCAGAGTTCAATAAAGTTTGTGTGTGATTAGTAAAGTAACCTTTCAAGCCACTGGGAACGTGCTGATGGCAGGTACTGTAAATCAGACAGGAAGCAATGGACATGTGGAGGATACTGCTGAGACAGAACTTGGAAAATTCAGATTCCGGAAGCGGCACAGGAAAGGGGAGGAGTCAAGAGATCCCCGTACGTGTTCTGCGTCTCAGTGCGCAGGAGAATGCAGGGAAGGACAAAGGAAACATCTTAGGGGGAAGACTAGATTTGTTTCCTGACTGTATTGTATGTACTAGTCAGGAAACCAGATGACATTGAAACTGACAAACACTCCTATTTACTTTTAAATATTACTTGTTATAAAAATAATTTTCTAAATCTGCCATGAGAAACTCAGATTCAAGACATCACTATTGCCCTAACTATTCCTTCTTCCTTGTCACCATTCTCTGGCTCCTTCCTGAGTCCTTTCAGTTCTACTGCCGCCTATCTCCCGTCTGTCCTCTTCTCTCCTTTCTGAGTACTCCCACGCTTTTCTGGACTGTGGGCATCAAGATGCAGAGGTATGCATACCTCAATTTTCCTGTCAGGCTATCTCACACCCATAAATTGCCAGGAACGCAGGCTTCGCCCACGCATTGCGTTTCCTCTACTCTGACGTCTTGTTGCCGGGTCAGCTGTGTGCGCTGCTCTCAGTTCTACCGCTGTCGCCCCCTTAGGCTGTTGCTGCTGTCATCACTTGGCATGCTACTTGAGGCCAAATTCTAGGTGCGCGGCTTGGGCCACTATGCGAAGCAGTACTGTACTCGGCTGAGGACTGCTTCTTGTCCCCTTCCTCTGTTAATGATTGAAATGGCATGAATTTATTTTTGAATGAGCTCTCATTAAGACCTACCGCGAAGACGTAGCAGAAAGACTTGTAGAGGAGGAGCAATAGCCCTGCATCTGTTGTGCTGGGCTCTTTTGGAGGCCCTTCCCTGCAGTACAGCGTAAGCCTCAAAGAGTTCTTCCTTTTGTTACCCTTTATCCTACTTCCCACGGGGTTCTCTATGGCAAAAGGGCGGCAAGGTTCTTCCAACAGCTATTTGCACCCATGCCTCTTCAGTCTTCATTCTAGAATCTAACTCAAGGTGCTAGACTTTCTCATTTCTCATAGTGAATTTTCTCTTGGAGTCTTGCAGAAACTGCATTTCCTTCCCTTCACCTTCTGTACCTGGCATTCGGCTTCTGTTAGAGTCCTGCTAACCAAATAAACATGCCTGAAGCCCAATCGTTAGTACAATTAGAGTTCTTCTCTAAGGAGGGTGCTTAGCCTTCACAAAAAGAAGTCAATGGTAATGGTAATTGGGTTGGAATTATATCATGTGTGGCATTGATATCCCATATTCAAACTTCTTAGGCTCAA
This sequence comes from Spilogale gracilis, assembly GCA_004023965.1. NCBI lineage: Eukaryota > Metazoa > Chordata > Mammalia > Carnivora > Mephitidae > Spilogale > Spilogale gracilis. The sequence continues at coordinate 182,729 of PITA01000188.1, forward strand.
TAGCTTGTAATATATTAACTAAATCTGAAAGAAAAATAATCACTTAAAATACTACTACCCTGAATTGATTTTTTAAGACTTGCTCTCTCTTAACTTTTATATTTAGAAAAACGGCATTAATCTGTTTTCTACCTGTATTTCTATATATGTATCTATATAAAATAAATTGAGACATAACTGTTTCTTAGTTATCTCTGCTAAAAGTTAAAAGTTAAAAGGCCACGCCTGCTCTACCCTAATGAGGTCCTATTAAGAAGCTGGTAGCAGCTACCAGAAGGAAGTCTAAGTACCTGGGAAGAATTAAGAAACCTTTCTTGAACTTACTCTAAAGCCTCATTCCCTTTTCAGTTGCTGGAATTTAATTACCTTTCTGTACTACTTGAAGTACCCCTAACTATATAGGAAGACAGGAGGCCTCAAAGAATTAAGTGAAACTGTGCAAGTCAAAATTTATTTTAATTTAAAAAATCATGTAACTTTGCTCTATAAAATATTAATCCATATTAGTTTTTTTAAAAAAAGAAATTAAGAAACAATGTTAAACCCCTCTACTCTAATTTCTAAGCAAGATTTGTGATACAGATAAGTTAGTCTCTAAGGATGGGAAGGCCCCATATATCCTTTGGGGAATAGAAACTCTACTTTCAAAGTGATTTCAGATAATCAGAAGGAAGAGATCCAGAGATGGAATAACTAAGGAGGAATTATAAATATTATAAATATTTCCACTCTTACCTATTTGATCATTTTCCTCCAGATTTTTCTTTCTTGCTTTTTGTGTTTGACCTCCTTACTTGATTTTCTAATGCCTTTGACCCTATAGAATTGCATTTCTATTTCTCATTGTGGGTTTTCTATTCTTATCTTCAACTTTTGCTTCTCCTTAGACAAAGCTTTTCTTTTCTAACAATTTGACTTCCCCCTTGCTCCAGCCATTAACTTTTGCTGACTCCTGAGTTTTCAGTTTAGACTCCTTTCTGCCACTCACGAAACCTATTGTGAGCAACTCTGTTTTAATAAAACTCCTGTGGTTTTTGTGTCCCAGGATAAAGCTAAGGGGATAATGGAAAGCCTGAGAATTCCTTAACTACAACTACTTTAATAATAGTGAAAGCAACTTGCACCTGAGCATTAGGGTAAGGGAAGCTATATTTAATCTGAATACTTTTCTACAAGCCACATTTGACATCACATCATTTGTTATCTTTCCTGGAGCTGAAAGACTGCTTCACGGACACTTTTCTAACAAATATTTAGACATTCCAACATTCACATTGACAAATTGTCCTCTGGCTTTACCAGTTAATGAGAGACATCTAATTCAGCACTTAACCCATAAGGGGACTTTGATGTAAGTTTTCTAGGATATTTCATAAGAAATAACCAGATTGAACCAATTCTGCCAAGTGAGAAGACCTTGCCGGAAGACTGGTTGTCAAGGAGAGCAAATAGATATCTAGAGAACATTGCTCTTGTTCTGTGTGCAGTGTTTATAAAAATATTATCAGCAGTGCACATTTTTAATCTAGTGAAAATTTGGCAGCACCGCTGAAATCCTTTCTAGCACAGAATTCAGAATGACTAAATCAACAGAGCCAGCAGCCAGGAAATGCAAACCTCAGCAAATTTACTGCAGTAAGTGATAGCTACCAAAAGGCTCTTATCCCTGGTTAGAGTTAAATAATTTACTCTTTACTACCATTTAATGTTCTAAAATTATGTCTGTGCATTTATATGTATGTTTTTAGTTCAGTATAATTATTCCTTCTTGCCACTCTTGATGTTAAATCCTGAAAATGGATCATGGTTCTCCATAGGTTATTAGTAAATAATTTGCCCTCCAGTTAACTGCCCTGTCCTGAAGGTACAGAGTCACAGCTGTGAACGACTCCCAGAGTGTCTTTAACTAATTAGCAACCAGACACCATTAAATAAAAAAGTTAGAATGGAGCCTTTAACTCGTAGGCTTCTACAAGCATATATAAAGCTTTGTTTTACTTTTTAAGTTAAGTTTAATAGCACATTCTAACAGCATGGACTGTTTCACATATTTATCAGTAAACTTTTTTCCTATTTCTTTTTCACATACTTATGTTCTTAATTCATTTTTTTAATTGTTACTAAAAAATTTTGTTTCCAGTGTTCCAAGATTCATTCCCCATTCCCCACACCCAGTGCTCCACGCTTTAGGTGTCCCCAGTACCCACCACCAGGCTTTCCCATCCCTCCACCCCTTTCCCTCCAAGTCCCTCAGTTTGTTTCTGTGTCCAAAGTCTCTGTTCTAGGGAGGGAAACGAAACAACAGAGACTTAATTCATTTTTTTAAAGAAAATTGGAAACATATCTTTTCCCATTCATTCTACCTACAGAGATTTGACTTTTTCCTCCCTTTTCCCTTTCTTGTAGGTTAAGAAAATTTACGTATTTTTTCTTACATAGGAAGAATGCCAAAATGTTACATTTCTCATCATTTTTCCATTTTATTTATCCAAATTTCATTCAACAGAATGCTTAATTTGTATTTTGAAATCCACTAGGCAGAAAGATACAGCTTGTACATGCATTTGGAGGATTGAATGGATTAATTTATTTTGAATACACGAAACACTGCTTGGTATGTGGAGTTAGTGGTACACATATCTCTGATACTATCATTATTGTTGTTATCTTATAATTGAGGTCCAAAGAGATGGAAGTGATTTGCCCAACTCATTAGGAGTATCTGGTTAGTATTTGACTGAGTTTTTACTTATAACATTTACAATTGTTATGTTACTATTATGCCTTTTCTATTTTCTTGAAAGACAAGCAGGATAGGTACAATTATACCCATTTTACAGATAGAAGAAACATTGTATCTCAAGACCTGAGGACTAGCCACAGTTCTAAAACTAGTAAGTGCAGAGCTTGAAATACAATGTTGCATTTGAATATCTAGCCTAGGATGCTCACTGTAATATCAGGAATACACATATAAAAAGATGAATCTCAGCATGTATGCAGTTCATGTCTCGGACGTCAACTGCATGGGTTCACTGATACATGGATTTTTCAAATAAATGTCACATAGTACTGTACATGTACTTTCCCTTATGATTTTTCTTAATAACATCTCCTTTTCTTTAGGTTTAAGAATACAATTTATAATACATATAACATACAAAATATGTGTCGATTGTTTATGTTATTGGTTAGGCTTTTGATTAACAGTAGTCTATTAGTAGTTAAGTTTTGGGAGAATCAAAAGTTATGAATGGATTTTTCAACTGTGCAAGGGGTAGACATCTGTAATTCCCCATTGTTCAAGGGCCAACTATACTTGCTGAAATAGGACTGAGTTTAAGGCTTTGACATGTGTGTGCTGATTACCATTATTCTTTTAAAAATTCACTCTTAAAAACCCAAAGCTCAAAAATATAATTAAGCATGATGGGCCATTGTTACTTCTTGGCAGGATTGTCCACATTAACAGTGAAGGTTTATTTCCCATATTCTCTTATTGCAGAAATATTTATCTGTGAATCAGCACACCCTGGTTAATCTCTTTTATATTGATGGAATGCAGTAATACTTGCACTTAAAGTATATCAACTCAATGTATAGTAATAGATTTATATCAAATGACAGTTTCAGTTTCAAGAAGGAGATAAGATATGTACTTAATAATTATACTCTGATGGGGCACCTGGGTGGCTCAGTTGGTTGAGCGACTGCCTTCGGCTCAGGTCATGATCTTGGAGATCCGGGATGGAGTCCCACATCGGGCTCCCTGCTCAGCGGGAAGCCTGCTTCTCCCTCTCTTACATCCCCTGCTTGCGTTCCCTCTCTGGCTGTATTTCTCTCTGTCAAATAAATAAAATCTTTAAAAAAAAAATAATTATACTCTGCAACTGCAAAACTCATAATCTGAACATATTGTGTAAAGTACCTAGGATACCCAATTTACTTAGTCCTCCTGCATAAGAAATATACCTAAATACACATTAGAAAGTATGTACTTATAGGCGTTAGAACTTCTAATATTGGAAAATTTAAGATATGGTTTTAGTTTTCACGGTCTTGACAACTGATTTCCCTTTTCTGAGAACTGAAACTTAGGTTTTTTAATATTCTAGTCAAATTTATTTTCAGGGTTCACATGCTGGCACAATATTGTAAAAATGTATGTGACCTATTAATATGATAAACATACTGTTTATTTATTTTTTAAATTTTTTTATTTTTAAAGATTTTATTTACTTGACAGAGAGAAACACAGCCAGAGAGGGAACAGGAGCAGGGGGAATGAGAGAGGGAGAAGCAGGCTTCCCGACCAGCAGGAAGTGCGATGTGGGACTCATCCCGGGTCTCCAGGATCATGACCTGAGCAAAAGCAGTTGCTTAACCAACTGAGCCACCCAGGCACCCCATACATACTGTTTTTTATTATTTGTTATACTTTCCCTAAAATTCCCATACTATCCTATTCCACATAAAGTTCTGTATTTTGGCATTAAATTAAGTTGTCATAATTCTCCTTTCAAGTGTGAAATCACAGTGGTTGCTTTATCTTTTTAATTAAGTGTTAATCAATGGTCTTTTATTGTATTTGAAGTAGTATATAAATTTCCCTGAAGACACTAAACAACTGCTTATCTTCATTCCCTAGAAAAACTATTTTTTAATGGTCAAATCTGGCCATGTTTTATTGAACAATGAATTCATGTTGATATGAACAATGCAATGTTTTATTAGGTCATTCCTCTCTTGAAAAAGTAAAATAGTTCTTTCTTCATAATGCCAAGCAACTGGTGAATGTTTTCTCCTTTGATAACACATTTTTCACTGAGTTCCCTGAATTAGTGTTTGTCATTATTTAGACATAACCTCATGTTTTTTTAAGCCAACACATTGCTGATGTAAGAATATAACTTTGGATTATATTTGAGCAGCCATAATGTCAAAAAATAAGATACTAAACCCGATGTCTGAGTTCTTAGCATTGATTATTACTTCTTGGAACAACTATTTGGTGTACCAGTAGAGTTTGTCAGCAAATTCATGACTTTATAACTCAGATAAAACTATTTTATCTCTATCATTATCCTCCTTCTCTTCCTTCATTTCATTATCATCTTTCCCTGGGGCAATTTTAAGACTTTCTGCAGTCCGTGGTGCTCTTATCATAAATGCACTACATACATTATATCAAACATATTAAAAAGTTTCCCTTTCCCAAATAATACAAAGTTGATATACAACTGTTATATATGTGTAGGATACAATGGTTTAGATAACATAATATTATAATTTGTAAATTTTTATATATTTTGACATTTTATTTTGCAACTTTCATTTTTAGATCCAATACATTTTGTGTTAAAACTTCACATGTATCTGTGGACCCTTGAAAAATTACAACACTCTTGCCTTGGGTCTATGGTGATAATAACTCTTTTTCTTTGCTCTTCTGCCTCTACTTTAGACTCATTTTTCTATCACTTCCATAGGCTGTTCTTTCTTCCATTGTCATCTTCATGATCTGCTTTCTTCAACAACTTTATTCTTTGACAATTTTTTTTCTACCTTTCAAAATCTTGACTTCTTGTCACCTCTTTAAAAATATGCTTTTTTTCCCTCTCTCTCTCTAGGTTCAGTGTATCTTCTCCCCTTTTATTAGTATGTATAAATGATGTATTCTCAGGCATCAGTTTATGTGAAGTGGAGGACCAGTGTCTTCATCATCATGTTTTTCTCCCAGGTGGCAATATCACCACTGACTATCCTCTAAACATTTCATTTCAGTTGTTGTTAATAGTTACAGATATCTATTCTAACTTTGACTATTTCTTCCTTTCTCATTTAGCAAGTCAACAAATAGACTTTTGGGACATTATATATTTTACTAAGTTCTTCATTAAATTCAAACATTTTAAAATGGAAGATGTATTAGTTTTCTAGTGTTTCCATAACAAAATACCAGAGACTTGGTGGCTGAAACAACATTTATTTTCTCATACTTCTGGAGTCTAGGCATCTGAGATCAAAGTGCCAACAAGGTTGGATTATTTCTCCTAAGGTCTCTTTCCTTGGCTTGTAGATGTCTGCCTTTCCTCTGTTTGTTCACATGATCTTTCTGCTACAGACACACAAATCATAAGGGATCAAGGCCCACCCCAATGAACTCATTTTAACCTTAGTTCCCTCTTTAAAGATGCTGTCTCTAAATACAGTCACATTCTGAGGTAGTGGGGGTTAGGGCTTCAACGTGTGAATTTTGGGAGGAAAAGTGACATAATTTGGCCCGTAACAGAGGATGATAATAAATAAAATGAGTGTCATGACACATAGTATCCATACTACCCATACTAGTAGTTGTTGTCATGCAGAGGTGAGATTGTAACTCCTATGATGAAATCACTTTGGTGAGGGGAGTATCTGGACTTTTACCTATTATGTGGGACTGGGAAATGTTCTTTTCTACCATAACCTGAAGACATGTATGTGTGTGTATATATATACATAACTCTGGGTTACGTATAAGTGTGTGTGTGTGTATATGTAACCCAGAGTTATGTATAACTGTGAGTGTGTAAAAATAATATGTATTAGCTATAAGTTATTAGCTCATGTTTGAAAAAGTCATCCCTGACCTATGCACTTATGCTATTCAGTTTCCCAAATCTTGAGGGGTCATTTGCTTTGCTTATGATGGCTAAAGATGTAAGACATCTCATATTTCCATATCATCACCTCCTAATCTGCTCTCTACTACTCCCATTTTTGTTGTCCCTACTCTAAACAACCTAAAATGGATAGTATACTTATCTTCTGGTTACTGAAAGTTTGGTAGAGTCTAGTGTGCCTCTGTTCTGTGCTGGTCTGCTTCAGTTATTCTAACACAAGAGATATGAGAACTTTTTTTTTTTTCCTGGCCACTTACTCTAGAACTGTAGCAGGGAATCAGTCAAAATTCTTGTTTTCAAGTTGGTCCAAGTATCCGTGGCTGAAGTTTCCTCCTGCTCTCTTCCCCTCCTGGTGTTTCCAAGGGTAAACCATTCAACAAGAATTTTGTATTCAAATTCCAAATGTTTGTAACCCAAGATGATGAATGCTGACCTGGGTGTAGTTGGTGCTAAGAAGAAGGTGGAACTGGAGGAAAACAAACAAACAAACAAACAAACAAACACAACTTCTCAATCAAGTGTTGGAACTCCAACACACATCTAAAATGCTTTCTGCAAGAGTAGATGCAGTTAAGGAAGAAAATCTGAAGGTAAAATCAGAAAATCAAGTTCAGGGACAATATATAGAAACCTCACATCATCTTCTAGTGTTTTTCAAACATCTCACACACACACACACACACACACAAAGCAAAAAACAAAAAACAAAAAACAAAAAACAAAAAACAAAGAAAAGTTAGGGTTAATCTCCTCTCTGTTTTATGGAACTGCTGCCAATCTTTTTTTTAAAACTTGGTTCAATTCCAAATGTTTGTGGCTTAATTGAATAGTTACGAAGATAATGTCAGATCGAGACAAAATTAGGAGCATAATAGAAGACTTCTATGAGTTTTTGTATTATATTAGTCCATAGAAATGTGCACAAATAGTGTAGATACTTTGTAATTAGTAACGCATATATTTATGGAACATGAAAGTAAATGTTTGATCAAATTTGCTTTGATGTATAGATTTAGGCATAGTAAGAAATACAAGAGAGCAATCATTATTTTGTGAAAAAGTTGGGCTAAAATCATGTTTTGAATGCACAAACTTATGTATCCTATCCATCTGGTGCCTCTTCTCCATTTGCCTCTTTCTTTCCCGTTTCCCTTCCAGTAAGGGGGTTAAAATGGTTTTATATTTATAAAAGTAATTTCAATAGTCAGTCATCTATGAGAGTAGCCTAACATCTAATTGCTAAAATACAACCAAAATAAGATACTTTTTCAGTTAGGGCTTGTTATCTTTGGTAATAAGATAGGATTGTTGGTTTCTCTTTAATCAATTAAAAACAGAGCTATAAAAAATGAAGATCTTTCTTGAAACTGAGTTGTAAAATTGGGCATATTTATTGTTAAAAGTTTTCTTTCCTGAAACAAATAATGCACTATATGGTCATTGAATTTAAATGGAAACAAAACAAAACAAAACAAAACAAAAACAGAAGGAAAAAACAAACAAAACAAAACTTCCTCTTATACAAAATAATCCACTTGTTATCTGAAATGATAAGCTCCGGTTTTGCCTATGTCTGAAATATAAAATTTTGAGAAAAAATAAAAATAGGTTAGAAAAGCATTTGGTAAACAGTAATAACCAACTCCAAATGTTTTTACTCCAGATCTGTGTTATCTCTGGCACAGATGAGATCTTTGGGGGATATATATGAAAGTGGATTAAGTTTGACTAACGTTATATAAACTATATCTAGGAAGGAATGGTTGTAAGAGTTTGGTTTCAAGGTTTATTTGTAGTACTGAGCGATCAACTTTTGCAAAATCCCTTAAGAGTGAGTTAGTATCAAAATCATGAATAAAATGACAGAATTTCACATGTATATTGATTGATTCTTGTTATTTTACCTCATTTCTTCCCCGAAAATTTTCTGTGAACCCTACTTCTTTGCATTCTACTTTTAGTCATTCTTTAACAATTTTTTAAACTTTAGTTTGTAGATTCCATTAGTTAAGGAAATTGGTATCAGAAATAATGTTAAAATGTTAACTAGAACCCCCCCCCCCCACCACCACCAATCCAGTTTATGGTTGTTAGATTTGGGCTACTTTCAGTCATGGCATAATCTTTTGTTTGTGTTAGTGTGAAGTTTGATGATTGACTTTAGCTGTATGAATATATGTAATAGTCATATCACAAACACTTTGTATTCATTTTGTGACTTAATTTGCAAACATTTAAAATTATGTTACAGTTTTGCTTTTCTGTTTAATAAAGAACTATTTCAGAATTTCTTTCCCTTTTAGTGCCTGTGGTTCTTGGTGGTGCTGTTTTGAAAAATGAAGAGGTAGGGCACCTGGGTGGCTCAGTTGGTTAGGCGACTGCCTTCAACTCAGGTCATGATCCTGGAGACCCGGGATCAGGCCCTACATTGGGCTGCCTGTTCCGCGGGAAGCCTGCTTCTCCCTCTCGCACTCCTCTTGTTTGTGTTCTCTCTCTCGCTGTGTTACTTTCTGTCAAATAAATAAATAAAATCTTAAGAAAAAAAAAAAAAGGAAAAAGAAAAATGAAGAGGTAGACCAGATGAAGAGTGGTGGGCAGCAAAGCAAAGTTTATTGAGCCATATTACAAATCTTCCCAAGAGGGAGGGGACCCAAGAGGGTTGCCATTTGGCATTTAAATCTAGGGGGTTTTATGGGTCCTTTGGTGTGGGCTGTTTTAATCTGTTTAACTGTCCGTGTACTTGTCACCCAGTCAGGTTTAGGTCCACATGCTCATTTATCCATCAGGTAGCTAGCTGTTCACGTGGGAAAGGGTGGTGTTTTGTTGCCCTAGGGATGAGGACTGCCACTGCCACTGACCTAAGCCATGCCACGCACAGGCGATCAGATCAAGCTCTTTGTTTAAATAATCATGGGTTGTTGAGCTCCACCCTACCCACCATGTGGGTCAGGATGTCCAAGGCCTTTCCCTTCCTTTCTGTCACCTACAAATTGGAAGTCCTCCCAGTAGGAAAACTTAAAATTTAAAGCTGGGGTATTGAGTAAAGCTTAGAATAACTACCTTTTAAGGGTAGTGTCCTGTTAGGATGGGGGACCCTTGTCCCTACCAGCCTTTCTTCCAACTATCCTTCACTAAGGATAAAAAACAAACAAACAAACAGCAACAACAAAAACAACCCAAAGTTTTCGTCTTCATAGAGGTTTATTCTTTTGGAGATATGGGAGGAACAATAGGTAAGCAAGAACATATAAGAGCTATGGGGGTAAGAAGTGGCCTACTGTATCATAATAATAGGTGAAAGATCACCATTAATTTGACAAATGCTGCTAATGGAATTGTTAAGACTAAGATGTGGATTTCAAGAGGAGGATATTCTAGACTGAGAGAACAGTAAGATCTTAAGGGGAAAGGGTTGCTTCTCTCATTCAAAGATGTAAACAGTCATGTCTTCATTCAACAAATATTTAAAAATTTTGTTAGTGCCTACCATGTGCTAGAAAGTGACCTTGGCTCTGATGATTCAAAAGTGAACACAAACAAACAGGAAGAGAGTGGTCAAGTGAAGTAAATGGACTTTAATTACATTAATACATATAAAATTATAATTGTAACAGTCATGTGATGGGAGAGATTGAAGGAATGACAACATTGGATAGGAGAATTTGAACTGTCCAAGCAAATTAAAATTGGCTTTGTGGCAGAACTGATACTTGAAGAATGAGTAGGATTTGTCTAGGTGAGGAGGAGGAAGGATATTGATCCATAAGGAAGTATGATCAGATTTGAGTTGTGAGGTTTTTATTTTTCTTTTCCCCTCCCCCAGAAAGTTGAAAACACCCTGTGGGAAGTTGCTCCCAGAACATTCTGGAGAACATTGCCCTTTTGTATCATTCTGCATGACACAAGGTGAGTACCGCCCCCTGCCCCTCATAAATCTGTCCTGCAATATTAAAATAGCACTGGGTTTCCTTTATTGATTGAGAGAGTTGTTTGAATAAGAGGCAGGGTAAAACACTGCCCTCAGGGTAAGGAAGAAGTGTGTCAAGGAAGGTGTGTCCTGGAAGAGTTTTGTGTCTTGAGCTGAGTGAGAAGGGAAGGTGCAGATTTGGTGTCAGGGGAAAGGTGATTGCTTTACTCATTGTGAAAAAAAGTCATAGATTTAGAGAAGCAAGACTAATGATTAGTACAAACCAAGCTATCTGTTAGTCTTCCTGTAAAAAATGGTTATCTCTTTCTGTTTCTTGCGTTTAAAATACTCAAGACCATCCTGCTCTCTGCCTCCATTATTCATATCCACTCTTCCAATCTCCTACCTTGTTGCTCTTTTCTATCTTTTACGCCATGTCTGCCCCTTCTTCATTCCCAGAGATAAACCTTTCAATTATACTCTGGCTAGCCTTCATTATAGAGTTAGTCCATCACTCATTCACCATTTCACTTTTCACAGTTTTATTTACCTGTGGTTAACTGTGCTATGGAAGCAGATGATCCTCTTTCTGATATATTGGTAAGATCAATAGAAGCCAAACTTGGAATGTTATCCCCCATGGATAAGGGTGGCTATGGTACTATCTTTTCAAACTGACTTGTTGACCTCTGGATTTTTTTAGTTATCTACTCTTTAAAACAAAGCTTACTTACTTAGGCTTCTTCCATGTCTGGTTCCTTTTCATTTCCAATTCAATTAAAAGTATTTTCAGTGTTATTTTTATAGGATCTCATTTTACAAATTACCACAGATTGTTCTTTTAACACAAAAGCTTCTATTTGAAGAAGCAGAACTTATATTTATTTTAACTATTCATGTAGATAAAAAATGACAAATGAAAAACTATTAGATAAGTTTTTTTTTACTTTTATAGGTATTTATTTTCTCAAATATATATATTTCTCAAATATTATAAATATATATTTCTAATTTATATATTATAAATATATATATCATATATATATCATATATATGATATATATATATAACATTTTCTGAAGGCAAAAGATTTGGCTTATTTAATGTCCATACTCAGTACTTAGCTACAGTCTGGGTCCATAAAATACATTTAATAAATGACTACATACCTAATAAATGGGGAGGGCAAATGAAGAAAGGTCTGCATTGCAGATCCCAGTAAAGGCTGGGATATGATGTTTTATGTAGGTTCTGTTCAGATTCTTTCTTGACAAAGTCCTTTTAAATCCATGGTTCAAACTTGGGTATGCCTCAGTATTACCTACAGGGCTGAATACAGCATGGCTTCCTGGGTCCTGCACCCAGAACTTCTGATTCAGTAGGTCTGAGGTGATTAATATTGAGCAAGCTTCCAGGTAATGCTGCCATTCTGGGGATGTTGTTTTGAGAGCCACTGTGTTAACTGTTGTATCACCAAAGGACAGGGAGATAGGAAGAACCAGTGAGACTTTATTGGTCCCTTGGTTAAGCATGTATTTTCCTCTTGCAGTCTGGCTCTCCACTCTAGTCAGGCTGCAACATCTCCTCTTGATTTCATCTGCTGATTTCTCTGTTCATCTCAATCATGGGTAGTATTAACATTTTGAGGGGAGATTAACATTTGATTTCTTTTTTTTTTTTTTTGCTTTTTCTTTTCTTTCCTTTTTTTTTTTTGAAACTGAGAACACGAACACAAACTCTGACACAGATGAAAGAATCATTACCCCTGGGTCTTTCAGAGAAGTAAGAAAGAAGTTATTAAAAAAAAGAAGTTCTAATAGCTTTACAGATGGAATGAACTAAAAAAATGTGTATGCAATAATTTTACAAGGTAGCATATCAGATCAGGAAAAGCAGGACACTTACTTAATAAAGGCTTTGAGAAAATTTGTTGACTGTTTTATCTCACACATCAACATAAATTCTAATATAATAATCAGATGTTTAAAAAAGTATAGAGACTTGAAGAAAATAAAGGTTCACCTTAAAAATTCAAGTTTATTTTGATGATTTATTTGTCTGTAGAGTATTTAAGTAGTCTCAGATAGGGAAAACTTTTCTAAACAGGAACCCATGAAAGCAACCATGAAAGAAGATTGACAGGTTTGAGTAAGTGAAAAACTGAACAAGCAAATATACACAAAGAGGTACTCTGCCAAAAACCACAATAAACAAACCTGCTGGTAGAAAGGAAGAAAATTATTACAAGCTTCCTAAAGTATGTTTTAACTGTTTATATCACAGGGTCTTGGAGAGTTTACCTTTTGACAGATTTCAAATAAATTATTCTAGGGAAATATTTATGGATGTACGTAAATGGACAGTGTAGGGATACACAACACAGACTGCCAACAGAACTTTGATAACAATAGAGAACTGGATACATGAACAGGGGACACTGTTGGATTAAAATATCAGAGAGCAGTTGAAAGGGTGTTGCACATAAATACTGCCTGAAAAATATGGGCACAGTGTAGCGTGTAATGAATAACGAAAAAACAGGGCATAAGATTACATGAATCTCTTTTGGTTTTTAAAATATCTGTTTTCAGGATATAAATGGGGAAAAGAAGAATCACAGCTTTTGAAGTGTTTGTTCATTTCTGCATTGTAAGATTAGATGTCATTTTTCTCCTTTTGACTTACCTGTTTCCTGAACTATTTTATAACAAACCTGTGTTATTTTTTTAACTTAAACAATGTGAATCAGTTGGTACAACTGTATTCTTTTTTTGGTCACAGATAGTTACATAAAAGCCCTGTTGACCCCATCCTAATACTCAGCTTTGAATTCTTTCATTATGTAGAGGGGAAAAGTTGAGAATTTATCTCTGGGTCCTTAGGAATTTTCTCTATGCAATTCAAGATGGATTTGGTTGGCTGGCCAATATAAACTCTACCCCATGGCCCTCCATCCTCCCTGTCCTTGTTGCTATGTGAAGACATAAAAATATGGCTCTCCATAATTACTTTACATACTGGCCAAAAAGAAAGGTTTCAGAGGGAAGATCTTGCATCTGTCTTGCTTAATAACCCTCGTTTCTTTCATTGAAGAAGAAAAAAAGAAAGATGAAAAATAAAGAATTTTACTGGTTTGGAAAATACTTCTAGAGATCACTGTCTCCAACTGTGCTCGTTCTTGTCTGTTATGGTCCATTAGATAAACATGGTGTTCAACAGCCAAGCAGTTGTTGATATATTTGGCAACACTGATAATGTGATCTATGTTTAGGAGGAAGTGGATGCGTCATTCCATGGGGGCATAGGTTTTCTGAAAGTAATTGTTCCTTTCCCAAGGAAAAGTTAGTTAGGTCTGAACTTTAAGTTTCGCTATGAGTTTGAATATTTTTAATTTGTCATCTGTACTTTTTTCTGTGGCTGTAATTGGAATTTTAGATTAATCTTTGGGCTTATTCTCAGAAGCCGCAAGTACTGACTGACAAGAAATGCAAACTTGGTCACTTCTGACTTTTAGGGTATAATTAGAGAAATAAAGAAAATGAAGGGTCTTGTTAATTTTAGCATATTTCTTAAATATCCACCAATCAGAGCTTTGGTGTTTTGCAATCTGCAAGTTTAAAAGCACAAGTTTGTATACAAACACAGATTGTAAAGACTCTATGTATGTATAAAATATATACACACATATACACACATACTATATGTAACATATATCATACAAATATGTGTGCACAGACTATATAGAGTGAGATCATATATTCATATGCACATAATACATGCATAAATGATGTATGCATGTAATGAAAGATAGTTGGAAGAAAGGCAGGCAGGGACCCTTTCCTCCCACCCCCCACAGGAGGAAACCACTCTTAAAAGGATTTTACACACCCTGGAAGGAGCCCTTTACCCTTTCCCACATATAGGTAGATGATAAAGACCTGATTGGGTGACAAGCGCCTGGAGGGTTAATTAGATTAAAATAGCCCATAAAAACGACCACATCTAAATGCCAAATTGACCACTCATTGGGGTCCCCTCCCTCCTTGGGAGCTTTGGACTCTTGCTCCATAAATTTTGCTTTACTGCCCAACATTCTTCTTCTGGTCTACCTCTTTACTCTTCAAAGAACCACAGGTGCTGGAAATCCTGTAACACACACACGTGTGTGTGTGTGTGTGTGTGTAGTTTTTTGTTATATAATTTGGACACATTTTTTTTTTAAACATTTTATTTATTTATTTGACAGAGAGAGAGATCACAAGTAGGCAGAGAGGCAGGCAGAGAGAGAGGAGGAAGCAGGCTCCCTGCTGAGCAGAGAGCCCAATGTGGGCCTCCATCCCAGGACCCTGAGATCATGACCTGAGCTGAAGGCAGAGGCTTTAACCCACTGAGCCACCCAGGCACCCTAATTTGAACATATTTTATCAACATCTTCAGTGATAGGATTTCTGAGATTTCTTTTGGGGGATGATTCCATTATCTAATCGTTTTCATTGGGAGGAAGTTTCCCAGATAGGCTTAATGTTCGTCTTCTCAACTGATTCCATTTAATCTCATAACCACCACTACCCCCCCCACACACACTTGAACAATTCCTCTTCGCTTGGCATTTACTTTGTTGCAGCAATGGAAGGCAATAATCAGCTCCTCAGCTGTCATCAAGTCAATATATTTTTAGCTCTTCTGATCTTCCTTTTCAAGTGGTATAGGTACGTATACACACATACGCATATCACACATACACATAGTCACTGTTGTGGCTTTATTTGGTGTTTATAGAACACCCAAATCTTATCACTATTTCAGATGTGCTATTATCTAAATTACATGAGAAACCATTTTCAGTTGTCGCCTTTTGTGAATTCTTTATGTTCACAAGTGGCCACTAACAATGCACTAGCTTTAACTCTCATTTTATAAAACTTGCTTATATGTGACAGGGCAAAGTCTAATAATCCCTGGTCTCTGGTAAAATTTGTTTATGGCTGTAGTTTGGGGTGGAGACAATGCAAAGAAAGTAGAATCTAAAATAAATGCCTTCAACCCCATTCAGTTCCATTAGAAATGGGAATTTTTTTCAGGGGGAAAATAGATATTTTTATCTGCCTTTTAGAAAGTGACATTTGAAATCAGCATAGTTAGTACCTATAGCCTATACTATCACGGCGGCAAGCTGTTATTATTTTTAAATTATTTACAAGTATTTTCCTACCTCCTACAGTTTTTATTTTCACAGTGTACAGTTCAGGGTTTTATTTTATTTTTTTAAGGATTTTATTTATTTATTTGATAGAGAGATAGCAAGAGAGGAAACAAAAGCAGGGGGAGTTGGAGAGGGACAAGCAGGCTTTCCTAGAAGGGAGCCCGATGTGGGGCTCCATCCCAGGACCACCTGAGCCGAAAACAGACGCTTAAGGACTGAACCACCCAGAAGCCCCCAGTTCAGGGTTTTGAAGCTAGTTCATTGATGAAGAAAAGAAAAAGAAACTATGCTCACCCTTCTGCCCTTCTTCTCTTTTTCTTCTTTGGGCCTCCATTACCCTGCATCACCCCCATTTCGTTCCTCAGTTCTCTTCCTATTTTCCTTTGCTGCCTTTAACCCCAGGTCCTCCGTTTCCCTCTCCCTGGCCTTTCCCTTCTCCCTGTCTGATTTTTTTCCAGTTCTCCTTTGAGGAGCTTTATTTTTGATCTTCAAGCACCGTATTGCTATCAGTCCTTGGGTTTCCCCCACCCTGGGGATTATTTCCCTGGCCCTTTCAGAGGGAACTCAAAGTTTGAAAGAAAGATCTTTTTTTCTTACCCTCAGATCACTTCTGTGTAATAGCATGGTCTGAGTACTAGATGAAATGGAAAAGATCTCCTAAAAGAAGTATTTTCTTAGGTGTCGAAGATCAGGCTTGATATCTTTATTTATCTTGACATGTATTAATCTCAATCAAATTCTATTCTGTGTGTATAAAAAAATTAAAATTTAATGCAATGACCTTAGAGGTATTTAGGCTTTGACAAGCCTCTTTAAAATATATTCAATAACATCTCTCTAATAAGAAGTAATTTAAAATGTACAGGTATCTTAAAAAAGCATATTTATTTTGAGTGAGAACTGGTGCATTCTGTTGTTATTTTTAATCATGAACTAGTCAACCTTTGTCTAGCCATCCTAGGCTGCTCTACGGACTGTGAATGTTGTATAACTTATTATGAGCCATGGCTTTCTGAAGTTTGAAATTGAGGCGACAAGCACAAATGACTATATATTTTTTGTCCCATTTTTATTTGGTTCATCCAGGTATTAGGAATCTACTGTTATGTTGAGAGAAGGAGAGCTATTGTTAAACTCTTAATTTATTTCAACCAAGACTGCCTGATAACTATTTTGGCCATTAGTAATTACTGAATCAGCCAGGAAGGTCGTTTATTTCTGTTTTGTTGATTCAGTGAATAACTTTCACATTTGCAATTCACATTGCAGGGCTGTATGGCAGGATCTCTATGGCCAGGCAACTTGTTTGTGTCTTTGTGTTTGTATCTGTACCTTGTCTCTTCCCCATTTTAGCTGGATGTTCTTGGGAAAGTCAGTTAGCCTTTCTTGTTTGTTTCCTCTTCCTAAAAAGGATAAAAGCATAGGACCAAATTAATAGGGGTGTTTCTATGATTAAATGAGGTAATCTACGAAAGCACATTGAATACTACCTAACACATAGCCAATATTATGATAAAGATGGGAGTCCACATACTGCCCACATCCCAAATTACTATTTCACTGAAGAAAGGCTCAACACATGCCAAAGATTAATAGTGGTGGTTTAAAGTTTAAGGAATCTGTTTACAAGTAGGGAAAAGAAGAACAAAACAAAACACAGTTCCTACGAGGCCCATTAAATCTCAATCTTATCTGTTCAAATCCAATGCCTTTAATCAGTTTCCACGACACACATGTCAGCTGACATACCTGCAAGGTGACTCACTTTATTCCAATTAAACTAGATTGAGATTAAAAACAAACATCCAACAGCTGGAATGTGACATGTGGGTCAGACTCTTCTGAGTCTAGTGGGGTAACCCAGCAGAGATCAGAATGCTCTTCAAAAACCAACAACCAACGGGCACATGTCTCTCGGCATGCTTGGAGTCTACAGGGCCAAATGGTGGAGTATCATGGCAGTGCCAAAAATTCTTCTTTGATGACACAGAAAAGAAAACTTCTTTCAAAGTAGTTATGCAACCCGAGAGAACACAATGAGTCCACTGTGTGCATCTTGGGGCTGTCTATGAACACATTATTTCTATATTTTTCTCTGCTGTAAACTTCAACCCGAAGACCAACATTATTTCAAGTAAACAGTCTACTTTTTCTTTGTAAAAACATGCCACAGAGTGCAACGTTATTATTTCTCTATTCATTTTTCTGGTTAAAGTTGACATTTCTATTTTAACGGTCAATTATATCATAATCTGAATTTGCCAAAAGTCTTTTTTTAATATTTAAACACTGCACTGTTTAATTTTTTAATACTTAAATATAAAAATAAAGGTTAGAAAATGTAAGAACTCATCTTATGAAATCTCATTAGGGAAGGAGTTTTTATTCACTCCGTATTATTGGCATTTCTCAATTTCAGTAATCATTAATATTTTTAAAAGCTGTCAGCAGATGCTTACAACATTTCTTTTAGATACTATTTCCATCAAAGATGGATTTCAATTACCTCTTTAACTCTTACTGTCATTTCCCTATTGTTTTGAAGTATTACTAATTCTTCCATGTTCATCTGTATTCTGTAAGATTTTTCTTGTATCCAAGCAACTCCCTTTATAAAGTGACTTTTTTGTGTGTGGATGACATATTCAGAACATAACCCTGCATGTAAATATATATATGCACGTATTTTTTTTTTAAGTAATTTTCACGAAACTACTCAGAAAGAAACCTGAACTTTGGGAACGGACAGCTATTCCTCAAAGTTCTGTGTCACCCTAGTTATCTAAACAATTCAGATGTGTCTCTTTTGAGGATTTTTTTTTTTAAATGTTGATTCTTTTTTCTTTTTAGAAGTGATTCAGGTCATCAAAATAATTCTTACAATGGAAAATATAAAAGAAGACAATAAAAACCTCTCCAAACAACCATGAGAGAACCAAGGCAGTAAGGTGCCAACTCAGTAGATAGGAACTTGAGAAATACTTCAGGATTGGGCAGATAGCCAAAGAACCAGTGAGGCAACCTGCTGATTCTGATGCAAATGAAAAACTTGAATGACTCCTCATATTCATCTTGACTAAGAAAACCATCAGAGATTATTTCACTTCCACTTTCCCTTATAAAGCATGTCTCTGAGATTGACACATGCAGAATTTTTAAGAATATATTTATGTAAAGTATACAATTCTTCTATGAAAGCAACTGCATCAAAGACTTTAAAGAAGCACAGTCAGGGTGGAGAGGGGAAATCTGTGAGTATAGACTCGATTAAGTATGACTGAGAAGTAATGCAACAGAATAATGATGAGTGCAGAGGCTGTAGCAGTGGGCAGCTGAGACCCCTGGAGGTTGTGCCACTCAGTCAGGTCATCTTCCTCTGCTGTGGTCTCCTCATCAAAAAGGGGATGTCAGTATCAATCCCTCTCTCACAAGGTTGTCCTAGGATTATGTAAATTTAGCTTCATAAAACTATATATAGAGTGTGGGGTGCCTGGGTGTCTCAGTTGATTAAGTGTCTGCCTTCAGCTCAGGTCATGATCCCAGGGACCTTGTGTAGGGTTCCCTGCTTAGCTGGGCATCTGCTTGCTTCTCCCTCTCCCTCTGCCCAATCCCTGCTCATGCTCTCTCTCTCTCACAAATAAATCAAATCTCTCTCTCTCTCTCTCTCTCTCTGTCTCTCTCTCTGTATGTATATATATATATATATATATATAGTTTTGTTTTTTAAAAATTGATTAATTTTTATCTTATTATTTTTTAAATATTTTATTTATTTATTTGACACAGAGAGAGAGAGAGAGAGAGATCACAAGCAGGCAGAGAGGCAGGCAGAGAGAGAGGAGGAAGCAGGCTCCCTGCTGAGCTGAGAGCCCAATGCGGGCCTCCATCCCAGGACTTTGAGATTATGACCTGAGCAAAAGGCAGAGGGTTTAACCCTCTGAGTCACCCAGGTGCCCCCAAATTGACTAATTTTTAAAGCAGTGTTATGTTTACAGGAAAATCTCTGTACTTTCTCAGAGATTTCCTATATACCCCTCGCCCCACACACACATGGCCTCCCCTGCTGTGTACATCATTCCCCAGAGTGGTGTATTTGTTACAACTGATGAACCTACACTGACATGTCATTATCACCTGAAGGCTATAGTTTACATCAGGGTTCACTGGTGCTGTTGTACATTCCGTAGGATGTGACATATGCATGAGGGCATATACTTTAATAATAAAAAAGTGACTTGAGTGTTAGGAGCTAAATTGTGACACTTTGGGGGGATTGTTAAGGAAATTCCTTTCTATAAGGAAACTAGTAATTCTCCCTCAAGCCCCTTCACCATCCACTGAAGGTTATGATGAGGGAGTCAATTAGTGGTTAAGCATACATGACCTAATGGGGAAAAAATGTGGTTTTTGTAAGAAGAAATTATGATGACTGGAGCATTATGGCTCTTTGTTAGGTCATGACAAATGGGAAATACATAGATAAAATTTTAAAAAAGTAAAAGAAAGTCGTTGTATTAATGAAGATAATGTTTTGGTGTTATGTATTTTGCAGGAGACTAGCTTTTAGTGGATTGCTTTGGTGAATTCTAACAAAATAAAATGTATTATTTTGGAGAAACAGGAATGATGATATGAAACTCACTGCCTGAAAAGAGAATAGGTTGAAAATATTAATTAGAGTAAGGTCAATTTAGATAAATTCATAAATTACTGATGTATATTAGTGGAAGGCAGAGATTTACTCACTTCCACCCCTGGAGTAGATACCTGTGCAAATGTAACCAATGTCTGTATCTTTCATGGTGATACTTCTCCACAGGCTACCACCCTAACATTAAATGGGCCTTGCTTCTGTCACCTGAAGCAAAGCCATACAGAAACAGGCCTGGTTGAGACAATATTCTAGAAAGGAAACTACTAACAAAAGGGGGTTTGGATTCCTTTGGATATTAAAATTCTGACTCTATATTAAATCCCCTAGATTAAAATAGGGCTCAGTTGGTTAAGCAACTGCCTTCGGCTCAGGTCATGATCCCGGAGACCCGGGATCGAGCCCCACATTGGGCTCCCTGCTCGGCAGGAAGCCTGCTTCTCCCTCTCTCACTCCCCCTGCTTGTGTTCCCTCTCTGGCTGTGTTTATCTCTGTCAAATAAATAAAATCTTTAAAAAAAAAAAAAAGAAAATCCTGACTATAATGGCTAAGAGAAAATGATTTTATATTCATATAAGGCAAGACCCAAAAGAAATCTTTGCATAATAACTATAGAAAAGTACAACTGGATTAAGTGAAAATACTGGCTCTATAATATGAAATAACCTCATGGTGGGGAGGGGGAGCTCCCCTTTTCCTGATATGCCACCACATGAATCCACTCTCAAGTCAGTTAACACACTTTGTTGTAACTGCTAATCTAAAAGGATGGTCTTCTTCTTCTTCTTCTTCTTCTTCTTCTTCTTCTTCTTCTTCTTCTTCTTCTAAAGATTTTATTTATGTATTTGCGAGAAAGCATAAGCAGAGGGAGTGGCAGGCAGAGGGAGAGAGAGAAGCAGACTCTCCACTGAACAGGGAGACCACTGCAAACTCGATCCCAGGACCTGGGATTGTGGCCTGGACGGAAGGCAGACACTTAACTAACTGAGCCACTCCAGTGCCCCTAAAATGACAGAGTCTTCTTTAGAACTTGAGAAGTGCTGGGGCGCCTGGGTGCCTGGGTGGCTCAGTGGTTAAGCCTCTGCCTTTGGCTCAGGTCATGGTCCCGCAGACCTGGGATTGAGCCCCACGTTGGGCTCCCTGCTCAGTGGGAAGCCTGCTTCTCCCTGTCTCACTCCCCCTGCTTGTGTTCCCTCTCTGGCTGCGTTTCTCTCTGTCAAATAAATAAAATGTTTAAAAAAAAAACAAAACTGGAGAAGATACTTGCTGAACATCTACTGCATGGGGAAGTCAAAAGTCTGAAAGTGGGCCATAAAGACAAAGCTCACGCTCTCCTCTAGCCAAGAGAAAATAAATGCTGATAACAAGCATGAAAGAGAGTTACATGCATGTTACAAATGTGACTAGCATAAGTATGTGTCACAGATTTAGAATGCTCTGTAATGAAGTTCTGATACACCTTATCTATTTATTTCCACTCAGCTTATGGTGCGGGCACTTACAGAACACTTGTCTGGGTTCTGCTATAGTCTACGTTTCTCTTCCTTCATTGTCCAACAAGTGCGCATGCCCAGTGCGTGGGGGACTGGGTGGGACTGCACGTGCCCTTTTGGGTAATTCTCTATTTCGTATTCCTGAACTGGATTGAACTTTTTTTGAGACTTTTGTTACTGTTTGTGTCACTCTCTTGCTGTGTACATATGCAAGTATTCAAGGCTTCATATCAGTTGAGTCCTTTAATGCAATGTTGCTGAGGAGGCTTTGCTTCCTTTTTTTTTTTTTTTTTTTTTTTTTTTTTTTTTTTTTTTTTTTTTTTTTTTTTTTTTTTTTTTTTTTTTTTTTTTTTTTTTTGCTTTGCTTCCTTTTAATGTGCTACATGAACTGTGGCTCACTTGCTTGCCATATTTATTATCCAGGGAAATGCTGGTCCCTTTCTTCTGAATATTCTGTGGCCTGGCTTTCCTACTGTGTGGCAGTGTAAGGAGAGTAAGACAATTAAACTTCATTGACGGACAGGCTCACTTCCTGCCTGATTGGAGTCTAAGAATAAACACCATGGAGAGTCACACATGGAATGACCAGACTCTGCCGGGGTAACACTCAAACCCACTGTCACCTTCCTCCCAGCTCCTCCCTCCCCCTCTCCCTCCACCAGGATTCAGACGCCCAAGTGGTGTCCCAGTTACGCTGAATAATAGTATGTGGCAAGCACTACCAATATCTGCAATGAAATATTATGCTTTCTGGATAATTGCTCTGATCATTTCTATCATTTCTTATTAAAAATGTATATATAGCTCTTAAAGAGCAAAGAACAGGGAAAGGAGGGGAGGAAACTGCATCTTAGAGATACGTGGGTTGCTTAATTTTTTTCATTTATTTAATCATCACATTAATATTTCCTTATAGTTCACATTTTAAATAAAACAAAACTAAGGGTCAGAGAGGTTGACTAATTTACACACATTGCATGGCGAGGAAGCAGAGCCAGTGATCTTTCTGCTACACAATAAATTCCACAAAGTGGAGAATTAAGACCTCAGTCACACTAGCCAAGAAACACTGCATTAATTTATATGGATGGTTCATGCAGGGTAGTTTTTGGATCTGAATGTATGCATCATTGGCATACATTTTTGTTACTTTGTGTAGAGAAATGGAGATTTATTAACCACTATACAAGACTGAAGACCAGATATTAAAAAAAAAAAAAAAGATGTTTTGTAAATGTGTAAATGTTTGTTTTGGAATACACTGGGCTAGCCCTTAAATTCTTTCACTTTACCTTTCTTCCACATCTTAATCTTAATTACACATTTTTTTTTCTTTGAGGCAACAAATTCCTTCCTCTTTAGATCTGTGCCCTACAATAACCCAGAGCCCAGAACATAAACAAAGACACATTTGGAAGCTCCCACAAGATCAGCAGATCCTGCAATTTGTTCTTTCCTCCTCCCCCCTCTCCCCTACTCAGATGGGGCTTCTGTGAGTCTCCCCCGGGGCAATGAATGCATGGTTCTAGGGAGAGGATTGAAAACACTGGCTGGAGCTGTTATATTGGACCACAGTAAAGGGGTAAATGGCTAATACTTATGGTCAGCAAGCTCATTTATAGAATCCCAACTATTAATAAATGAGTGCAATCGACATAGTTTGACACCAACACTTTGGAATTTAGGACTTGTAACTGGAGAGGGAATGATTCTGCCAGAGCATCTTTTCAACTTTTTAATATAACTGGGAAGCCTGAATCTGCTTTAATCATCTATGAATTTCTTTTATTTGCCCCGATTTACTCTTGGATGTCTACAAAGCCTGAGACCTCATATAAAACTTTAGGAAGGGGTTTTGTAGTATAGTTTTTCTTTTAATATCTGAAACTTGCTATAGCATGCACTGCAATTTCCAGACAGTTTAGTATCATTAGAGAAAAGCTATAGAAATCTAGCTTCCTATTTTCACATTGTAGAGTTCTATATTAAGGACTACGAATGAAGGAACACCCATCAGATGAGGAGTTTGTCCTTTAAAGTGAAAAGCTCCCTTAACCAGGACATTCAGAACTTTCCCAAAATGGACTTGTTTTCAGCTTGTTCGTCTTTTCCTCCTCCCTACTGTTTTTTAAAAGATTCATGTCCATTTTTGGTGACAATTTATTATTTGAAGTCATCTTCCAAGAGCAAGCAGGAAATGTCTTTGTAAAAAAGAGTCTGAAACTAACGTCGTGTGCAAAAGAAACGCATCGCAGATCAGTAGGGACAGTTCCTAAGCAGATGGTGTTTTAAAAGTTTTCCTGAAAGAATGCTGTTTGGAGCCTGGAACATATTTTTCACAGAAATATTATGAATGGTTGTTCAGTTCTAAGGTCAATGCTTTGAGGCCATGTGCCTTGTGGAGTAGCTGAACTGTAGAACTGTTTTACTCCTATTTTGTGATAGTTTAGGATACTATTATGGCGTATCACCTATCAGGACAGTGGATGTAAGGTGCTGGGTAGTGTCATAAGCAGGATAGAATAATGCAGGTCCGGTAGCACTGAACTGCTATAATCCTTCACGTGAGGGGTAAGGACTGCGACAGGAGCATGTAAGTTAGAATAGTGATTTTAACGGTGATTATGATCTGGTCAAGTAGATTGCACCTTTTGGGGTAATTTTACACCATTTTTCTTACATACGTACTAAGTAAGAGTATTACAGTGTCAGCATTTTAGATTGGGTCTGTGTTACAATCCATCAGCCATAGGATCCTGGGGAAACACCTGTCTTGGGAAAATATGGCCAGCGTATGGCTTATACATTCCTTCTCTACCTTTACTTGCTTCCTGCTTCTTTAGGACTCTGTCTGCCTGTCCCTATCTCTCCTCTGGCTCAGTGTTAGGGCTAAGATTATACAGCATGCTGGTCAACTAATCATGGCTTAAGCCGACTTCTTAGGTGGTTCGAATGCCCACTGAGACGAGGAATCACTGGATTGGAACTTGTGCACTTAAAGGGTATCCTGGCCCCCACTGCTTCACCAACATTCAGTCTAATTTTCTGTCTGCCTACCCTCCTTCCACATTTCCCACTGTCATAAATCCTTCTCGTGCTGCTGTGAGCGAACATGCTGGGAGACTGACCTTTTTTCTCCTAGACATCTTGTAGAGACACAGGCTTGGTTCAGACACTGTGCTTTGGCTCCTTTTCATTACACAGTGTTTCCTATAGGGAAAAGCCTTCGCTCCTTTGATTTGCCATCCTCACCATTTATACTCAGGATGGTAATGGGGATTCGAGGGCAAAACACAGTTAATGAAAAGAACAATACATCCTTTGTTGAGGGGCTGGAAACTACCACAATTTGATTAAAATATATAGCTGTATTAAATCAGTAAATTTTGGTTTCTGAGCAGGCCAACGTTGAATTGCCCAGTTGAGAAAAAGCAGGATGCTCAGTCCTGCTCTGGGACACCAGGAATGGAAGCTGATCATATTTCAGAGGGGGACAGTATGAGCATCAGAGTTAGCAGAAAGAAGGGCAAAGGGAAAAGAAATCTTACTGATTCCACAGCAGCTTTAGACAAGTTCTCTAGAGGTCTTTTGAAGATCCAAAATTCATGCCTCAGTTAGTCTCAGAATCTAGCATGTTGCTAAAGAACATTTAGTGCCATTTTACCAATCATAAAGATAATTTAGCAAAGAGGAGTGGGTCAAGCATTTGTAATATGTGCTTCTTAAACTGTGATAGTGAAATCACTTCGGTGGGCAACAATTAGTGTTAAAAGTGGACCAGAAAAAGCAGTACAGAATAAAATCCATCCAAGTAAATCCTATGGGATAAGGATTAAATTTATGTTCTAGATTTCTCTCTTTCCGTGTATTTTGGGTCATGATGTAATGTGTCTTCTACTGAGGGTCTTGGTCAAAAGTTTAAAAGCTATTGGTCTATGCTAATGGTTTAGGTAAGATGCATAAAAATAGTCATTTTTTATAGGCTTAGGTTAGAGGAATAAGACCTAGGGGTACAGATTATTGTCTTTCAGGTCCTATGCCTGCAGCCAAGTCTAGTTTCCTTAGGGGGCAGAAGCCAGTAGATTCAGGGCAAGGAATTAAATGTATGAACTGCTCATAGGCATATATAAAATAGAACCACTTGTCCTATGATATTATGTTACTCTAAAAACTGAACTCTTTTGTAAATCAATCAGCAGGACTATTAACTAATAAATTATTATACAAATAATATCCAGAAAATATTTAAATAAATATGCCAGTATACTTTTCATTAAATTGGAATCATTCTTTAACCTAATCCTCCTTTTTTTTTCCTCATAGAAATAAATACAAACTTTCAGTCTGAGCAATTTTTTTCTCTCCTTTGGGCCAGTCTGCCTCTTTTATATTTGGCTTGCTTCTTCTGTGTCCTTTTCCACAAATTTCTGATTTCCTCTCTCCATGGCCTTTTGCTCCAATCAGAAGGGAGAGAGAAATGGGATGATCTTTTTCTCTAATGATGGTCTTCTTCTAATCAAGAACAATTTTTGGGGTACCTGGGTGGCTCAGTTGGTTAAGCAGCTGCCTTCAGCTCAGGTCGTGATCCTGGAGACCTGGGTTCGAGTCCCACATCGAGCTCTCTGCTCGGCAGGAAGCCTGCTTCTCCCTCTCTCACTCCCCCTGCTTGTGTTCCCTCTCTGGCTATGTTTCTGTCAAATAAATAAAAATCTTAAAAAAAAAAGAATAATTTTCTTCCATATAAATAAGTATTTCTTCCCTCTTAATTTCCTTTGAAGCCTGAAGCTAGTATAAAAGCTAATTTGAAATTAGCATACAATCGGGTTCCTTATTAGTCTCTATAGGCACTTTTTATAGATATATAGGTTGGCCAGGGTCACAGATCCCTGACAGAAATTACTTCCTCTTAAAGGGCCTGAACACATTTTTCTTTAGAATATGTAAAAATAGGGACACCTGGGTGGCTCAGAGGGTTAAGCCTCTGCCTTCGGCTCAGGTCATTCTCTCAGGGTCCTAGGATCGAATGCCGCATCAGGCTCTCTGCTCAGCTGGGAGCCTGCCTCCCCCTCTTTCTCCGCCTGCTTCTCTGCCTATTTGTGTATTTCTGATCTCTCTCTCTGTCAAATAAATAAATAAAATCTTAAAAAAAAAGAATATGTAAAAATATTGCTCAAAATACAATATGATGATTAAGGAGAGATATGAATCGATTCTCTCATAGTCAGTATATTTAATGACCTTCTTTTCCACCCTCCATACCTTTCATAAGAAATAGTAAAAATGACTCCAAAATCTACACCTTTCAAAATTAATGGTAAATATGTCCTGATCAAGTACAGCGTTCTGTTTTGTCTATCTGTGAGAAAAGCAAGTCAAAACAGAATTGGTATATAGAAAATGTCAGTGAATTACCAAGCCTTTTCTCTACAAGATTCTTCTTGAATTATCTATAAACATTTTTTAAACTGTAACATTTAAATTTAACCAATTGTCACTAATACCTATATGAGAAAATTTTAGCCTGGGGTCGTTTTATCATCTGAAATTTCATGTGAAATATATGGGTCTGGAGAAATGTCTATAGTTTTTAATGATTCACTTTTTTAATGAGTATAATAAATAATTGGAATGTACCACTCATACCACTCTATGAACTGTGACAATTGTATTCACCTGTGTAGTTATTACTTAAAAAAACATATAAAAGATTTCCATCGTTCAGAGTTTCTCGGGTACCTTTTCCAATCAATTTTTCATCTACCATAGAGTGACTACTTACTGATTTTTATCACTATAAGTTAGTTTTGCTGATTTTTGAAAGTCACCTTAATGGACTCATATAATATATATGCATTTCTGTCTAATTTCTAATGTTTTTGAGCTTCATTATGTTATTACATCTATCAATAGTTAATTCCTCTTCACTATTGAGCAGTATTCTCCCATATGACTATATCACAATTCCACTATCTTCTTTTCTCTTTTTTTTTGATTTTTTTATTACCTTATTTTATTTTTTCAGTGTTTCAAGATTCATTGTTTATGTCTTCTTTTCTCTTGACAGACATTTGATTAATTAAGGGTGCCATGAACATTCTTGTACATATATTTTTGAGGACATATCTTTTAATTTTTGGGGGGGGTATATACTTAAAATACAAAAAAATTGTAGTATATACAAAAAATATACTATATATATTTTTTGGGGGGGCATTTATAGGTATAACTACCTATGAGTGGAATTGTTAGTTCTTTAGGTAGGTATTTTAACTTTATTAGAAACAGATCTGTGGTTTTTAATAACTTGCAAAAAGATCTTTACATCCCAAATTTAATTTTTTTTTTTAAACATTGCTTCTAGGGCATGTGTGCAGATGTTTTTGGTTATTTTAAAGTCTTTTCTCACTTCTCCTCCTCAGGCTTCAGTTACTTTAAAATGAGTGCTGGACTGTGTCTTATGTCTATAATGCATTAGTACATTGGTACATGTTGAAATTAAATGTTTTTCATAAATTCTTGGATAATAGCTTAATCACATAATAGATAAAATCCACTTGAATATAAAGTCCAAGAGGGCAGGAACATTGTTCTGATCTCTGCTGTAACCAAAACCCTAGGATCCTAATTGCAAAGAGCAGGTGTTCAATAAAGGTGTGCAAAATAAATGAATGAATGAAGTATTAGAAATATGTTGGGAGGCATTCAAATCACTTTTAGTGTTTCGCTTAATTCTCATAGTCGATCTTTGAGTTAATTCCTCTTATTACTCCCTTTTTTTAAAGTGAAGAATTTTGGCCTAGAGAGGTTAGGTAACACCCCCATTTTCACATAGCAAACAAGCTAGGATTTGAATCCAGGTGGTGTTATTGCAAAGCCAACAATTTGGACTCATTAAAAAAGACCGCATGTTTGTGTCTCTTGCTCTTTAAGTTTTGTTTCAAGAAGCCTAAAATAACCTTCACATATTTTCTAGCTGTATCTTTTTGGAAGGAAAAATCCTGGAGAGGAATTTCCACTAACTGGCTTGGAATGGCGTTTCTTCCATTTTTATTCTTAGAACTACATGAATTTTCCTCAAAATTATATTCTGGTTTATTTCTATAATGGAAGTCGGGGTCCCATTTCATTTTTATTATAGATGAAAGATATGAAAGTCCACCTACACAATTCTTGAATACTTTTGTTTTCTTTTATATCATTTTAATTTGCATCAAGGAAGGCTGAAAATTTTGATGTTTCTTATGTGGGTAAGGAAAAACATTGAATCCGAAGTATGTGATTGCTGTGATAAAGGCTGCATTGTATAGCCCTTTGGGGGTGTCATGGATCTGGGGACATTGTGATAGGATGGTATCATTTTCATAATTCTTAGCCATTCCTCATAACTAAGTTTTTAGTAACATAAGCCTCCACCTCCTCTGTCTTTTCATGGGCAAGTATGGTCCCCCCAGCTGCCAGGGAATTTGAGGATGGGCCAGTACATTCTCATGAATTGACTTTGTCATCAGAGCTTACATTTCGTTACTGTTTCCAAAACTTATCTCTTGCTATCTCTGCAAAATTTCCTCATATCTGAATTATGCCCCTGCTTATTTTGATAGAAAAATGTCAATAAGTGGATTCTGATTAATATTTATCTCTATGTAGCCAAACCAGGACCAGCTAGGCTTCAAATTGTTGTTTGTTAATGAAATTGCTCCTTGATTATTATATTAGGAGGAGACACCACCTCTTGCTAAGACATACTGACCTAAAATTTCTCCAAATCCTCAACAGCCTCCCATGAGTACATTAGAGGCAGTTCTCTTCTCCTGTAGTGAGCCAGAGATAAACAAGTTTTGAGGCTGGAAAAGAGTGACCAGAAATTGGTTTGTAAGCCTAAATGTGATAATCATATCTGCTTTTGCTGCAGTGAAAATAAATAAAAGAAACCTCATTTAACATGGAGTTGGGCAGCCCTGAAGAGGGAGATTTCATGAACTACCACTCATCATAGGAAGCAGACTTTGCATTTCCCAATATAAAGAAGCTCACTTTATATACCCGCCCCAGAAAGACAGAAGAATTTCTCATTGCCCAGCAATAGCCCAGCCAATGAGAACTTAGCAAAATAGCCCAACTTTCTCCTTTCCCCTATAGAAGGAAGCCCCTCTCCTTTGTTCTTCAGACTTGCCTATGGTTTGCTTTCCTTAAACTGTTGTTCTTCTGCTATCCCTGAATAAACTAATTTTGCTGGTAAAATAACTGGCTCTTTTGTCTTTCTTTCTTTCTTCCTTTCTTCCTTTCTTCCTTCCTTCCTTCCTTCCTTTCTTTCTTTCTTTCTTTCTTTCTTTCTTTCTTTCTTTCTTTCTTTCTTTCTTTCTTTCTTTCTTTTTATTTGACAGAGAGAGAGATCACAAACAGGCAGAGAGAGGCAAGCAGAGTAAGAGGGGGGAAGCAGAAGCTGGATGTGGGACTGGATCCCAGGATCCTGAGATCATGAACTGAGCTCATGACCTGGGCTGAAGGCAGAGGCTTAATCCTCTGAGCCACTCAGGTGTCCCCTCTTTTGTTTTTAATATAAGCACCACCAATAAAGGAAAATTCTCCCATCAAAACATCGTGTGGTTTTACAACTTTTCAGCAGAATGCTTTAACCATATAAAAAATTATCTGTACCAAGAAAAACTTACCAATCCTTATCTTCTTAGCTTGGCTAACAAAGTTTGTAGATTTGAGATTCTTTAAAATTAGGTCCAATCTCTTCTCCAAAGATGAGGATGCAAAGCAGTCCCCATATCATTAATATCTATTATTCTAATTGACAACTAAAGCAATATTCCTTAAGTGACAGTTCCAAAGAAAAGTGCTATGAACCAAACAAATAATTTGTTGTTGTTGTTAATCCAGTCATTTCCTTCTTCTTATAGAATAGTCCACAAAGTAAAACCAGGGCTGTTATCTTACTTAATACTCTCAAATGCCAAACAAGATTATGATTCCTTGCCTATGATCTCCTGTAATTCTAACCAGTTCTGTGAAAGTACAGAGCTGTTTTGGCATTTCACGCTTCTGCTGCTTCATCATCAAAGCCAAGCTCTCTTGCTGCAGCCTCTTACCACATTCATAGCACAGACATCTTTGAACAACCGTGTCTTCAGTCATCTTTTTAACAGAGGACTCTAATCCCGCGATCCTCAAATGCCATACCAAATTTAGGTTTTGTTGACACTTCTCTGATTTTCTAGGGTTTAAAACATTCTCAGATAAAGTTTTGAAGCAAATGATGACAAGGTGTTTTCATGCTTATGTAACCTATCTCAGAGTTATTCCAGACTCAAGATGGAATCCTAACCCTGTACCAAATGGAAGAGAAAACAGCAAGTTATTCCGGTAATCAGAATGCTAGTGTTTTCAGGTATTCAGTGTCGTTCTACTGCCCAAAAGGAAAACCAAAGTGCAAGAAGTTAATGTAGATGTTTTAAAATAAATACATAGAAATGCCGTTTCTGCTTGAATTTTGAATGTCTTTTTTTAATACATTGAATTTCTGTGCAGTGGAAATGAGGGGACTCCATAAAAGACTCTATTAGATTTAGCCTGGGGATAGAAGTTGGACTGGTGAATTTTTCTCAGGGGATATTGTCTAAGAACTACTGAGAACCAGAGGTTGAGGTCTGAGTTGGCAGAATTATGAACACAGTTGAGTCTACACATACAAAACAAAGAGAATAACTCACTAAATA
Organism: Spilogale gracilis; assembly: GCA_004023965.1. Classification (NCBI taxonomy): domain Eukaryota; kingdom Metazoa; phylum Chordata; class Mammalia; order Carnivora; family Mephitidae; genus Spilogale; species Spilogale gracilis. The sequence goes on from PITA01000188.1 coordinate 214,373, forward strand.
TTTTCTCCATCAAAAACTTTAAAGTACTTACAAAAAAGGCGTTTTTTATGTACTGAGTCATTAACTTTGTATGTGTAGATAGAGGTTGTGTGTTTAGAATTATTTATTTGTGGAATTTGAGGTGATACTTTCAATAGGGTTGTTTGAAGTGCAAATAAAATTGAGCAAAGCTTCAATGCAATATTTATATAGCAATTTAAAGGTAACAGATGTTATTCTATGTATTATTATCTTTTTATCCTTCCCATAAAACATTGCAGTATGTCTAAATTATCATTCCTAATGATGAGAATAGTGAAGTTCAGTTGCCCAAAATTATACAGCCAATAGAGGTGAAAACATGTCCCTACTTAAACCCACTTCTGGAATGAATCTCTTTATTATATTTTCTGTTTTCTTTTTTTCTTGCTTCTTATGTTTCTTTTGTTTCAGAAATATTTTTTTACAATTGCCTTAAAATCAGGTGAAAACTTTAGATCTTGCTCCCAGAGAGGCCTTGTGTATGTGTGTGTGCATAGGCTTCCACATCATGTTTATTCTGTATGGTTTGGTTTGCTGCAGATACAGGGTGGCATACCAATTAGATCGCACACTATTTACTTTAGGAAACTTACATTCAGATTAGGACTTTGCCTGTTTTATGGCATGAGGCAGATGAGAGCTGGACTGCCTGTGAGGGTACATTATGGAGGCTTTTTGCCTTGCTTTGCATCCTCTTCTGGATTATTCAGTTATCAGCCATATGGCTGGGGAAAAAATACCCTCTGCAGCTTCAGTTTTCATTTTAATAAGCATCGTAGGATTGCTGTAGAGATTAAAGGAAATAAGACTTGTAAAATTTTTAGAACAGTACCTAAAACATGGTAAGCAATCAGCAGAGGTTGTATATTGTCATTGTTGTCATAGTTGATTTGGGGTAGTGTAACTGGTAAGAGCAGCAAAGAAACCAAGGGGAGGGGAGAAGTATATGCATGAGGTATGTTTGAATGCTGAGATTACCTGAGGAGCAAGGTAGACATCCAATTTTGTGTACTCAGCCAATATTAAACAACAAAGGAAGCGTAAATGAAAAACACACTGATATCAAAGATGAACCTAGGGGATGTTAATGAACAGACTCAGAGAGCAGTGTAGAAACCCAAGGGGCTGTGCTGGATTGGGAGCTTGGACTCAAGGGGTCTTATGTTGGACCATTTTGTATGAAGAACAGCATAGCTTGAGCCTGCATATTTGTAGGCCTCTGGGTCTCACATCCTGATTGGCCTGAGAATTAGGACAGGATTAAGTTGGGAGGCCTAACTTGGGGGCCCGAAGGGAAAAAAGGCTGAAGTCTGGGAGAAGGGCTGAAATGAAGTGCTAAATTCTTCTCTATGAACACTAATCACTGTAAGAGTTCACAGGAAGAAGAATAAGTCAATAAATGTGGGAGACATTAATTGTAACTATGGAACCAGAGATGAATCTTAGATGATTAATAAGATTTGGTGAAGAATAGGCAGAGGGAGATAAGGAGTAAAAATGGCCAAAGGCCCTTAGACTGGAATGAGGATCTCGAGGCATATTCATAAGCCAGTAATGCTCCTGGTCTGTATCACACACAGTTGTAGATATAAAGTCCATAGGTAGGAAAGAATGAATTAGGGAGGATTTTATCAATCTGGCACAAAATGACAAGAAAGACAAATGGAGTCATTAATGGTTCTTAGCAAAGAAATGACACATAACACCAAAAAACAGGACTTACACATAACACATAGTGTTCAGGAAAAAATAGTTTGAGACACAGTAAGATTATGGAAAACCATTTTCTGAATACATACTGTGGGCCAGTATGACATGTAAGATGTAATTTCATTTGTTAATACAATCTTGTGTTTAGGCATTAATGTGACCTTTTTCCTGAAGAAAGGAACTGAGGGCTTAAGGATGTAAAGTGACTTACCCAAGGAACAGATCCAGTTATACTTGATTTCAAAGTATGCTCTGTTTTCCTGTGTCGGGCAATCGTTCACAGTAGTGCAAGGGGTGGGAAGAAACTTGAATGATTCATGCAACCAATGATGCAAGTCCAGATGAAAGAAGTGGCATGGGACAAATAGAGCTTTCTCAACAAAAGGTAGCTTTCCTTCTCTTTCTTTTCCAACCACAGCGTTTGTGTCTTTCTTGTTGCCAACTCATTCATCTTATAGTCAAGATATTCTTATACATGTCTTATCCTTACTATCCTTATTTCTGCTGTTTTGTTTTGTTTGTACTTGTATTGCGGGTGTTTTTTGTACAGTATCTTAAAACACAACATCAAAGGATATTTGTGAAGTCAGATGAGTGCACCCTCCATAGTAGGCAAGACAAACAAGCTTTCAAAGCAGATCAACCTGGTTCTGGGTTAGAGATTCACCACATATCACTTCAGTGCTATTAGTTAATGCACTGGATGTTTTTAGAATAACCATTCCCTCACCTATAAGAAGTATGAGAATAAAACATCATGCATGGGATTGTGGGGATGAAGGATGTCAAGCCTATGTCATACAAAGTTCCTGAATCAAATGGAATAATAATGAAGTTAATTCTCTTCTCTCTTCCTTTCTATGAACTATTAAACATTTCAGAGATGTCTCACAGAAAAACGAAAGTAAGTGAAGAAAAAAATAATAAAAAGTTAATTGCATTAATAAAAATGGAAGTAAATAAGTAGAATAGTTTGACTGATGAACATTCTACAAATCATGGTTAATGATGCTTTGTTCCAAAAGCTATATATATTAGTCTTTAGACAAAACCTCAGACCATAACCTATACATTCATTAAACCTGAAATAGGCAAATGGATTGCACTCAAAAGTCAATAGACTGAAGAGAATCACTTCTTAAGGAACATTTTCTATTTGTTATTGGCTCATTTGGACCTCAAGGATAAAGGATACTACTTATCAGCTAATTTATACAATGATGAGAATGACAGATAATATAATGGATGAGAGAACCAAGATGAAAAATTATTTCAATAGGCTCAAATAATGGACCAAAACTAACAAGATAAAATTTAATAGGAATCAACATCAATACCTGCATTTAGGTTCATGCTATTAATTCTACTTATAGGAGAGAAAAGACAAGTCTAGAATGTAATTCCTATAAAATCTATCTTGGAATTTTTGTTGACCCAAACCAGATGAGCTTATAATGTGAATTCACTGTGAAAAATAAGTACAGCACAAAATAGGGGGCTAAAAGAAAAAAAATGGAGTTGGGGGCAGTGGGAAATTTTTAAAGGATTTGTAATACTTTTTCTACTCGTATTAATTTAACATCATCTAGTTGTGAACCTACATCAATCAATTATTTCCTTTTAATGTTTGTCAATGTTTCTGAAGTCTTGGAGTTAATAGACGTGTTCACCCCTGTCCCTGGGCTAAAATCCTGTCTCCTTCTGCTTGTTAAGTTTTAGCAAATATACCTCTTCACCTGCCCAGTGAGGTCAAGTAACTTTGTGCTGTGAAATCCAGAGGTAGTTTTTTGTTGTTTTACATGTATTTTACATGTATGCCCATCTAGGAGAATGGGAGATGGTGTCTAGTTCCCAAATGTGACGTCCACCCCCCCTCAAAAGACATTCTCCAAATGTTGCAGTCAACTCTTAACTCTGACATTTTCCTTCTCACTCCAATTTCTGGGATTCTATTACCCTTGGGAGACTCTCAGTGTGCTCACTGTGGGCCTGGGGAGTGCAGCTATGAGTGTTTGCTGCAGCCATGGTCACTGGCTGTTCTAGTTAGGTAAGCAGTACTAAACTCTATGTATACAATTGTGAATGCCTTGACCATCCCTACCTATTTCGGTGCTCAACATGAGTTACCTTTGGACAATTAGCTTTTTACCCTACTCAGTGACATGCTGCCATCTAGAGTCTTGTATTTGGCCAAGAATGTTGACAAATTGACCATAGCTGCCTAGTCCCCATTGCCCCATCTCATGGACCTGAGGCTTCCAAAGTCAAACACACAATCAAATAAACAAAACCATGCAACCTGACTTTTATTTCTTTTCAATATTCAGCAGAGACATATTGGATTTTTGTGACCCTCATTGATTCTTCTTGTCTTCTGGCTATCTTGTACGGTGCCACACTTCAGGTGAGGGAAAGAAAGTCTTGTGTTACAGACTTTTTCTTCTCCACCGATGAGACTATTCTTTTAGAATGGTGAGACTAATTTTTTTGGAAAGCTAGCCAGGAAAGGTAATATTGATACAGAAGTTATTAATAGTAAGGTTTTCCTTTTGGATTTGTGCACATATATGTGCAGGGAGGGTGAGGGTCCACAGCAATGCAAAACTCTGTGTCTGGCACCAGGGTAGTCACTCTATAGATTTGCTTCCAGTATCAGTGTATCTTCCGTACACTTATATTCATGCACTTTCCTGGTGAAACCATCAGGCATGAGAGTAATCTCTGTCCTTGAATACCTGCAATTACTTTCAGCCTCTATGCCAAGTCCCCTAATGATATAAACAGATTTCACTGAGACCAGTTGGTCAAGATCACACTTCCATGCTTCCTCACCCAATGGACATTCATTGTTCATTCATAATCCTAAATTACAGAATTTAGTGAATACACACATCAGTGGACATATTTGTGCATTTATCCTTCATTGAACTCACTCTTGCTAAATCACAGGAGTATTTCCTCCCAGAGGATAATGACAGAAGTGCCATCAAGATGATTGAATGGGTTGAAGGCCAAGCCCTCTGAGGAATATTTGTAAGAATCGAGGACATTTCTCTTGTAGAAGTGAAGAAGTGAAGACAGTAGACATGGTGATTATCTTCATATACAAGAAGGGATGATGTATAGAGTGGATTTCTGTTTAACTTTAGAAGAAAGAATTCAGATCCAGAAGTAGAATTTTTAGTGAGGCAGATGAAGTAACAGGTTTAAAGTAGCTAGAGCTCTTTAAAAAATGAATTCAGCTGTCCTTGCGAAGCAGTGGATTCCCAATTATCAAAATGGTGTAAACCAGAGCGTATAGTGATCTGACAGAAATTTGATAATAGTGAGACAACCACATGTGTAATGGAGGTTTCTTTCAAATTAAAGACTCTTGATTTCCCTGTGTCTAGACCCAGAGATGTTCTTTACAATATTTTCAACTGTTGTACATTCTTAGAAGGTTTGCTTTTCCTTGAACTATTTCTGGCATCTATCTCCAATCCTTAGGTTTCTGTGTTCAATGATATGAACAATTTAAATGAGTAAGCTGAATGGCCAGTGTTACACTCCATAGGTACATTTCTCAACCAGATATGTTTCTTCACTTGAAAAAAAAAATGCAGCATCACTTTCAGCAATTACTTTATTGCTGTATCTTTTTCTGTGTGGGAGGAAGCTGAATAAGAAAAAAGTCATTAAACATAGGAAGTGACACTAAAGTTGTTTTTATTTGTTGATTCATGAATCAAGGCATATGTATGTTTGCTAATATAACCTGTTAATTAGAAATACTCATCATTTGTAAATGTTTTATTATTTCAGTCACTTTGATTATTCACAATTACATGGAACCCAAACTTGCCAGGGTAAAACATAAGAGTCATTCTTAACTTGATTGGGAATGGAATAAAACATTCTGAAGATGTACTTCTCATTTTCAGTTTGAGTGATACTTTATTCTTGATTAAGAATTGATCAATAGAGGGGCACCTGGTTGGCTCAGTTGTTAAGCATCTGCCTTCGGCTCAGGTCATGATCCTGGGGTCGTGGGATTGAGCCCCGCATCAGGCTCCCTGCTCTGCAGGAAGCTTGTTTCTCCCTCTCTCCCCCTGCTTGTGTTCCCTCTCTAGCTGTGTTTCTTTCTGTCAAATAAATAAATAAAATCTTAGAAAAAAAGAATTGATCAATAGAAATCAAATTTCCCAAATCCATCTATTAAGATCCCACTTCTTCCAGCTTTTAAAAATGTATATAGAACTTAGTAATTAATTATATCATAGGGATATCATTTTATGTTGTTTTTACTTAAATAAAATTTATTTAGGAGGAGGATATTAAAATATGTGTTCCATATAATATGATGTTAAAGGTAAATAAAATCTAAAGAAGACAAAGTTAAAAACTGGCTAATTGGTGGAAACATGAAAAAGAATATCATAGTCATAGTATAATGATATTTCCAACACATATGGACTAAAATTTATATAGCTGTTTAAAACCCCCAGAATGTAGGAAGGTATATGATCCTTTACAGATGCTCAGTAAAACTTTGTTAAGTGTTAAATAACTACACTCAACATTATTACAATTGAATTTCCATTTTTTTAAGGAATTTTCACCATTCTTGAGAACTGTAGGGTGATGTTCTTTTCATGGGAAGCAGAAAACATACACAGTATATTATGAGACAAAAGCAAAATATTCAAGTCATTACAGTAATTGGATTCATGAGAGATTTGGGAGACAACCCTCCTGGATTAATCTGCTACAATGTAGGGAATTGCAACTATCTGTGGCTTTAGAGCTAGGTTTTATATAGATAAATGCAGTGCAGTCTTGCTGAATTTGTACTATCACATAAAATATAAAAACTTACACTCTTCTTGGATTTTTAAATAATTTCCTTGTTCTCTCTATAAATAACCACATTGGATTTTATACACTATGGTAGTTAATATTCCATATGCAATGCCCATATAGTTATATATATTATTTGAATGAAAACTAAGATAAATGAGTGGTCTGCAACATCTATACTAAGGTAATTAGTGTTTAGAAGAAATAGAATTTTGTTTTTAGTACTCTGAAATTAGAATTCCATTAAGTGATAAATTCTGATAGGTAGTTCAAACCTAGGTAAGATCTCTACAATGTTTGAGCTGAGTAGGTAAGTCAGTACAACTCTCAAAATGTGCAGTTGGCCAAGTTCCTTGACTAAATTCAGAAAACATGCAGTATTCAGAGAAATGAACATGTAGAGTTCTAGAAAACTGAACAGAATTGCTGTCATAAACTCAGAGGGATAATATAATCTTATTTTCAGAAACCATTTAGGCAGACAATTAGGTGAGCTTGCATAGAGGGTTGACTACAGCCTTGAAACTTTCCTAGTGCCAAAGTGTAATTCTAGGTACTTGATGACAGAAAGTGTTTTAAAGAAAATAAAATGCAGAAAATAGTATTTTACACACACATAGACCAACATATTGAGATTTGAGATGTTACAATATTTGATTATTTTCTTGTATTTTTATTTACCACTCGGGTACTCAGGAGTCATTTTGAGAGAATACCCGTGTAGCAGTTAATTTTGATGAATGGATTGATAGATTATAGGTTGAGGACAAGGAAACACTTCTCATCTCTGGGATGTCTATTTGAATTGCAAACAAATGTATTCCTTCTCATCATTGATGTATAGCCTTTGCTGCTATTCCCTAGAGCTTTACATTTAGAGCAGTTTGAAGCACAATTTAATTTAAAGATGTCTGTGCCATTGCAGAAATGATACATAAAGTTTTTCAGGACATACTCAAGGAAGTAGGAGAGAAAAAGAGCAGGAGACAGGAGAACTTAGCGGCACTTTGTTTTCTCTTGTGCATTAATTTGAGGGTCTTGGGGGAGGGTTGGGGAAAAGAATGCAGTTACACTAACATTATGGGTTGGAAATTCTGCCACATATCCATTGAGAGAAAAAAGCCTTAAAAATATTTTTTAAATGATTTAGAGTTGGCTAAATCCAATGCATGTTTTTACCATGAATTTTCCATTTAGAATGTTTTAAAGAATCATAGATTTTTAAAAAGAAAAATGTAACCATATGTTACTGATTCATTCACACTTATCATATTGTTTTTTGTGAGCATGCTGGTGTCCAAAAATTTTTAGGTTTTTTTCAACCAGGAAGTCACATTTTTACAGTGCCAAAAAGGACCTTGAAAGTGGAAAGTTTCAAATTTCATTTTAAACTCAGAACCCAAGGAATTTGAGTGGGTTCTAAACTTGGCAGTGTGCCTTCACCCTAGTTAACATATTGATGGAGTTATATATTCACGAACATGTGGGTTAAAAGTGGAGCTGTTAATTCTGTTTTGATATTGATGCTAGATATATTCATTTTGACTTCCTAGTTGTTTGCCACGAGGAAACAATTGGCCACTTGTTTTATTATTTAAAAAAATTTTTATATCGACCCATATCCTTAAATATACAATAAGTGTTATCAAATATGTAACAAAGCTGGTGTACAGAGAATGCATACTTTTCCCTAAGGGTTATTTGCTAATATGGAACACAGGCCTCTAAAATGTGATGAAAGGAAGGACTGTGGAACAATGGGTCACGATGGCTAATTTTATGGGGAACACATGCATACAATGTAATTTAAAACACATGCTACAGCAGTTATAGTAAAAGGCTCAGAGAATTAGAATGGAATTCTGCTTCATAAAAAAAGAAAACAGTTCCCTCTTTCTCCTGACAAAATTGTGTTTCTCCTCTAGGAAAGAGATCCCATTCACTAATGTTTTAACAGTTGCAAGGCCCACACACAAGCCTCCCATCTATTCTCTCAATGTCCTCTTCCAGGTATGCTCCAACCGCTGTGGTTGACTCTTCAGGGTTGTGACATGAAATTAAAGGCAAATGGTCCACTATGTATCTGGCATCTTTTTAATGCAATATTTATTAACTATTTTTTCAAGACCAAAATATAGCATGTGATTTATTTAATCTCTCTCTTACACAATGTGCTCCAGTCTATTAAAATAGGAATTTTAAGGGAGAGGAACAGGTCATTCTATCTATTCCTCTGTTTTAGACAGACACTTCAGGCTTAAGGTGCAAGCCTAAATAAAGCAAGCCAGACTGTTGAATGTGCTACTTTGAAGATCTCTGAGACTGGCAAGACAATAAACTTGAAAGCAATTGGTTGCAATAATTTAATCATGAGCTTTTAATTTATGCTTCTCCCCTCCAAAAGAAAAATAAAAATCGCTCTTTTAACTGTGATTCAAACTTATTTTTTCTTCCTTTAATCTTTTATGAAGATGCAGAACAAATTGTTGGTGACTTCATCATAACTCCTCCTATCCTTAAATGTAGATGTTAATCATCAAAATTCAAAGAAATTTTGGAAAATTTTGTTGACATAATTATTCTTTTTTTAAAGATTTTATTTATTTATTTGACACAGAGAGAGTTCACAAATAGCCAGAGAGGCAGGCAGAGAAAGAGGGGGAAGCAGGTTCCCTGCTGAGCAGAGAGCCCGATGTGGGACTTGATCCTGGGACCCTGAGATCATGACCTGAGTCGAAGGCAGAGGCTTAACCCTCTGAGCCACCCAGGTGCTCGTTGACATAATTGTTATGAAAAGTTTGGGAAAAATACTTTTCCTATAGTCTATTCTGATTTATTTCACCTTTTTCATTTTTTTCTTAAGAAGCCAACCATGAATAATTATTTATATTGTTTTTAATCCACATGCCTGCAAACTAGAACAATTGTTAAAATGAGGATTTGATTGATACGGTGAAGACAGTGCAATCTGCCTTTCGATAGAATTAATCAGACTGTGCCAGCAAGTGCCTCTCCACGTGGGCTGGTTTCTCCAGCTTTTGAATTTCATTCACATGGTCTACATTGGCTGGTATTTCTCTGATCAACATGGCACTATAAGTCATGCCCCCTCTGCTGTCCTCAGTGCCATGTCTTCAAATAGGAAGTGGATTACAGGCTCACTTGCTGCTTTCCAATAATGTGCCTGAAGCCTCATGGCTTTAATTCCGACCAGATCTTTTACTTGTAGATATGAAAGACATTGACTTTTTCTAATCTGTTTATCAACTTTGTAACTTTATGGGCCTGTTTTATTATTTTAAGAATATTTTGTTAATAGAGAATGTTTACAATAAGAAAATAAAAATAATGCAACTGCATTTGAGATAATTATGGCTAAAATTTTTAGTTTATTTATTTTCAATTTTTTTTCCATCTACATTATTTCCCTAAAAGGGATCAATTTCGTTGTAGATTTTTTTAATTTAACATGCCAATGTATTTGTTTTCTCACATAGTTAAAATAATTTTAAAGACATGACTTTTTAAAATATTGACTATAGTATTTCATTTTCTTAAAAATTCCTTTCTTGCTGAAACCTTCATTTCCTTCCAATTGTTTTTCATTTGTGGAATTTCAGGATCAAAGTATGAAAATCTTTCATTCTGCTTATTATTAACAAATTCTTTTTAAAAAGGTGGCTCAATTTATTCTTCCACATGATACATAGTACAGACTACTTTGTCACACCCTCACCAGAACTTGGTAATAACATTTTGTAAAATTGTCTATTTTGAGAAATGAAAATTGCCTTTGTATTTTTTTAATTACCAGTGAAGTATAATAGCTTCTCAAGTGTTTATTTTTTGTATTTCTCCTTAAATTTTAGATCCATATCCTTTACAATTTTTCCTATTCATGTTTTTATGCTTTTACTTATTTATTTGTTAAGGATGTGTACTTTTGTATCTATATATACAATGCATATATATTTTTTACATACAATCTTTCCAACTGTTTTCATTGACATGTTTTTATTTTGAAACCTGAGGGGCTTACCTTTCATGCAGTGAAATTTATCATTTTTTTTTTTCGTGAGCTTCTACTGGTTTCAGGTTTAAAAAGCTTTTTCGATATTTCAAACCAACAAGAGATCTTATTTCACAACATTCATTTCTGACTCCAGCACTCCACAATGCCAATAAATAAATAAATTAATAAATTAATTAATGAATAATTAAAATAAAAAGTTTTTAAATCAGGGTGCCTAGGTGGCTCTGTCAGTTAAGCTTCAGACTCCTGATTTTGGCACAGGTCATGATTTCAAAGTTGTGAGATGGAGCCCCGTGTCATGGTCTGGGCTGAGTGTGGAGCCTGCTTGGGATTCTCTCTCTCCCTCTCCAAAATAAATAAATAGATAAATAAATAAATAAATAAATAAGTGAATAAATAGATAGATGATAGATGGATAGCTTTTTTCTCTGGGAATTTTTTATTTTAATTAGAATACCTGTTATATTTGCCATTCACTATTCATCATGGGCCACATGCACCTACAAAATCAAGGACTTTGATTTACTTTCTTATTCTTTCCCAATAATCATTGACTAGCAGAATTCCTGGAAACATATTAATGTCTGATTATATTTTTGGTAAAAATCCAGACACAGTTCCACTGTGTTTTCCTTTACTTTTTGAAAAATGAATAGGACCTTATTTAAGAATTAAATAAGATCATTGAAAAGTCATGGCAAATGGAAGGGAAGTAAGGGATAGAGGTTTGTCAAAATTTTGCTGCATAAGTAATTAAAACATAAATAGAAAGGCAGAAAAATCAGAATAAATGAACTGGGAGTAAATAGTTCTTGTCTTTTTCTGAATTTTTGTGTGCTAATTAAAATGATTTTGAGACTGGAATATGGTAGTATATAGCTTTTTCTTAGGGTAACTTGGTGTGGTTGGCAAAATTCTGAGATGAATCACGAGGTCCATCCCCTTCTCTGCTTTTTCTGCCAGGTATTTATGTCTTGTATAATCTCCCTCTCTTCAGCATGAGGATGGACCTATGAATATGATAGCAGTCATTTTCATGACTCTCTTACATTATACGGCCAAGATGGAGAGATTTTCAAGATGGAATCAAGGTCCCTAATTAGTTTAAAAGCAGGCTTAGGCCTTCTCTGAGATCAGATATCCCATTTCCTATTGGCTTTGGAGAAATAAGTTACCATGAGTTCTATAGCTGCCAGGAAATGAATTCTGCCAGTCATGTCAGTTTGGAAGAGGATCCTGAGCCTCCTATGGGAATGATGCCCTGAGTACCACCTGAATTGCAGCCTTGTGGGGTCCTGAGCAGAGGACCAAGTTAAGCCATATTCAGATTCCTGCCTGGAAACAGGGATAATTGCTCAATTTGTAGTAAGCTGTTATACAGCAATGGGAAATGATTTACTTGGAAAATGACCAAAAGCATCAGAAAATTTGTAAACATTTTTATCTGAGAATTTGAAATGTAGTATAACCTAAAAAATAATTATCACTTCTACTTAGTCATCAAGGTGTTCAAGTGTTTATAAAACTGAAAAACTAGAAACTTCTTAAGTAGCGGATAGAAGCACAATAGGTAAATACTGGGCTTTAGAGATAGAGATGGTGCATTAATACATGTATTTATGGTTTCTTTTCCCCATTGGGTTCCACTGGGAATAATGAATGAACTCTATCACAGGAAAAAAAGAAAGGAAACTTCTTGGTAGAAAAACTGCAATGAGCAAAGGAACAGGGCAGTGAATTAGAGGACACCTACATTCTCAGAACACAGACTTGGATGGTATTGGTAGAATCACTTCCAAAGTTCAAAGTGGCTTGCAGACTTGCATCAGGTGTTATATGGGCAGGGTGAGGGAGAGCACGGACCCTGTGGGCAGACAGATAGATCTTTAAATCCTGGCTCTGACATCATGTGATGTGGCCAAGAGATAGTCAACTTTTAAAGGTAATGATGCCTAAGTGAGGCTGGCTGTGAGGAGTAATGGAGAGGACATGGGGAGCCACCTAACACCATGCCTGACATACATTGTTGTGAATAGAGAGTGCTTTCCTGTTTCTGACCTCCTGTGCCATCCTCATGACATCTCTATGGAATAATAGGAAGAGTTTTAGTCTTATTTTGTAAGCAAGCAAATTAAATCTGAAAGACATTAACTTATTTAACTCATCAGATCTAATAAGTAGTGGACTTGGATTGTCTGAGTTTTAGCTCAATGATGAGGACTTTCCCTGAGACTAAAACTTTATATATATATATATGAAGAGAATTATGATGTGGGATTTTAATCAATCGAGATTCGTGTTTGGTCCTCAGGAGGCTTCATAAGATGCTATTTCACTTGATGAATTCACCACGATCTAGTCTGTTCCTCAATGGTGTAGGCTGATAGATCATGATTTTCTTAGCACATAGAGGGAATATGTTAACTTTTCAGGAACAAACTTAAATTAATTTCACAAGGAAAAATCCTTAAGAAGAAAATGTTTTCCTAAGGACTCTTTCTCTGTAAGCCTAGTACCTAGTGCAGGATCTGGAACAAAATGGTGTCACTACATTTCATTTTGTTGTTAAGAGCAGAATGCTAATTTTTAAAATTATAATAAAATATAAATATCAGGGATTTAGACACTCACACTCTTTGAATAGAGAAAAAAATATATAAAACCAAATAAGACTCAGCCTTCTGAGTATGGCATTCAGACCAAGGAACATTGAGACTTTCAAATATTTACTGGCTTTGGGCCTGATGCACTCATCCCTAGAGAGATGCCTGGAATTTCTTCACTGCATGGCCCCACACACCTTATTCTTAATGGCTTTACATGTTTCTGATCACATCCATCCTGCATTGATTTTCTAGTTTAACTTTCAGATGGCACCTTGCTTTCAATATCTACAGCTTATTTTGCTGTCTGCCCTCAGTCTAATGAAATGGTTTCAACCTTTTTACCTCCGAAAACAAACAATGGGTGACATTCACTCACTGGCATCCTAGTCATAAACCCTCCTCTTCCCTCCCACTCAGAGAAGGATATCAGAATGCAGCCCAGTGAGAGTTATTTCAGGATAACCTTGACTTCTCTCTAACTTACAAACAAAAGTAAATCATTTGCAAACTTTGAACTATTAATAGTAACAAATTACTTGCAACAGAGTTCACAACAGATGTGACATACCATTGGATCTTGACCTCTGTGTCCAGTGGAGAAAATAAGTGGCTGTTTTGATTTCTTAGATTTCTCACATTTAAGAGGACAATAACACATATAAAATTCAATTTTTAATTTGACTTATAAGACATAGGAAGCAAATTTTGTATCATAAGGAAGACCTCTTTCCTCAAACTCCTAAAGAAAGGAAGAATTGGATCAACCATTTACCAGTGGAGTATTTTTTTCTATGCCCAGAGGAGGATAAGGAGGGCATATATATTATTATAATAAAAATCATAGATCTCAGCCATCTTTTTTAGAAAAAAAGAAGAAAGTAAAAGGGGAAGAAAAAAAATAAACAAACTCTGTATTCCTAAGCTCTTTCAGCTTTAAGAAGACTAAATATAAACCACAGTTTTCCTTTTTTCCCATTAAGTAAAGAACTTCTAAACTAGCAGAAGTCTGAGCTAGGATCATTTAACTTTGAGCAGTACTTTGTGTTTTCTCATCCTCCACTTGTATTTCTGGGTCAAAAGAAAAGTCATTAGGGACTTGTATTTCCTGTCTCATCTTTTCCTTCCTCCTTTCTTAAAACTTTGTGGGAAATCAACTCTATAAGACACTGAAGAGATCTGTGTGCATTAACTTCTGGAAAGTTCTCCATAATTCTTACTTATTTATTTCCAAATAGACTTTTCTCCCAGGGTAGGGACCAGAATGAATCTTAGTATAGAAGAGAAAGATCACTATATGCAATATTTTATAATCTTTCTCTTAATTGAATGTAGGTTCCTATTGTTTTACTTTTCTTATCTATTTATAACCATTCCTTGGAATACTGCCTGTTCTATCTCTATTCCCCACCCCACTGATAATTCCTTGGAGAAGAAATGTAAGTGAATTTATTTACCAAACTTCCTAACTGTTGGAATCTGTATCTCAACTCATGCAGTTTCACTTTTCTCTCTGAAATGTAAAATATTCCATTTTGAATAAAGACTCATCTTCGATTGAGAATGTGGACATGAAAAAATATTTTTATCTCAAGCATGTAGTATAAACTTATTGCCTAGTAAATAGTTCAGGACCTTGGCTCTTTCTTCCTCTTTAAAGATTTTTTTTTTTTTTAAGATTTTGTTTATTTGACAGAGAGAAGCAGAGCTAGAGAGGGAATACAAGCAGAGGGACTGAGAGAGGGAGAAGCAGGCTTCCCGCCAAACAGGAATCCCGATGTGGGACTTGATCCTGGGTCTCCAGGATCATGACCTGAGCTGAAAGCAGTCACTTAACCAACTAAGCCACCCAGGTGCCCCCTTTTCTTCCTCTTTAAGGTTGATTCCTCTACTGTTGTCTGGGCAAATGTGGCTGACAGGTGGCATTCCCTCATGGCTATTTTTAACAGCTAATGGGATAAAAGAAGACTTTATAGGATTTTTCTAGGACAAGCACTGAAGAATATGAGGGAGGGAATATTACATTGCACAAGACAAAGGAATTGTTTTTTTCTGTTACCTTGAAAAAGGTAATAATAGATATTGAGAAGGATGAGAGTTTCAATGATACTTTGCAATTCATTATACATATTTAATAGATAGGTAACTCCTGAGAGAAAAAGGACAGAAAATGGTGGGAAAAAATAAGAGAAAAATAAAGGAAGGTACATGGAGGCTCAGGATGCAGGGTGAGATGACCCACATCCCCAAGTATTTAGGGGCAATGCTTTCCCATACACAAAGGCCATTAAGTGTTCAGTGTTCACAAGGTGCTCAGTGAAAAGAAGGGATTGCCTATTCTTTAAGAAACTAAGAGTCCTGAGATTGAGGCTTCCTGCCAAGGTACCTGCAGTTTTAGTTGACCTTTTCCTCTTCCATTTCTAAAGATATTAGAAATATATGATCTTCAAGTTTGAAGCAAAAACAGACATGTGTAACTGAATCAGTTCAGTACTTTCTTCTTAGGGCTTCCCTGACAGAGACCTCATCTTGGCCTGACTTAACCTAAGGGCAGTTCTAAATAACTTGGACAGATTTGTAGGCAGCATCTTTGAAGACAAAATGTTTTTAAAGATTTATTTTATTTTAGAGGAGGCATGAGGGACCGAGAAGGAGAGAGAAAAACTCAAGCAGATTCCCCATTCAGCATGGAGCTCAGTGTGGGGCTCAGCCTCAGGACCCTGAGATCACAACTTAAGCCAAAATCAAGAGTTGGACACTTAACTGACTGAACCACCCAAGAGTCCTGAAGACAAAATGTAAAGCACCAACCCAAATTTACCTACAACTGGTTCTAATACCACAGCAATTTAGCATGAAAGGTGGGGAATTTGAGGCCAATAAATTTCTTCTATGACTTTCATCCCAGTCAACTTCATGCATCAACCAAAATTCAATGTTTCTGACTACCAATGTAACCATTCAGTTATTTTGTTCTGCTGTGGGCTTGTTCCCCCTTGACTTTCCATTCAATTGCTCCTAAAGATTTTTCTCCTCTGCCATTGTAGACCTCTACTCTTTCATAAATAAATTGATTTTATACCTCAACTTCTTCATTCAGTACTCACCCCTCTTTCATTCTTACACAAATCATGCAAGGCCATTGTTTCTGTTATAGCTATTTTCCCTATACTCCATGTCCTGTGCCCATAAGTGGCAGGGTATAGCACTCTTAAATCTTAGAGGACTCAGATTCAACATATTTATAGTGTGAATGAAGCCAACCCAGTTGTAATATAGTGGAACATAGTGGAGGATGTGATGCACTAGAAAGCAAATGTAAACCTCGTGTAAATATGGCAGCTACTTTGGAGCTAAAGAAAGTTCTGCCATTCAGGTCTGTAAGTACACTCTTGCCAGATCTTTCAATTTTTCCAAAGAAGCAGGATATTCAGGTTTTATTTGTGATATGTTTATGTTTTAAATATTGACAGCAAATTTAAAATGTATGAACCATGGAATAAATAAAACTTATTTCTAAGCTAACATGCCCTGTAGCCTGCCAGTTTGTAACATTTATTCTACCCTTTCTTTATCAACTGTTAAAATATGCCTCTTTCATCTATACAAGAAACCCTTCCTTCTTTGACACTATGAAATTTGGCTTTATTAACCTTATCAACTTTATTCTTGACCTATGGAATGACTATCTAACTGTGTGTGCAGATTTTACTCTATACTACTTACCCTTTACTCAACATGTCATTTCCTTTCATCTATCGCTGGAGGTGGCAGTTTTGTTTTTTTTTTGTTTTTTTGTTTGTAGAAGGTCAGATAATAAATAAAGAGTCTCTCCTTCCCTGCTCTTCACTTTCTGTGGTTTTAGTTACCCATGATCAACCACTGTCCAAAAGCAGATGTTTCTCTCCACAGATTTCCAGAAAGTCAATAGAAGCCTAATGCTATGTTACAATGTCTATGTAATTTACATTTCATCTTACCTTGTAGGCATTTTATCATCTTACATCATCACAAGGAAAAGGGTGAGCACTGTACAATAAGGTATTTTGAGAGAGACCACATTCATATAACTCTTATTACAGTATATTTTTATAATTGTTCTTTTATTATTGGTTATTGTTGTTAATCTCTTACTGTGCCTAATTTATATATTAAATTTTACCGTAGGTACATATGGTTAGGAAAAAGCATAGCATATATAGGGTTCAGTACCATCTATAGTTTCAGGCATCCACTGGGGGTCTTGGAATATATTCTTCCCAAATAATTTTTGGATAATACCATAGTGTTGACTTTGTGGGCCATATAGTATGTTGCAACAACTCAACTGTCCCCTTGTAGCATAAAGTAGTCATAGACAATACACAAATTGAGTGTAAACTATGTTCCTCATAGGGTCCGTGTTTAAAGGAAGGAGGCTGATACAAAAGCATCGGAATTTTTCTGGCCAGCCAGGGTCATTTCTCAGGAGAGAAATTGCCAATGCCTAATTTTCCAGACTATCTTTTAGGAGGCAAACTCACAAACCAGAGTTAATTTACATCTTCTTTGTTCCTGGAGCTCAGAGGTTGGGGAGAGTACCCAGTACCAGTACCGGTAGCTGGCCATTAATCCTCAATTTGCACATCTATTACTCAGGGTCCAGAGGTTGGGAGTTAACTGAATGCGCGCCTCCCCCAACCTGCTCGCATTTGTTTTCCAGGGGCTGCTTCCCTGTATTTTCCTGAAGCTGTTTTTCTGAGTAAATAGCAAGGTGGCTTGAATTTTAAAACAGGACCTTACAGTTCCCATACAACTTCAATTACAAAAACTGTTGCTAGGTTGGACTTGGCCAGTGAGTCACACAGAGGTTGCTAATCCTTGACCTCAACGACGAAGAAAGAGTTCCTGACCTTGAAATAGAAGACACAGCATAATTTGTCTCCTGTCATTTTTTGTCAGCTTTATCTGTTATTCTTTTCCTGGTGAGTTAACCAACTATGATATTAGATCACAATTATCATTTTTTAGTACTTTTACTTTCCAGTTACTATTCCAAAGCTTTTACTTAAATTTTTTAAATGACCAAAAAAACAAAAACAAAAACAAAAACAAAAACAAAAAACAAACCATGAGAGGTTAAACCCTTCATTTTATAGATGACAAATTGAGTCATAGAGAGACTAATTGTGTTGTCCAAGGTCACACAAAGGGTAGGCAGAACAGTTAGGACTTGAACCCAGACAGTCTGTTTTTTGTGGTCATGCTCTTAACCACTCTTCCATCCAGCCTCTCTGAGGTCTTCCCAAAATCCTTGTGATGGGGGAGACTGTAACATGCTGTTCTGTGCATTATGTTCCCTTTATCTAATATTCCCCTTTCTACTTCTGTCTGGGAAAACCAGATCAACTGTTTCTTCTTTTGGTAAGCCTTCTATTACTCCACACCCCTACACCAACCAGGCTTCTACTGATCTCTGTTTTGGATGTGATATCTATTTCTAGATATACTAGCTACTATACTTTTAAAGAAAATTTCAGTAATTGTCTATTTTGAAATTAGTGATCTCTTTCAGATCAGAGTTTGTGTGTTACTCATGTTTGCACAGTTCCTGATATAGTATGTGAATTAAATTCAATGCTTAATTTATTCTGGAGTTTTCACTATTTCTGATTTATGCATCACTTATTTTGGTGGAAAAGGACGGTTAGTCTTGGTTCTGTGTATCTCAGAAATGGATCTTAAGATACAAAGTAATGCATAAGTAATTTATCTGAGAAGAGAAGAAACCAGCGGTAGGAGAATGGGGAAGTGAGACAACAGAGAAAAGGAGCCTCTGAAGTGTGCATTATCAAGGCTCCTACACTGTGGTCCACCAGAGCTCAGTCCTGCTGGGGAAACCCTGAAAGTTAGCACAGAACATATACCTCAGAGTTGGTCTCCCTAAGGGATAAGGTTGCTGGGGTATTTATACACCAGTTCTTTTCATTAACTGCTTAAAGTCTACTCTCAGGGGAATTCAATACACAAACATGTCCAGAATGCTGAACAGGTGGGCAAAGCAAGTTTTGTTAGCTTGAGAAAGCCCTCCAGCACAGAAGTGCAGGTGCCGGTAGCTGCAAGCCCAGCGAGAGTGAGGGCTGCCATATCTGGGCGGCACGCCCACAGCGTCTGTTCTAGTTTCCCTCCGAACTTCTAAAACAGATTGCAAGGAGAGGATAATTTCTCTCTTTCCCCTTTGGTAAACTGAGACTCTTGAAGGTGACCGCAGAGGCAGAATCTCTCATAATAATTATAGTTATCCTTGTTTCCTGATGTATTTGAGGAAAATATCATCTCTGTCAGACTAGGTGACTTCTGGAGACCTCCGGCAAGCAGTTTCTCTGCTTATCTTCTGGGATTGTTTTCCAAGACTGCCTTCAATCCCGGATCTTTGATTAGTGGCATATTTATATATTTTCTTGACAGAAGAGTTATTGCATTGTCATTTCTTTCACAAATACTACTTTTGTCAAAGGCAAAAAATTCAGTTGCTATTTATAATAGATATTTTTTTGGTTTATACAATGCTCTAGCTGTTCAAACAGACTCAGGGAGGATAACACATAATTGTTGCCTTTCAGAGTGTACAGAGTGAAGACCAGGATGAATATTTAAAGTGGAGTATACCGACTATTGAAAAAAAGAAAAATGCAAAGTCAAAGGGGGTATGGTGGAAAGATTGACTAGTTCTCTTATAAGAAAAAATGTAATTGAGGTTATGGTAAATTCACCCTAAAGTAAAGGGAGTTTCTTGTCATTTGAGTATCCCAAAGCCGTATTATGTGTTAGCTTTCAAGTTTCTAATCTTTTAAAACAGCACTGTTTGGGACAAGAGTCCTTAACCTGAGATCTCTTCCTTCAAGGTTGACAGTGGAAAGACCATTAAGGTTTTTTCTTAACTTGGGTCTTGAAATAAGGTGGCCTCAGCTGGCAGGGAGCAGAGAGAAGGGATTTAGAAGACTCAGCAGGTGTGATGGACAAGAACAGGCTATTGACTATCTGAAAAGGCAGGGAAGAGACAGATGGATGAGTACACAATGAGGCTGAGGTTTTGAGCTTGGGAAACAGAGCCAACGGTTTCACTGCTACGCAAGGTAAGACAGCCACACAGGTGGTGAGAGGCTGTGAGGTCAGCCTGGATGAGATCAAAGCTGAAAGTGCTCAGGACGACATGAAACTCACACCACCTCATCCCCTTAGGAATTAATTCGTCCTGCAGTAGATTCAGTAAATAGTGTTAATGATAATAGCAGTGATAATGACAACAATAAATATTTCCATTTCTACAGTAGTGGGAATGCAGTGATTTTAGGAATTTCTCACACTGCTTGGCAGTATTCTGTTGCATGTACTAGAAACTACCCATTATTTTGGACAGCCTCATGTTCTTTCATTCTCAGCCTTTGTAGGCCCTCTCAGTACAAGAAAATGTAAAGTTTAGTAACAACAATAAAAGTGCAAAAACGATTATGCCTACAGATGGATATGGAAGCTGAAAACTGTTAAAATCACCATTTTTCCCCAAAGTATCTTATTTCATTTGTTTTGGCTGGCACGATAGGGAAGGTTTTCTTTTTTGCACTGATATAACTAGAGACATGATTCATTTAGTAACTAATATGTGCTAGGCCCTTCACACACATCATCTCCAGTTCTCCCATCCAGCTGCTGTTTTGCTTACAAGGAAATTGAAGCTGCATGAGTAAGTTGATGTGTCCATGGCCTCAGCTGACTTCTTTTCTCCAGTCTTCTTAAGTGTTATTGCCAGGATCACATTTTAGCAATAAGTGTTCTCAGCAGTTGGTAAAGAAGAGAGAGAGAGAGAGAGAGAGAGAGAGAGAGGGCTCAAGCATGTCCATTGCTTCTGCTATACCATGTGACCCTCCATACATGCCTACTGCATAACTGTTAGCACGTGTTTCCTTCATTATCTCTATTACTATGTTTGCCAAGTTTTTCCAGAGAACCAGAGTATATATATATGTATGCACACACACATACACACACAATTTGTTGTAAGAAATTGTCTCATCTCACTATGGAGGCTGAAAAGTCCCACGATCTGCAGTTGGAAAGCTGGAAGTCTTAGGAAAGCCAGCTCAATTAGTCCAGAGAACTTCCTTCTTAGTCTGCCTTTTTGTGCTATTGAAGACTTTAGCTGATTGCGTGAGGTCTACCTGCATTGGGGAGGTCCATCTGGTTTACTCGCTGTATTAATTCCAATGTTAATCTCATCCCCAAACTTCCTTAGAGTCATACCCAGAATGCTTGACCAAATATCTTGGCGAGTATCTCAGTTCCCTGTGGCCCAGTCAGGTTGACCCATAAAACTAACCATGACACATTCAACCTTTCTCAGGTCCTTTATTTCATGCTCAGGTTCTAGTCTCTCTGATTCTGTACATTGTGTGCTCTCAATTTCTCTGACAGCTCAGCTCATCAAAAGAATGTGAAATAATTAAAAGAGGAAAAACTTCTGATTGCCTTTATCTTGACATCACCTTCTTTTTGGCCCCTTTGTCCTCTTTTGAAATAAAGCTAGGAGAATAAAACTCTTTCTCTGTCTCATAATCACCTCTTTCTATGTCTCTTTCCATCTATCTCTTTGTCTCTCTCCTTTCTGTCTCTCTTGCTCTCTCTGTTCTCTGTCTCTTACCCTTTCAAACTTGAAATTTGGCTCTCATTCATCCCACTAATGTTTCATTACATTAACATATTTGAAGTGCTTTATGTTTTATGTTGGGCTTCCCTATGCATTTATCATATACAATTTTCAAAACAACTCCTCCTCAGTAATACATAACATTTTATGACGTCAAAATAAAAGTTTTGTCATTGTCAAAAAGCAGAAGAGCCAAGATTGGGGCTCAAGATTTTATCTGCCTTCGGGGCGCCTGGGTGGCTCAGTTGGTTAAGCGACTGCATTCTGCTCAGGTCATGATCCCAGAGACGTGGGATTGAGTCCCACATGGGGCTCCCTGTTCGGCGGGAAGCCTGCCTCTCCCTCTCTCACTCATCCTGCTTGTGTTCCCTCTTTGGCTGTGTTTCTCTCTGTCAAATAAATAAAATCTTAAAAAAAAAAAAAAAGATTTTATCTGCCTTCAAAGCTTCTTCAGTTTTTATTACATTATCTTATCTACAGTTTTATTACATTATCTTATCTCAATAAATTATTCTATACCGTAGTCTCAATGTGCTTTAGCAGTACTAAAAGAAAGAGAATGATAATGACAATTTATTGAACTTCATTTGCTAGGAAGCAAAAATGTAACACCATTCAGAATATTGTCAACTCAGTAAATTAACAATTAGTATGTTTATTCATTTAAAATTCACTTAAAAACTTGCCAAGTATCATGGAATGTTTTCCAATATATCACCAACTTGTAATTATTAGGCTTAACAGAGACTGGGATAAGACTAGAAATGATAATTATAATGTATTATGTACCATAAATTATATACAATAAACTATCTACAATATATATAAATATGGTCAAAGCATATGTAGTAGTAATATTTTGATATTAATCAAGGTGTTTTTTATCCCATACTTTCTTTGTTGCCACAAATTGTCTCTATTCCCATTGGTTCAGGCTTATTACTGGCCAAATAGAGAAAGAATCTTCCCAAACCAATAACAATGATGCTATATACTTGGCTTTTTAAAGACAAATTATTTGTGAAGAAAACTTGTTTCCTAAGACCAGTATAAAGAGATTTCTGGAGCATAGTCAAGAGTTAGAGATAGGAGGGTTGGCTCAGTCGGTGAAGTGTCTGCCTTTGGCTCAGGTCATGATACCAGGGCCCTGGGATCAAGTCCCACATCTGTCTCTTGCTCAGCTGAGAACCTGCTTATCCCTCTGCCTGTTGCTCCCTAGCTTGTGCTCTCTCTCTTTTTCCCTGACAAATAAATTAAAAAAAAAAAAAGAGTTAGATATAGGATTGTCTATATTTAGATTAGAATGCACTGCTTCCTCATATTTCCATTCATGGGATACTAGGAATTGAGGGTAGAGTGCATCTTTGCCCTAGTCCTTGAGTGAAGTTTGGTCTGAAGCTTGGGAAGACAGGAAACATCAGAGACAATTATTTCACACCAACATGGCACAATACAATCGGTTAGAAATTGCAGATAGTCATGTCTTATCCGGGACTTTTTGTGGGGAAATTTCAAATGCATCCTACCTAACAGCAGTCTAGGGTCCGTAAATACAGAACAAGGCATAGGGCATCAGGGCAAAAAGACCAGATTCCCTAAAAGCAGAGTCTAAAACAAACATTTGTGTTCTTATGATTTATTGAAGAATGTTTATCAGAAAAATATGTAAGAGGATTATAGATGAAAATATTGCTCTCTGAAGATGGCAATGTTAACAACTGACTGAAGGCACGTGGGCCAGATGAGAACACAAAAGGTGCTGACAGTGATCTTAATGAAACAGAAACTTCTAAGGAATTTCAATGTGGGATTACTGTAGACTGTACGTCATCTACACTCACTCCAAAATATTGGTATGCTAGTTGAGGAAGAAAAATGAGAGGTCTGGGGAGAGGGAAAATCAACCTGCTTTATTTAAGACAACTTTATTGAAGCATAATTTACATGCCACAAAATACACCCATTATAAGTGTACAATTGAATGATACCTAATAAATTTATAAAGCTTCTGAGAAATCCTCCACAATCCGGTTTAAGAAAATTTTCTCCATACCAAATTTTTCTTTGCTACATACTTGCTAGTCAATCCCCAGATAAACACTAAGGTGCTTTCTGTATCTATAGATTCACCTTGGGTCTTTCAGGGAAACTTAATATAAGTTGAATTATACAATATGTAGTCCTTTTTGTTTGGGTTCTTTCAATTAGCATACTTTTTAAAATCATTCATATTGTAGATGTTCCAATAATTTTTTGTTTTTATTGCTGAAGAGTATTCATTGTATAGATATAACACGTTTTCTTTCTCTATTAATCTGATGGTGGGCGTTTCAATTGTTTCAAGTCTTGGCCTATTACGAATAGTGAACATTCATTCATACTATTTACACAGACATATGCTTTCATTTCTCTTGGGTGGGTATATATCTGAGAATGGAATTGCTGATTAGAATGGTATGTTTAACTTATTTAGAAATTGCTAAACTGGTTTCTGCCAGCACTGTATGAGGCCTCTAGCTTTTTCATACACTTGCCCACACTTGACACTGTGTTATTTTTATTATATCTACTCTAGTAGGTATGTAATAGTATCTCTAATGGTTTTAATTTACATTTTCAAGATGACTTACAGTGTTGAATATCTTTATATACACTTACTATTCATCCTTTAGTGTGTTGCTAAATTAAGTCTGCTAGCATTTTCTTATGGGTTGTTCTATGTATTCATGCTCATGAAACGTACTGGGTTGCAGTTTTCTTGTGATGACTTTCTGGCTTTGGTATCAGAATGTTTCTGGGTCATAGAATGAGTGAAGTATTTCCTTCTCTATATTTTTAGAACATGTTTGTGTAAAGTTGATACTATTTTCTCTTAAGATATTTGATAGAAATTATGATTGAAACACTCTGGGTCTGAGGTTTTTTTGTGTGGAAAAATTTATAATTATTAATTTTATTTCTTTACTTGTTATGGATTTAGTTAGATTACCTGTTTTTTCCTAGTTAGTTTGGGAATTTGTGTCTTTCTAAGACATTGTCCATAAATACATAAATTATTTAATCTATTGATATCAAGTTGTTCCTATTACCCTATATTTTTATTTCTGTAGTCATTAGTAATGTTGATTCTTTCATAACTGGTCATGATTTTTGTTTTCTTTCTCTTCCTCTCCATCTCTCTCTCGGCCAGTCTAGCTAAGAGGTTATCAATATTGTAAACTTTAAAGAACCAGGTTTTTATTTCATTGATTTTCTCTGTTCTTTTTCTTTTTCTGTTTCATCATTTTCTGTTCTTGTCTTTATTATTTCCTCCATTTTGCTTATTTTGTATTTAGTTATTTTTTCCCCCTCGTTTCTTAAGAGAAAGTTTAGATTTTTTATTTGAGATGTTTCATTTTTTTCTACCATGGGTATTAAAACTATAAAATCACTCTAAGCATTGATTTATATCCCCCACATTATTTTGATGTATTGTGACACATTGTTTTTGTTTTCATTCACTTCAAAATATTTTCTAATTTCCTTTATGGTTTCTTTGAATGGTGTGTTATTTAATTTCCAAATATTTAGATATTTCCCTAGGTTTTTTCTGTTGTTGATTTCTAATTTTATTCCGTTGTTACTGTAGAACATATTTTGAATGTTTTTAATTCTTAAATTTATTGAGACTTGTTTTATGTCCTAGCATTTGGTCAATACTGGAGAATATTCTACATATTTTTGAAAAGAAAAAAAATATTTTGCTGGTTTTAGGTAGAGTGTTTCATAAATGTCAGTTAAGTTAGTTGATACAATTATTAAAATCTTTATCTGCGATGATTTTTTCGTGTTATATCAGTTTGAGAATGGAATATTGAAATTTCTGAGTGTAATTGGTGCAGTGTCTATTTCTCTTTTAGTTTTGTTGGTTTTTGTTACATGTAAAGTGAAACTTTTTATGTGCATTGCGTTTGTAATTATTATATCTTCCTGGTGTATAGACCCTTCTATTATCATGAAGTGTTCCTTTTTATTTCTAGTGATAGTTCTTATTTTTTTTTCTTGCTATTCCAGCTTTTTGATGCATAAAGTTTTAAACTATGAAATTTACATGGTATATCTTTTGTAGCTCATTTACTTTCCATTTGTCTATGTCTTTGAAACAGAACTGTTTCTCTTGTAAACAGTATATATATATGGGTTATGCTCTTTTTATTCCAGTCTAATAATCTCTGCATTTTGAGTAATATGGTTAGTTCATTCATATTTAATATATTTACATATTTATTGTAATTATTATTCTGGTTGAATCTGTATCTGCCTTTTTGTTTGTTTTCTATCTGTAATGTCATATTTGTTCCCCTTTCTCCACAGCTTCTCCAACATTTGCTGTTTCCTGTCCTGTTAATTTTGGCCATTCTGACTGGTGTAAGGTGGTATCTCAATGTGGTTTTGATTTGAATTTTCCTGATAGCTATTTTTTGAAAGAGCTTCAGGAGCATAGGTATTATTTCTTCTTTGAATGTTTGGTAGAATTTCCCAGGGAATCCATCAGGTCCTGGGCTCTTGTTTTTTTGGGAGGGTTTTTGATCATTGCTTCAATCTCATTACTAGATATTGATCTATTCAAGTTGTCAATTTCTTCCTGTTTCAGTCTTGGAAGTTTATAGGTTTCCAAGAATGCATCCATAATCTTCTAGATTCTTTAACTTATTAGCATATAACTATTGGTAATAGTTTCTCATGATTATTTCTATTTCCTTGGTTTTATTCGTGATCTCTCCCCTTTCATTTATAACTTAATTAATTTATGAATTAATCTCTCTTTTATTTTGGATTAGTTTGTCCAATGGTTTATTAATCTTATTAATTCTTTCAAAGATCCAGCTTCGAGTTTCATTGATGTGTTCTACTGTATCTCTAGTTTCTAATTCATTGATCTCTGCTCTAAGCTTAAGTATTTCCCTTCTTGTGTGTGGAATTGGCTTAATTTGTTGTTGATTTTCTAGTTCTTTAAGGTGTAATGAGAGTTGGTGTATTTGGGATTTTTCAATTTTTTTGAGTGAGGCTTGGATGGCTATGTATTTCCCCCTTAGAACCTCCTTTTCTGTATCCCATAGGTTTTAGATTGATGTATCTTTATTCTCATTAGTTTCCATGAAATGTTTAAGTTATTTGATTTCCTGGTTGATCCAAAAATTCTTGAGCAGGATAGTCTTTAGCTTCCAAGTGTTTGAATTCCTTCTAAACTTTTCCTTGTGGTTGAGTTCCAGTTTCAAGGCATTGTGGTCAGAGAACATGCAGGGAATAATCTCAATATTTGGTATTGCTTAAGCCCTAATTTGTGACCTACTCTGTGGTCTGTTCTGGAGAAAGTTCCATGTGCACTTGAGAAGAATGAGTATTCTGTTGTTTTGGTGTGGAATGTTCTGAATATGTCTATGAGATCCATCCAGTGTGTCATTCAAAGCTCTTGTTTCATTGTTGATTTTCTGTTTAGATGATCTGTCCATTGCTGAGAGTGGTGTGTTAAGATCTCCTACAATTAATGTATTCATATCAATATGACTATTATGCTTAACAGTTGGCTTATGTAGTTGACTGCTCCCATGTTGGGGCATAAAAATTTACAATTGTTAGATCGTCTTGGTGTATAGATCCTTTAAGAATGATGAAGTGTCTTTCTGTATGTCTGATTATAGTCTTTAGATTAAAGTCTAAGTTGTCTGATATGAGAATCACTACCCCAGCTTTATTTTGAGGTCCATTGGCATGAAAGATGCTCTTCATCCCCTCACTTTCAGTCTGGATGTATCTTTAGATTCAATATGTGTCTCTTGTAGACAGCATATGGATGGGTCCTGTGGTTTTATCCAGTCTGCAACCCTGTGACATTTTATGGGAGCATTTAGGCTGTTTATGCTGAGAGTGATTATTGAAAGATATGTTTTCATTGACATGTTACCTGTGAAGTCGTTGTTTCTATAGATTGTTTCTGTAAATTTCTGTTCTGTGTCACTCTTGAGCTCTTTCCTCTTTTATAGAACCCGCCTTAATATTTCATGTAGTTCTGGCTTGGTGGTCACATAATCTTTTACACTTTGCTGGTTCTGGAAGCTCCTTATCTCTCCATCCATTTTGAAAGTCAGCCTTGCTGGGTAGAGTATCCTTGGCTGCATATTTTTTTTTTTTTCATTTAATTTCCTGAATATGTCTTGGCAGCCCTTTCTGGCTTGTCAGGTTTCTATGGACAGGTCTGATGTTATTCTGATGGTCCTCTCTCTGTACATAAGGGATCTCTTCTCCCTAGCTGCCCTTAAGACATACTCTTTGTATTTATGATTAGTGAATTTCACAATTATGTGCCTGGAGATTTTTCTAGCCTCATTGATCTTGGGGGGCTGTCCTCTGCCTCTAGAACATGGACACTTGTTTCATACCACAGATTAGGGAAATTTTCATCCAGGATTTGTTCAACTATATCTTCTAGTCTTCTGTCTCTCTCGACTGCCTCAAGGATCCCAGTGATTCTGATATTGGAGTGTTTCATGGCATCATTTATTTCCCTAATTCTGTTTTCGTCGGATTTTATCTGTTTGTTCCAAGACTTCCCTGCTCCTCCTTCTCAATCAATCTGTCTTCTAGATGACTAATATGATCTTCTGCTTCACTTACCCTAGCTGTTAGAGTAGTTAGATTAGATTGGATCTCACTGATAACATTTTTAACCTCTGCCAGGTCAGCTTTCTCTTCCACCCTTAGAGATTCTAGAATCTTGAGATTCTCTAGAGAATTTTAGAGATTCTTGCCACCAATGGTCTTTTCCAACTTAGCCATTGCTTGGATAATTGCTATCCTGAATTCCATTTCTGTCATATTGTTTATGTCTATATTCAGCCATTCTGTCACAGGGTTGCAGTCTCTGAATTTTTCTTCTGTTGAGTGTTCATCTTTGGAGTCATGTTTGTGAGGGGTGGTTGAGGGAATGTATAGCTGAATATACCAACCACAGTCTAGGCAAGTTGCCCATTGGAAGGTTTTAGAGCAATCAGTAGTTACCACTGAAAAGGAAGAAGAAAGAAAAAAAGAGAGAAAAAGAGAAAAAAGGCAAGAAAAAACCTGGCCAAAATGGGTCCAATGGTAGGTTTGCACAAAAACAAAAAAGAACAGACAAAACACCATCAAATGAAAAAGAAAAGGGAAAAAGGCAAAAAGCAAAACCCAGCCCAAATGACTCCCAAGAATAAGATTTATATATTACATAGCAAAAACAAATACCCCAAACACTGAGAGAAGAATAAGATGGGAAGGTGATTTCAAATACTTGCTGTGAGTGAGAAAAGTATTTCAGTTCCTCCTGGGTGTCTCTTGTTGTTTTTGTTAGAGGGCTAAACTTTCTAGAGATATAGGGAAATTCAAACTGGTGTATATGTAGGGGTAGTATTGAATAGGAAAGAAGGATTACCTTGAAGCTTATATCTATATGTATATTTAAAAGAAAGAAACAAACAAAGAAACACAGGTATATGTATGAAAGAAGTTCAACTTAAAGAGTTATTGTGGAATGTATTAAATATCAAGTTGTAGTAATAAGTGGGTTAAAAAATAAAAGAACAAGAATCATGAGAACAAATTTCAATTTAAAAACACTTAAAAGTAAAAATGAAAAGTTAAAAAAATGAAAAGCTGTATCTATAAAACATATGGGTTTGGGGGTAGTACTGGGAGCTTAATATATTGTTTTTTCCCTGATGTTGGGGTTTTACAGTTTTTTTTGAGATTTTTTTATTTATTTGACAGAAGAGAAACACAGCCAGAGAGGGAACACAAGCAGAAAGAGTGAGAGAGGGAGAAGCAGGCTTCCTGCCAAGCACGGAGCCCGATGTGGGACTCGATCCCAGGTCTCCAGGATCATGACCTGAGCCAAAGGCAGTCGCTTAACCAACTGAGCCACCCGGGCACCTGGGGTTTTATAGTTTTATAGAGACCCTTTGGTGGTTGCCCTCCTGTTCTTCTGGCTTGCCTTCTGGGGAAGGGACCTGTCACATTGTTTTCTAGTCAATCTTGCTTAGGTCAGTCACCCTGCCCCCTATCAAGGGGTTGGGGGCTCTATGGAAACCAGT
Source organism: Spilogale gracilis (assembly GCA_004023965.1). Lineage (NCBI taxonomy): Eukaryota > Metazoa > Chordata > Mammalia > Carnivora > Mephitidae > Spilogale > Spilogale gracilis. The sequence goes on from PITA01000188.1 coordinate 244,364, forward strand.
TTTTCAGGCTTTTGTCCTCTTGAGGTTTTTGTTCTTTTGTGGCTTTTTGCAGCTCTCCAGAGAGTCAGAGCAAAATAAGCTGTCCACACAAAGACCTCTGTCTTAGAGAGAAGCCCTTAGTCTCCTCCCCTCTGGATGGTCTGGGACACACAGACTCCCCCTCTGCAAAATCCCCTGCACACCGCCACCTCTCACAGGTGACATGCACCCCCAGTCTTGAGCCACAATTGTCACCCGAGGCCCCCTCTTGTTCCTTCACCCCTGTGCCACAGAAACCAGAGTGATATTGGTTTGGGCAAGCCTGCTGTTGCTGGGACCACTGTCTGGAGTCCACACCCATGCTGGGTGCTCCTTGACCTGGGCCATACGTAGTTTGAGGGGCTGCTGGAGGAGTGGCTTCCAGCATAGGGGGGGTGGGCACAGCTCAATGGGCGGTGCAAGTAGCTGAAAGCCCAGGTTCAGGGGCTCTCTGCTAGGCTCACTCAGGTGCAGGCAGGTGCCACCTACCACTATCCCGGGAGTTTTATGTCCCTGCCAGTGGCCATCAGTTTCCCCCAGCTGCCTCTGAAGACCCTTTATTTTTGAGTGGGGTTTTTTTTTTAATTTTATTTATTGATTTGACAGGGAGAGAGATCACAAGTAGGCAGAGAGGCAGGCAGAGAGAGAGGAGGAAGCAGGATTCCTTGCTGAGCAGAGAGCCTGATGCGGGCCTCCATCCCAGGACCCTGAGATCATGACCTGAGCTGAAGGCAGAGGCTTAAACCACTGAGTCATCTAGGTGCCCTATTTTTTTTGAGTGTTTTTGTTTTTCTAAAGATTTTATTTATTTGACAGAGAGAAACACAGCCAGAGAGGGAACACAAGCAGGGGGAGTGCCGAGCAGGGAGCCCGATGTGGGGCTTAATCCCGGGTCTCTAGGATCATGACCTGAGCTGAAGGCAGTCACTTAACCAACTGAACCACCCAGGTGCCCCTTTTTTGGGTGTTTTTAACCAGAGTCCAAGTTGATGCTGGTCCCCAAGCACAGGGCATAGGACACTTTCACATTGGGGTATTACTTTCTATTGGATCACTTCTGTTTATCCTCTGAAATTAGTCCCAGAACTAATTTGTGATGACAAATGACACTCCCACTCCACTTCACCTCTCCGCTGATGCTTTTCTGCCTCTATAGAGATCCAGAGTGTGTAGTCTTACGTCTCAGGCTAATTTCATGGATGATCAGAGTGTTCTGGTAGATATTGAGCTTACTTCAGGAGACCATTTGAAACAGGGTCTCCTACTTCTCTGCCATCTTGCCTCTCTTATCCATTGACTTACTTTAAAACAGTAACTAATTGCAAAAGCCAAAGAATTACTTAATGTAATTAAAAATTACACAATTAACTATGGTTGGTTAATGGAAGTCACAGATTCTGTGTACTTTATCTGTTAAGAGGTGGAATCTATGTTTCTTTCCAATACTCCTTTCCCTCCTTCCCATAACTCGCTTGACTGTAGGAGGCTTTGTGGAAACTTTGACTTATAGAATAAAACAGAAGTAACTCTTAGCCAATTGCAGGGCCTAGGACTTTAGAGATTGGCAGGTTCCACTTTCTTTTCTACCTTGCAAAACAGTTACTATGCTGTGAGGAAGAAGAAAATCTATAGAAAGGCACTGTGTAAAGGCTTTAAGATACTTGGCCAATAGTCTCATCTGAGTATTAACTTTATGGCCATATGAGTAAGCCATCTTGGAAGCGTATCAACGAGGCCCAGTTGAGCTACCCCAGTTAACTTAATCTAAAACACAGATGAGTCCTTCCTGCCAACACCTTCTCAAATTGTAAATTTGTGAGCAAAAAAAATGATGATTGTTGTTTTAAATCACTAAGTATCTGGGTGGTTTGTTATAATGCTATAAATAACTGGAACATTAATTTTCTGGCTTTTCAAGGAATGGAGTTGTGGATTAAAGCTAAGAACAGTTATTATAATATCCATTTATCATCTACCTAGTAAGATTTTCATAGCTATAAAATTGAATTACAAAAATATCACCTAAAAGAAGAACTGTGTATGTTAACCTTGTTCTCTTGAATAGAAGGTGGCTATAATATAGAAGAATAAAAGGCTCATCCCAGGGAGTATAGAGCAAAGAGGGAGGGCATAATGAGAAAGGAAGGAGAAGAAAGTGATTCTGTGTTTGTTCCAACTACTTTGCATGGTTTGACTTTGTAATATCGGAAGTAGGTCTGAGCACATGGGGGCTAGTTCCTGCATTGACATCGCTTGATGTTCTGTGAGGAAGAGAAGAATGTTTCACACCAGCACTGAGATTTAACCAGCAGGGCCTCAGATTCATATATGTGGCAAAAGAACCTAATTGAGAATTTTTTTTTTTTAATGATTTTATCCATTTGCTGGAGAAAGAGAGAATGAGAGAGAAAGCATGAGAGGAGGTAAGGGCAGAAGGAGAAGCAGACACCCTGCTGAGCAGGGAGCCTGATGAAGGGCCCATTCCAGGACCTGGGATCATGATCTGAGCCAAAGGCAGAGGCTTAACTGACTGAGCCACCCAGGCACTCCTGACTGAGAATTTAATAGTGGTTTGCATTTTTTTCTGGAGGTATTTCATAAAGGAATAAGTATGGAGAGTATTTTCTTTGACATATCTTTTATCCCCCAACTTTGTCACCAATCTGTACAATTAAGCCTCTATAGACTAAAGTCACAGATCACTTATCTTATTTAGGAAAAGATGAAGAGGTTGTTTTATGGATAGCAGTATAAAGTAGTAGCTAAGAGCATATTTTCATTTGTAAAATGAATACAATAATAGTACATCTTTCTTCATGTTGTGATTATTAAGTAAATGATTGTATTTGAAATGTCCACATATAGTAGGTACTTTTATTGAGCTTTGCATTATTGTTATTGTTTTTGGGAAAATCCAAGCTTACTGTGATGGCAGCCAGAATTTTCCAACCCTGAAAGTTGATGGACCCTGTTGAGAGGAGTGGAATAAACAGAACATGGCTGACCTGTGAGAAACCATGGCTCCCTGTTACTGAGGAGGGAGAGGATGGTGAATACATAGACAATAGCCTTTTCATGTCTCCTTAGCAATACAAGCTCGATGGCAGGACTTTGGTGGATGGAGGAATGGCCTTGGGAAAATTCCCTAAGGGACTCCTTGGGACCTCGGCAATGGTGCCAGGTCAATATGTCTCCAGCAGTGACTGGAGGTGCTGCCTGTAATAGCCCTAGACCATGATGGCTTAAGTGGGGGAAGACTCTTACGTAGGAGCACATGTCCCCAGTCACAACATGTTTTTTGCTATCCATGATGGTGGAGTTCAGAACTAGATGCTATTTGATTTTATAAATCAGCAAAGTGATTTTTCTTCTCCCTTAACATCACTTAAAGAGTTTAATAACCATTGCTTATAGTGATGGCCAAAACTAGAAAGTATACTAAACTTAACACTTCTGAGAGACCAGTAAGATGTGTTCTTTGCAGTGCTATTTTTTAGACAAATTTCTTTAATATTGTTAATCAATGTTCTAAGTAGTTGAGAATACATATTAAATTGTACTCTGACTAAATCTTTTCAAAAAATTAGCTCAGAATTAAAAAAAATGAAATTTCCTCCTTAAGAATATAAACGTAGCACCTCTACAAAGTCTCTAGAAAATGTCTAAGTCTGAAACCAAAATGACATCTGTGAAGTTGGATAAAAAAATCTAATTCATGAGCTAGAGGGCAAATATCATGAGGCAGGAAAAATTAGTATAATTTTGCCAATTCTTAGAGCTAATAAGTCTATGCTATTGGCAAGTTCAATCACATGCTCATTAGACTGCCCTATACTATCATTTCTTCACTGAGAATGGAATTTATTCTTGTCAAACTAATTCATATGAGGAGCACAGTCCCAGAAATTCAGGTCCTTAGCATGGCAATTTCTCCCCAGTGTAAAGAAACACTCAAGAGAAGCAGCTTGAGTAAGATAAACTCCCAGAGGAAATTGGGAGCCCTCTGATAACAACTTAATTTTTACTTCCTTAAACTGTAAGAAAATGTTTATTTCTTGTAAAACACAGAAGAAAAGTCACTTTTCATGCTCAAGATTCTAAAACTAGCATTTCTTTGTTACTTTTGTATGGATTCTTTTTCTTCCTCAAATTTTAGCTGGTAAGCAAAAATTTTGATAACCAATAATTAATTTGCAAAGTAAAAATGGCTACTGTTTAAATCAAAGGAAGTATAAACTCAATCATTGCATTAGTGATATTGATAACACTAACAGTTTGGAATTGCAGGATGTGATAAATTGTAAGCACTACTGATCACACACACTTACACACCACATCCAAAGTAAAAGTTTCCAGGAACTTGGTAACAACCATACCATCTGTGATCATTCACCAGAAGCCCAGAGTAATAGTCATAGTGCCTTTCTGAGTCCAGTTTGGACAAAGAAATAGTGATATTTAAAAAAGATAATATATAATCTATGTAGAAATAGAAATGAGGGCTGTGCCAACATGTCCATCAGAGATTTATATCAAATTAAGACTGCTAGGGTAAAGTAAAGGTAAATGTAAAGGTAAGGTAAAGACCACCACAGAACTCCAGGCTGCTACTGAGCTCTGCTGCCATGAACACCAAAAGGGTTTTATTTGTAGAGCACTGTTGAGCATCTGAGTGAAATCCTCATATAAATAAAAACTTTTAAAAGTGTACTAACATTAAGAAAGGACTGAGTATATGTACTTGGGAGGTATGGTGCTCGTAAAAGAGTACATAAGATTTGGGATGGATTGTTTCATTCTATTTCATCACAGAACTAGATAATTATTTATGAGTTAAGTTTGGTGAGAAAAATATCTAATTTTACATAAAATAATAAGCATTCAAGTTATTTATAATTACATAATCTCTATATATCATTATGTATGTATGTCATGGTTGTGGACCATGTAATCAATATATAGGTGTCAGTTAACTGATATTCAGTTATGTTAATAAATAATTTTTATAGAAACATAAAAGTAATTAGAATCATGTCACAGATATATTCTTATTTATTTATAGTCCAAAAAATGTTTCGACTTATAATGCGGGTGTTTCTAATTACCTTTTGAAAGTTATAGTTACTACCTAGAAGAAAATAAATAGCCTGATATAACTTAGGTCTTGAAAATGAGGATAACCATCTTAGTAATAATTACTGTTACAAAGAAACATTCGCCATAGCAGTGATTTTTTTTTTTTTTTTTTTTGGTCCTGAAAGTTGATACAAAGAAACAATGTTTTGTTACCTTGGTTACAGTATGCCTGGTTGGTCTCTAAAGGGACTACATGTATGTTTGTGGATAATTGTGGGAAGTAGTAAAACAGAGAAGCTGATGTATTTTTGTAGACTTTTTTTGTTCTTCTATTTTTTTTTTAAAGATTTTATTTATTTGACAGAGAGAAACGCAGCCAGAGAGGGAACACAAGCAGGATAAGTGAGAGAGGGAGAAGCAGGCTTCCCGCAGAGCAGGGAGCCCATTGTGGGGCTCAATCCCGGGTCTCTGGGATCATGACCCGAGCCGAAGGCAGTCGCTTAACCAATGAGCCACTCAGATGCCGCCTTTTTTGTTCTTCTCTTAAGTAATCTTTTGTATAAAGCTGTTTTCATCAATTAAATGAAAATATATTTATGCCAATATCCTCCCGCATATAAAACCACCCCTAGGCATACCTTGGTATACTTCTCAGTTACTGCTAGACACACAGCCTTTGCTTCCGGAAAGGAAATAATGAAGAGTTTTGTGGTCAACATGAACACTGAAGGTGGCTCTGCATTCTTCTTTTTCCAGAGGTGGGACATGAAAATGACCAAGATTGAACAAGAAGAGAAAACTCTTTCAGTAGAGTTGTTTCCTCTTTCATGTGTCTTCTTGGTCTTGAAAACAGGCACAAGTGAGTCATCCCTGTATGGCAGTGAGGAGACGGAAGTGATGAAACACCAAAAAAGCCAGAGTACAAATTATCCTTCTTCCACCACAATTATGTCTTTGGAACAATGGAAGCTTACATTTTAGCTACATTGGCAAAGAGTGGCTCCACACTGAGGAAGTAACCAATGGAGGCAAATGACAGAATGAGCTGTTTCCTCATCCTACCAGTGATGTGCTGGGTTCAAATCTCCCTGCTGTAGAAGAAAGCAGGAAAGATGCTATCTCCCTTCTACTACTTCCACCACCTCTTCATCTATAGTCCCAGAAGTAGCCTGGTGCAGAAAAATAAGTGGTAGAAATGTTCTTTAGCAATCCTTCTTTCTTTACAGGAGTCTGCTATTTACTGAATTTTTATGGAATGATGGATAGTCCATGTGGTCAGGTGACCAAGTTCTTGACTACGGGATATGAACATCAGTGATGGTATAACTTCTGGATCATGCCCTTAAATGAAGGAGGTGTTCCCTTCATTGTTCTTCTTTCTCTTTTTATTGATAAGAACAAAGGCATGATGGTTGAGGTGGAAATAGTTATCTTGGACCATGAAATGGGAACCATATTTTGGAGATTGCAGAGCAACAAATTAGAAGAGGCCTGGATTCCTGGTTGCTAAATCTCTTTCCTTGTCCTAGACTACAATGATCAAACTTTTCCGTGGGCCAGAAATAAACTTGTAACTTACCTAATGCACTGTTATATTGGATCTCTCTGTTACAGAATTGGGGCTATGATACAACCAAACTTACAAATAGCTAAATTATAGCTTCTCAAACTTTTATGTGCAAATGAAGCCTCAGGGATTGTGTTAAAATGTAGACTCTGATTCAGGAAGTGTTGGATAAATTTTATATGCCAGTGTGTCTAGGCTATGGTGTCCACTTTTTTGGTCAAACATTCATCTAGATGTACCTGTGTAGATGCCATTGATATCTATACTCACTTGACTTTAAGTAAAGGAGTTTACTGTCAGTGACACAGATTGACTTCATCCAATAAGCTGAAAGACTTATGAGCAAAAGGTGAGGTTTCCCAGAGAAGAAGACATGTGTCTCAAAACTGCAACATAGAACTCCTGCCCCAGTGTCCAGCCAGCTAGTCTTTCTTAGGAATTCAAGTTCATTGTTTCCTACAGTCACATGAGCCAATTCCTAAAAATAAATCTACACACCCATACAGACACACACATGCACACTCTTTATTGGTTCTATTTCTTTGGAGAATTCCGACTAATACAGTAGGTCTGCCACAAGGCCCGAGATTCTGCATTTCTAATGAGTTCCTGATGCTGTTGTTTGAACCCTGTGCTTTGTATAGCAAAATTCTAGAAAGCTTGCTGTCAGGAAACATGTGTTTCAGTCTAGACTTTGACAAAAATGTATTGTGTTAGGCATGCCATTTAATGTGTAGAGCTCTCATTTCCTTATCTCTGAGATGAGAATAATGGAGTAAATGACCTCCGTGGCCCCTTTCACCTCTAATACATTATAACTCTGTGATGTGAACCCTCCTGTTAGAGGCTTGGGAGAGAAGGCAACATGGGGCTTGAGCTGGTGGTAGGGCTGACCTCAGAGGTACATAAGAGTATGCAACCTCCATGAAAAGCATCTTGGAAAGGTGGCACTGGTTTTCTGTGAAGTTTGTCTAGATGACAGTACAGGTGGCTGTTCAGCTGGTACTTACAACCAGAAAACTGATGCCTAAGGAAAGATAACTAGGATTGGGAAGAGAAATTCAAATGCCTGATTTCTTTTTCTCAGGAAACCCATTTCCCAGTGCAAAGAACAAAGGCAAGTCTGCTGACATGAGGCATCTTCTTCGTGTTCTTTCCTTACAGATTGCACACGTCACATTATTTTTAGAATGATGTTACATATGAGAGCAATACATTACTTAGCTTACTTTCTTTCCAAGCTGGGCATTAATAGAACTTGGATTTGGAAAATTTTAATAACAGCATCATTATTAAATTTATTCTTTAAGCACAAGAACAAAGAACTTAAATTATAATCTATTAGAGTTATCTTTCTGTTTTAATGCTCTCATGCCCTGTAAACAAGCCTGTGTTTTAGAATCAAATACATGCCAAATCAAATCAAGTAGATACCCTTCTGATAGCATGACCTGTATCTATGGTAAGCTTTGCATTCTAAAATTCTGAATTAAAAAGGGGATTGCTGTTATCTTTTGGAACTACAGCCAAAATGAAGCTCTAATCATTCTTTTTTTAAAATTTTTATTTTACTTATTTATTTGACAGAGACAGAGATCACAAGTAGGCAGAGAGGCAGGCAGACAGAGAGGGGGAAGCAGGCTCCCTGCTGAGCAGAAAGCCTGATGCGGGCCTCCATCCCAGGATCCTGGGATCATGACCTGAGCCGACAGCAGAGGCTTTAACCCACTGAGCCACCCAGACACCCTCTAATCATTCTTTAATGGCAGGAATCTATTTCCATATATAATACAGGAAATTTATGTATAAAATAGGTACCTTAAAATGTACAATATGGTCATTACATAGGTAATTTTTATTGGGGGATGGCAATTCTACCATTCACTCCGCCATTGTCTTAGTGTCCCTTCATGATGGCATGAAATATGTGCTTACCGTTTTGCACAAAATGCTAATAGATTATTTACTGATGGTGTTCTGGTTAGACCCATAGCAGCAGAGTAACAAATGAATGATGATCTGGGAACATACATTTACTTAGCTGAAATAAGGATATATATATTCACACACACCATATGTGTGAGATAAATGGGCTTCTTACCTTTTACCTGAAACACTGCCGGATGTATTGTGTGTTCATGCCAATGTGAGTTTGTGTATGTGTGGGTACATTTGCTTTACATGTGTATGTGTGACTGTGTGCACCTGTGTTAAATTTCGGGTGAGGATGGAGAGAAAGGAGCTAATTTCTCCTTCCTGGCATGTGAATCTGAGTGCAACCAACAGCTTTAAAATATTTTCCTGGTGTCAAACGATTTTTGTCTCTTCCCCTCCTCCTCCTTCTTCTAATAGATGCACGTTTTTTTTTTTTTTTGTCTCAAGGTCAAGTTTGCTAAACAAATAAAGGCACAGAAGGTACTAGGTCCAAACCAGGAACCTGCTGTTGTCTCTCACTGAAGTACTTTTCTTTCTCAATATTTGAGTATGGGGACAGGGAGAGAAGTAAGGATGTGAGGGGAAAATTTTTTTGAAAGAGTGAAAAAACAAAAAACAAATGTATGAAAACTTACATTCACTTTTATTTGAGCCCATTTATTTCCTTTCTAAACTTCTCCTGGAAAGAAAAACAGGGCCAAAGCTAAAAAAGTGACAGAACTTGGCATTAGTGTATTCAACTCTTCACCTACCATATTAATAGAGGTCTGTTTGCTCTAAAGGAGGTTAACATAACATTTTATGAACTATCAATGATTTATTAGAAATCTTGAGATTCTTCATTCTCTAAAAAGCAACATCTTTCACAGTGTGACAAAAGCACTGTGGCAGTTTACTTTGTGGTTGTTTGGGTGTCTGGCTTTCAAAATTATGTTTAGTATTGAGAGTTGAATAAATGTCAAAGAATATGGATGTCTAATTACACTCACTGCATTTCTTCTGGTTTGATTTTCATTTATAAGAGGAATGACAACATTTGAGAACTCCTGGTGAGTGAAATCAGACCTTAAAAATTTGGCTTAACTTGGAGATACAGCTTTTGCATATACACCAGAATTGCTTGTGTTGTTTAAAATTGGCCAGAGCATTGTTAACTGATTTTCACAAGGAATTAGCTTCATTTGGTAAAGAATTTATATTCATCCACCTATGACTGCTTCATTCCTATCACAGTGTTTGTCTATTGAGAATGTGGGCTCAGCTGCATATCTTTGGCCCTCTACCGAACCCTGACAATATAATGGACCGATTCTGTGGTTAATTCATGGTGTCTGGTGTGTCTCCAGCAGTTTAACAGATGGATCTGTAGTCAGCCTCCTCTCAAACTCTTTATTAAATATTTATAGAACCATATTGCAAATAGACCCAGCTTTGCCCCTGGAGTTCTATGCGTGGATCTCTGGACCAGGGAGAATATCAACTTGGTCATCTGAGGGAGGAGAGACCAAATCTTTTTTCCAAAAGTTTTCAGAAGCACACTGGGTATTTACCTTACACATAGCCCAAGACAATGGCTACTCCAGCAGTATTCTGTACAGTAAACAGAATGTTATCTTGAAAATATGAAGCTATTATTCATATGGGAAGATAAAGATGTCCACCCAAGTTCATAAGTAAGTCTGAATATTTGGAGACAGTTTCTATCACTTCATGAAAAAAAATGTGGACATGAATAATGGCACCTTTTTCTTAAGCAGTACATATATATATATATATATATATATATATATATATATATATATGAGAGTTGCCAGGAGAAAGTGTTAATGAGATGCATTTGTGAAAAATGAGTAGATTTGGAGATCTAAAAACACTTAAAATAGTTATCGTGCATTGGACATATAGAAGAAGGTATTAAAGTGAAAATGCCAAAGTTGTTCAATTTTTAACTGAATCAAGGCAGGGGCAGAGAAGTGCAGAGGATGTTCACTTAGATAGAGAGGAAGCCTGGTGCTCTCAGAGGTGGCCAGTCTGCACACCAAATAGTATTTGAGAGCAAAGATAGTGGCCACTGGGCTATAGATACATGAGAAGACTGAAATTCCAAGATGTGCAGTAGTTCTAGAAAAAATACCAAGACCACAATCTTCATGCTGCATTTATGGGTTACATAATCATTGGGCTAGATAGACTTTGTGAACTTCCAGCCCATATCCTTGTCTTTGGACAGTCCCCTTTGAAATTGTCCCAAAGATTTAGAGGCTAATCGGGGAAATGACACTGTGCCAGATTGTAACCACAAACTTAATTTTAATACCACAAGATAAATTAGTAACTCTATGCTTTGAAGGTATTTCGGTGGTTTCAGTAAATTTTTCAAGATCTTATTTAAAATTTTAAATGACAGTGTTAATTCGGCAATACATATAACCATAAATGTCCTTTTTACTTGGCTGACTACTTGAACGAAATCAAGTTATATTATGACAATAAATGCACTTTATGGTAAATAATACTCACTACCATAAATACTGAACTTGTCACTTCTCCTCAAACACAGTTACAAGCTGTTCTTCCATGCTAAAAAGAATTTTCTTTTGTTTCCAGTTCTACTGACTTAGCTGTTTGTCACCAGTATTCTAAGACCTTCAGGGCACAGGATTAAGAACTATCAAAATATTATAGAAGAAATAGATTCTTGACCAGTTCTTGCATTTTGAGGGGTTTATAACATAGTCATGGGGGAAGGAAGAGGAGATATAAAACTTATAGACATGTATGTTGAAAACTGAATTCAACACAGCCAAGTGTAAGCATATAGTGAATGCATGCTATAAGCAGATGGGGTTAATAAGGGTTTTTCTTAGAGATATGCTGATATTTCTGTAACACCGTGAATGATGGCCGTTTGATGCTGGTGCCCTGGTAGGAACTAATGAGTATTTGCCCTTGATAATACGTAAGGTAATGTTATGGTCCTCCTCGTCCCTGCTGTTCTTATATTGAAACTCTAATCCTCAGTGTGACTGTGGTAGAAGGTGGGACCTTTGGGACGTGATCACATTGTAAGGCAGAGCCCTCATGAAGGGGTTAAGTGCCTTTATAAAAGAGATCTCACAGAGCTTTCCAGCCCTTTCCCATGAAGACACCACCAGAAGTCTGAGACCCAGAAGAGAGTTCTCACCCAAACATGTTGGCATCCTGACCTTCCATTTTCAGCCTTCAGACCTGCAATCTCTGTTGTTATAAGCCACCCAGTTGGTGATATCCTCTCTTGGGGTACATAGTTAGCATTCCAACTCTGGAGCTTTGTGGGTCAGAGTGTGCTAACTCTGGCTGATACTATGGAGATCATTTAAGTGAATATGTGTGCAAGGTTAAGCACCTCCTCCTCCAAGCATATGTATAAGAAATGCTGTATTTTGGGGACGGGTCTGGAAGAAACATCAGGAACGCAGTGCTGTGTCTCTGTTAATGACACATAGTTTTCAGATGTGCCAGAAACCCAGGTTACTCTAAGTGCACCTAGAGTTTTTCAGTTACCTCACTGGAGGGAGCAGGTAACTGTATCATGTAGCTGCAGGGGCATTTGGCCCTTCTAGAACCCTGCTCTGAGGATTCCTAGCCATATTTGTTAATCCAAGGGAATGGCTTTGTGGATAAGAGAAACAGGATGCTGTGGGGTCCGAACTCTAGGCCTTAAAATTCTCAGAGGTGGAAAAATTGAAGACTATCACACCTGCTTACATTTGAGATGTATGAAGAACAATGAAAAGATACAGAGGTTCTATTGCAATTTTCAGAGAGAAAAGCAATAGAAAGAGTGGTCTTCTTTTAGGATTTGTTCTGGGATGACTTTGGGTCTTTATTTGTCTTCTTACAAACATAGTCTCATAGAAAAAAAGCTTTTGGACCTCATTTTGAAACAGGAATGATATTTTCCTGTTGTATAAAAAGAAGACCATTGTGGGAAGTCAATTTTATTGTCCACAAAATGAAAACAATAAAATGTAAAAAGTGTTTTCTTTTCTTGAGCTGTTAAAACGTATAACCTCAAAAAAATCCACCACATTTCTTCTTTTTCTTGTTTCAGAGTTCACCAACTAAGACAGACTGAGCTGGGCCATTACCGTTCTCATCAGTTTAGATTTATATGATGCATGCATTGAATGAACATCTGGACACTTAGAGAATGCATTTCATTTGCAAACCCTTGTTGCAAATTCTCCCCTGTATTTGGAATGTCCCTTTGGAAAACAGAATAAGGAAGAAAACAACATCCAGTAAAAGAAAAATACTTTTAAAAGCAAAAATTATCAAGATTATCAATGAGAATTTTTTTGCCCACAACAAAGATAAAAGTGCAATCATAAAGTACCATATGGAAATACAATTGATTGTCTTTTGGGGTCTTATCTTGCAACCAGAGAGCTGGTGAACTTACACTCATAGGAGACTTCCAAGGCAACTAGATGTTAGCACAGTTTCCACTGTCTCCCTGGGCTAAATGGAGATTTTCAGCCTCGCTGAGTATTGCATAGAGACATTGAATCCAGGTGCTTTGTGTAGTAGGCTTGGTGATTCAGTGTGTGGCATTTAACAATGTGAGTCAGAATTAAATGAATGTCTCAGTTTTATAGTTGGGGAGCTAATGGAAGGGCCACATCTTAGATGAGTCATTGAACACAGATCCTGCTCCGGGCCACTTGCTAAAGATTGTGCAATCATTTTCACAAGCTGCTAGGATGATAACCTTGATGTTCTGCCCTTTCTAAGTTCAGATGATCCAGCTGCTTGTCTCTGCTTCTCCAAAATAGATTTGAGTTTCTGTATGTATGTTGTGCTTTATTCTTTACATGTGAATAAAGCAGTTATTATATTTTAAGTCTTAGTGTGTTCTGCTAGAGATAAACTACACTTGCTATTTACAACCCCTCTTTCCTTCAAAAATATTTGAGGCAGCTTAGAATAAAAGACATGGATATGCTAAAACTATCCAAGCAAGCACAGATGAATGTGATCATGGGCTATGCTAGGTCAAGATAGCTATACCAGAATTTATAGGCTAAAGATAACTCCTGAAACAGAACATCAAATTTAGCTTTGAGCTTCTTGAACATTAATTTCAACATGTATCATTTTGCCTTTTTTGTAAATGTCAGTGTCTGCATTAGTTTCTTCTATTTTAGAATATAAACTCAAAAGGAGGCTGATACCACTGTTTAACATAGTTTATCAATCAAATGGCAAGTTTTATTGAGGATCATTTGAATTCAGAATACTATGTGAAGTGTGGGTAAGTAGGGTGAGACATCAAAGGAAAGAAGCAATCACTTGTTTCTGTCCTCAATGAGGTCACTAGTCAATTAGATAAAACTATTGTACACTTGAGAAGTCTCTTACCACAGAACACACAACCTAATGAATGTTAATAGGATCCTAATTGGGGATATGAGTGTGGGAAAATATAGCTCTTAATATGTGCATGGGCTGCTATTTGAGCAATAAGAATTGAGAAGCAGGAAGCTAGTTTTCAAGGGAAGGTTTCTCTCCTATGCTAGGCTAAGGCATGACTGCTGTGGTAAAGCCACCCGCAGAGGTTCTGCTGAGTACTGGGTGTGGCTGGGGTAGCGAGGTACCATCTAGTCAGATAAGGGACTAAGCTGTATTTAACCTATGCATTGCTGTGAAATCTAAATTAAATCTAAATCTAAATTAAAAAAAGAAAGAAGGAAAAAAGAAAGAAAAGAAAGAAGGAAAAGGGTAGGAGAGGGAGCCAAGGAGGAAGGAAAAGGAGAAAGTGAAGAAAGGAGAGGGGAAAAGAAATTGTGCAGAACATGAACCTCTTATGCCAATATGAAAATCATTAAGGTAAATCTTTTGTCTTTTTTTTTTTCTTTTCTTAACTTTAATTGGCATAACAGAGCTAGATTGTTGTGGTTTTATGGAGTGATAACAACATATATTTTTTCTGTGTTTTCTGAAGTAATTTTTGAAAGCAGAGAAAGATTCAAACAGGGAGAGATAAACTATTAGGTTTATTATTGGTTAAGTGGATTGAAGAATGACCTAAGTATATAGCCATAGTAGGCTTTTGATCATTTCCCCACACCAGAGCTTGATATGACCTGAGACACATTTTGAGTCTGTGGAGGAAACACAATTACCCAGATTTGCTGCCTTTTATCTGCCAAACTTGAGACTGTGAGAGACACTTGTCTCCACGTCCATATTTAAAAAATAAACCTGGCCCTGAACCAAGTGTGCCTACTAAGTGAAAGCAGGAGCTCCAGAAGGTACAGCTTCATAAGAAAAATCCAAAAATAGGGAAAAGAAGTGCCTGTACTACATGTGTTCTTAAATTCTTCTGAGTTTACCCATCCCAAATAAATCATATTACCACAAATAAATCACACTGTGGGGAGAGTGAGTTAGGGTGAGGATAGAGACCAGATATATTACCCATGTGGTATGGTCTCATCTCTTGATGCCCAGTAGGATCACTTGGGAAACTAAGAGAGGTCCCCACACACATGCATACATTCCTGGGCCCACATATGTGTACAGAGAGTTGAAAAACAGGAGAAGAGAGAAATGAAGAGAGAAGACTCTACTGAATTTATAGTAATTGGCTTATGTACAGTAAAGGTTCAGTTGATAGTCATTGAAAGAATTACTAAAGAATGTATTAGATATTAACCATACATGAAGTTCTCCGCATTTAACTCAGTACCACATTATAGTGAACGTGACATTCTCCTTGCCTGTGCCCTGAGAATTCTTTGTGAGACTTCACCTTTGCAAAATACATCTTGATTAATATTTCTCAGTACTAGATGGGGCTGGCAGTTAGGCTCAGTGTTTGTAGTGAGTTACTCTATAGAAAGCTGAAGGTAAAGATGAGGGATCTCTGGGAAAGGGGAAAAGAAAGAAGATTGTGGCAGAAAGGTAAGCCCAATAAGGGGATCCTTACTGTTGTAAAATGTAACCTGTCATTCCATGATCACCCAACTTTTCACCGAAGTCTACAATGCCCACTAATACTTTTGTATGAGCAATTTTCTCATAGAAATTAATGAGAGGGTTGAATTCTGCATTTGGCAGTCAACAGTTGAGTTTGCTGTACTACATAGAGGCAAGTGTGGCTAAAATTGGGTTGTATAAAGATCCTGAATGCAACAGTTAACATCCCTATTGATAAATGAATACTGAATCCATACTCTTATTAAAATGGATTTTTCTACAGAGACCGTTAATGTGCCTACTTACCCTATAGGAAACTTTAGGGGTCTGGTGACTTGGCATTACATGAGAAATACCATGATAAAGCAATAAAGTTACTAAAATTTCCATTCTACAATAAAGCATTTTTAGCCTTGAAGCATGAATAGAAATGGAATAATACTGAAGCTTTTATCAATTTTCACAAGTTATAATGGATATTCCAATTATTTTGTATAAATTACATTACCAATTCTAAAAGTTGCATAAATTTTTTAAATCTCTGGAAGGAAAAAGTGTTATAATTTGACTTGCAAATATTTTTACAAACAAAACAAGCTTTAGAAGTGACAAAAATGAGAATAGAATATATACAAATATAAAGTGTTATTTAACATACTGGGATAGTTAAATCTTCTGTGAAGCTGAGAGATGTGTGCATGCAAGAAATATCAATTTAGCCACTATTGTTTGCAAACTTTGTCTTTCTACACATAGATGTGTTTCTTCCCTTCCATTTGTGTTGCCACCAACTTAGAGTGCCTTCATTTTATCCATCCTTCATTATTATAACCAACTTCTTCCTGATATTCAAACCCAACTCAATGTTAATCTCTTAAAATACTCTCCCATTTACAATGATAAAAGTACAATGGATCTCGATGGCTTCTTTTAGCTTCCAAACATTACCCATTCAGAATTTGTATTTTCTGACTTCTTGTTGGCTCTGAATGCGACTTTTATTGCTACCAAAGTCCCTAAAACTTGGCTGGATACACATTTCCCTTTTCCTCAGAATTTTGTATACATTCCTTTCCAATATTTAGCCTGAAATGTTGATGCCGAGAAGTTTCAGAGGATCCGGATTTTATTTTCTAGTGTGTGATTCAGGAGAAATATTTATCTTTGAAATTTAGCAGTAAACCAGCATGTATTTTGGCTTGGAGTTTTCTGAATTAATTTTGCCTGAATTGGAGGGAGTTCTTTTTATCTTACTTTTATTTTTCTTCTTTGTCTTATGGAAATTTTCTTGTTTTATATCCTTTAATATGTTTTTGCTTTTATAGTTGGATTTTAGTCTTCAAAGAAGCCATTTATATTATAGAGGTTCATCTTTGTCTTGAACATTGTCTTCCTTCTTTTCTTCCATTTTCTTTTTTTCCCCCCTTTTGTTCCTTCCTTCTTTTGTCCCTCTATTTTTGTTCTCTTTTTCTGTATTGTCCATGTTTGTTGTGATTATTAAAAGGCTCTTAATTTAAAACAGCAATTTTTTTTTTTAGCTTTGTCTATTCTATTTCTTCTTACTTAATATTTATTAGTGCACTCCATAATATTGTTGCTTTGGACATCAATTTTCCTTAATATGGGATGCTCTTTTTTTAGGTCTTTCCCTTTGTTTTTTGAATAAAAAACATCTTATTTCATTTCTCTATTGCACAAAAGCATTTGTGGGGAAATTTTTTTCTTCTTTTCTTGTGCTGTGCTTTCCTTCAGACACAATCTTTCCTTGACTTGTTCCTGTTCCCCTCCATTTTTTACTTATTTACTGATTGACTTTCCCCTCTGTAACATCTTTGAATTGTTGGCATGCAAGTTTTTAAAATCTTGCTTACACTTATTATGAACGATTTGGTGCAGATTATCTGATTTATGGATTGTGCTGATAAAATGCAAACAAAGGTTCTTTTACTTCTTTTCCCACCTTTGTTGATATTTATTTTCGTTCCTTTTCCTTGGAGCTAAAACATGAGAGCTTGGGAGATGAAAAAGAGCTAAGTTGAATTTATGTTGATGTTAAATCATGGTTTCCTCTAAGTAGTAGGGTTTTCATCTTGTTTCTTTCTTTCTATTTTTTTTTTGAATATTTTATTTATTTATTTGGCAGAGAGAGACACACACACAGTGAGAGAGGTAACACAAGCAAGAGGAGGGGGAGAAGGAGAAGCAAGCTTCCCGTGCAGCAGGGAGCCTGATGTGGGGCTCCATCCCAGGACCCCAGGGTCATGACTTGAGCAAAACACAGATACTTATTGACTACACCACCCAGGCACTCCTCATCTCGTTTCCATTAAAATCATTCTCTGTTCGTTGTGAACTCCTATAAACTTAACTATTTCTATTTTTAACATTTCCCCTTTTTCACTAACCCCCCCAGGAACTATATACTACTACTTGTCAGTTAGAAGAAGAAAAAAATCAAGGACACAATCTCAATTTGTTTCTCTAAAAATTGGCAGTGTCATTGCATATCATCAGTATGTAATTGAACATTATTGTTTCTAAAATTTTGGCAAAGGTTTAGAAACAACTAAGTTACACTACTTTGCTTTATTCTAACATATTTTGTTCCTTCATTTTAGTTTCTTATTAATGTTTATTATTTTTAGTTTTATGTCTTTTTTTTAGATAGCTGCTAATAATGCTTCATTTTAAAAAATTCTTTTCTTTTAAAGTTTGTTCATCTGAGAATACAGAATGGAAAAATGGAAATGATGTGATCTGGCTTCACTCAGCCATCTGCCATCTTTACCCGAACTTTCAAGAATCAACTTTTACTTTATTATTCACAGACTTATCTAAAGATGTACATATTTTTAAAGTTTCAGCCCAAAATACTACTTAAACAAGTCTTGCATATTTATTACCTGTTAAATAAAGTGATTTTCCTCTTTAATGTAACTTTGTGCTATAGCTTTCTAATTTTAATGTGAGTTACATTTGTGTTTTCAGGGTGTGTTGTGTAAGTCTGTGTAAAGTCTGTCCATATGGTTTATTGTTTTGCCATATTTGTTCATGGACCTTGTTATTCTTTGTTTTAAAAGTCATATACTTTTTTACTTGCTGCTTTCACATGCTGATTTCATATCATGTTTCAAACTCTCTCATTATTTTGTAGAAGATTTCTTCATTGTTCTATGAAATAATAGACACTGAAATATGCAGACAGTGAAGAGATAGCTAAGACTTTATTTGGTTAAACAAAAATAAATATTTAGACCATGCCTTTGAAAGGCAGAGAGGGATGTTGTGGGAAACCCTAATATACAAGAGGCATACTAAGCACTGATTTAAGAAGAAAAGATAAAATTAAGGTCAAAATATTTATTTTGAATAATTTGGTTAATAAAGAAAATTAGTGGAATTTGTTATTTTTTGTTGAGTAACTCCTTAAAAAATGTTAGGTTGTCATGATTTTTATTTTCTCAACTGATGGCCTTGGCTTTGTTCCCACTGTCATTGTCAACACTGGTTTGTTGTAAAATAAAGACGAACACTGGCTGCAGGAGGTATGGCAGAGGTCATTCTCACTAAGGGTTGGGCAGCCAGGGGCAGAGAGGGTCTCCATAGGCAATAAGTACTCTTCAAATTTGGAAATAGTAATGATGTAACTGTTGTATATAAGTTACTTGTGCTTTTCCCCTCTTTTTTCTAATGTTTAAGATGGTTAAACACAAGTTTTTTTCTGTGGTATAACTACTTACATTTTCCACTGAGCTTTGCAGCTCTGATTTTTGAAAGGAAAAGCACCAGGCAATATGCAAAGTCTCCTTGAGTGAATAATCTGAATTGTAGAAAGCATCCTCTAACTTCTTTCTCAGCAGTGATTTTCTATCTGAGTGGCTCCTGGGTAGTTAGTGCATAAAAGCTATGTTGGTGCTGGCTGGGTGCAAATTACCTTCTTCTGAGGATGCCTGCTTTGTGGCATTACCTGCCTATAGCAAAACAAGGCCCCTCCAGTAGAGAAGTCTCTTTGACCAAATATCAAACAAATTAACCTTTCAGCGTATTTCTAAGAGTTGCTCAAGAGAAGGAAGACTCTGGTGACATCACTGATGGCAAAGGTTAGCCTAAAAGTAAAATGAAATCATCTGGCCAGGCAGGCCCTGTGGGAGAATCAAGCCTTGTAATGAGACTGAAGGCTCCTAGGAAATGAAGCCCTGTTGCAGGAAGAATGCTTGCCGAAGCTAATTGGGGTAAGCTTTTGCATCAGTGCTGGTACACCGCATCACTTACAACCTTGAAGATAGCTGTAGTGGTGTACAATGATTGAGTCATTCCCAATTTTAGCAACATAGATGGAACATGAGAGTACACAAAGCACTTAACACTTGAGTTTGTCCTATCTGTGATTCCAGACTCCAGCAAGATTCCAGTTCTCAGGCTGGCTGGTGTGGGGTGTGTTTTTCTGAGAGCTGCAGGGCCTGGGGAAGCTGACACCTACAGGTTCTGCCTATTTCTCTCCAGTCTAACTAGTGCCATTTTTGCCTTATCATCTGGTTGGTGTCTCCCCACCCCTCTCTCCTTGCCCTCATCCAGTTTTTTTCAAAGTGTGAACTCTATACCTGAACTTAGTAATTGTTCTAAGTGAATTTGTGTTGAAGTAATAAAAAAAGCAATTTAGATTTGAGGCAAATAAGCTGTCTTAGCCTGTCTGGGCTCCTATAACAAAATACTATAGGTTGGGCAGCTTATAAATAACAGATACTCATTTCTTATGGTTCTGGAGACTGGACAGTCGAAGATCAAGGCACCAGGAAATCTGATGCCTGATGACAGTCTACTTTCTCATAGCTGGACGTCTTTCCTATAATATCTCAGGATGGAAAGGGCTGGGGAGCTTTGTGGGGTCCCTTTTATAAGCACACTAATCCCATTTCACTAGTCATCTCCCAAAGGCCCCACCTTCTAACATCACCACCTTCGAGAGTTACAATTTCAACATATGAATTTTGGGAGGATACAGCCATCAGAGCACAACATCCACTGAGAACACCTTCCCCCTTGGTGTAGCAACTCAAACCAGAAGCCAACTGAATTTAGAGGAGTGAAAGAGAACCAAACTTTTACTGTTTTACTTTACGCCCAGAAAGTCACCTCAGCTTTGATACACCAACAGCTCTTCTAGCACTTTCTAGGATATATCAACTAGAGACTTTATGTTTCAGGATCTCTTTGGGTTTCAAGGAGCTGTCATTTTTGAGTAACAGAGTATCAAGGTAATTAAGTATCCCGGACTCATCACTTACTACCTGAGTGACACAGGCATGGTACTTCAGCTCTCTGAGCCTTCCATTCCTTTTAGGTAAAATGAAAATGAAGGAACAGTGTCTGGCTTAAAAGTGGCACTCATCATAAACACTAGCTATTATTTGGGGCAAAAAGGTAAGGGTGATGGTATGTGAGAGTTATTTATTTTGGTAGTTATAACTTTACTAACAAAAACAGCTTAACATTTTTGAGCATTTACCTGTCTTAGCACATTATATTTAAAAACTCTCCCCATCCTGCACTATGTTCATTGCACAGGTGAGGAAACTGAAGCATTTAGGTAACATCCTAAAGATACTAATGCAATAAATAATTGTGCATCAAAGAATCACAGAAGGAAGCTCTAAGAGCAAGCTTATCTCATGGAAACGTGTGTAATGATAATGAGTCATCTGTTTTAATCACATCACTATAGCTATCCTAAACTAAACCCTTCTCTTGAGCTCACATTAAATCTGTTTATTTCTCATATCTGGATTGCTTTTACATTCTGCACCAGCTAATCTCTGGTCCTATTTCAAGTCAGAATCTGGATATTATTTACCATCTGCCTCCAAGGGATGCACTTGCCAAGTCCCTTAATTTGCTATAATTGGCAGGTTTTCAGTGTACATAATTTATATCAAAAAAAGCTACCCTGAAAAAGAAGATTAATTAAACCATTTCTTCTGGGTCCCTAAAAGTGCGGCAGTTTCCAAGAGGATGACTTTAAGGCCTTAAGGTCTTCTGTGTGTATATGCTGTCACAGCTGAGCACATTAAAAATGTATGTTGGGTTGGTCCCTGGTGCCTCTGAGCTGGTCAGAAAGATGTCATTGGCACCTGGGTAACATCACAAATACTCACTGAATTAAGCAGCTTACATTTGCATTTGAGTCTTTTGTTCCAAGCTTTCCAGACACTAGAAACTACTAGACTGCAGGATAATTTATGGATACCTCTGTGTTGGCAATTCTGTCACTGATATGATAGGAAACACTAGAAAAAATACACCCAGATGTACAGAATTCTAAATAGAGTAAGTGAGAGACCACAAACTGATTTAGACAAGCAGCACATGTGGCTAGTAAATAGACATTTTACATAGTTTTTTCTGTCTTTTTCTTTCTCAGCCTTCTGCTAAGCTCATGGTCTAATGCGGCATGCCCTAGGCTTTGTGGAGGCATTCTTGTTCCTCCCCAGCTTCAGAATAATGCCATCCTGGGAGTTTATTCCTTAATCTACATCTATCAAAAGTTATCAACTTTATTCTGCATTCTAAGGAAAAGAACTTCAGTGTTTTTTACCTTTTCCAGAGTGGTTTTAAGGTTTACCAGTCTGTGGGTAGATTACATAGACTAGCACAGGAATGCACATGAATTTATTACATATTTTTCCTTTCCTAGAATGCGCCTCTTCCCATCCTTGTCTAGTTTTTCTCCTACTTACCTTCTGAATCTCAGCTCAAATGTTGCCATGCTTGATGCCTTCCCATTTGGACCCCAAATGACAAAAAAAACCCCTCCTCTGTGCTTCAAAAAATATATATGAAGCTTAGTATTAAGGCAAAAATGTCTTGAGGGAAAAAGCTGCCCATGTAATTAGGGGAATGTATTTAGGTCACTGTTTACTCTTAAATAAAAATCTCAGACCTTGCGAAGTTAGACATTAACTTATAGCTAGTACATATTATTTTTATTTATTTGCATAGTACAGATGCATTTTTATTTATTTGCATACTATTATTTATTTTTTGCATAGTACAGATGCATGTGGAATGGGTAACTGTAAAGGTTTATGAGACAAGAAACAGTTTTGTATCTACCCATTAGTCTGATCCCAAGTTTGTCTCTAGCTAGCTAGCTTCTGAAATTCTCTTTGATCTGCTTATAATATCTGACTCATGAATTAATGAGTTGAGTAAAATGTACATTTTATATGTGGGTGAGGGTCATGTTTTTGAACTCCATGAGAGCATAGCATGCTCCCCATTCTTCTAGATTGACTTGTCTCTCTTCACCTCTAAGGGGTGAGTGAGCTCCATGAAGTCAGGCTTCTAAAGGAGAGTGCATGACTTCGGACCCTTAACACCTAGTGCACTGCCTGGTGCCGGAATCACCCAATACAAGTGCATTCTATGAATCAATTGTGATGTCATTTAATTCCTAGTCACTCAATTGGCCCTTGCATCACTGTTTCAGGTCAGTGCAAGGAGTCTATTGCTCAAACAGCAACTTCTATTTTAGGAAAACATTAGACGTGGAGGCAGAAATGTTGTGAAAGTCTTTTGTATGACTTGATGAACTCTTATGTTGTAGCTTCAGTCTTAATCCCACTTTATTACCCTTATTTTGCTTTGTGGTGTTTTTGGATTGAGAATAGATCAAGTTGCACAATACTCATCAAGCCTGGATACTTTGCAAAGACAAGTAGAACTTTGAAAGATAGTTTTACTTGTCTTTTTTTTTTTTTAATGTTGCCTTTAGTTGCTGTGCCTGCTTGAAAGCTTGAGGAAAGTTGTTGGCTTTTTTTTTTTAATGATATATAGGGATTTATTTTTGCATAAATCCATATGCTAATTGGCTTAAAAACTTGAATTCTTCTGCATTTAAGCAAACCCTAAACAAGATTAGTTTCTCAGAAATAAAGCATTTTTTAACAATATTTTTAACACTTAGCCAGTTTCTAGTAAGCACTTTTACAATCTATGTTTTTTTTTTAGTTTCTATAGGTTTTCTTTTTAATTGTTACTTAAAATTTTTTTTCCAGTGTTCCAAGATTCATTCCCCATTCCCCACACCCAGTGCTCCACGCAGCAGGTGCCCCCAGTACCCACCACCAGGCCCTCCCATCCCCACCCCCCTCCCTCCAAGTCCCTCAGTTTGTTTCTGTGTCCAAAGACTCTGTTGTTTCATTTCTCTCCCTGGATTACCCTACTTCCCATTTACTGTGTGTGCATATGTGTGTGTGTATGTGTGTGTGTGTGTGTGTGTGTATGTGTGTGTTTAAAAAATACTTAGACCCTTTGTAAGAAAGGAAAATTCCACATAAAACATTCCATGCCTAACCTCAAAGTATCAGCCTCTGTTGTATGATGTTAGGTTTTAGAATAAGTGCTTACCTAAAAATATTAATGGACATGTGATTTGCAATTATATGTATTGAATATTGATATGGAAGATCAAATCAAAACAAGAACCAATAAGATTTCATTATATACCTTATATATAATCTCCTTAAAAATCTACAGGTGACTTCTCTGCAGTGCCTCCTTGCCCTTCTCTTTCTCTTATACCAACTACCATAATAATACATTTTCTGTCAGAGTATACTTTAAATGCCTATTTCATAATTTTGTGTATATTTGGAAATGTACATAAAGAGTTCTGAAGAGGAATATTGACTAGCATGGTTTTCAGAAACTCATTTGGAAACATATCATAGAGAATTAAATATGCTTCCAGTAGCTAACATTTAAAACAACAAAAATTAAATAACTTCTCATATTTAAGAACATAAAAATAGCCATTGGTTAAGTTTAAACTCTATCCACTGTCAGGGATTTTTAACAGATGAAACTTTGTGAAAATCCACAGACATTAGCTTTCCCAATATTGTTACGGTTGTGCTCTAGGTCAGTAGTTGTCAAACATTTCTTGTGTAAGAGCAGACAGTAAATACTGCTGACTTTGTAGATGATGAATGTCTGTAGCATCTACACAACTTTGCCATTTTAGTGCAAAAGCAATCATAGACATATACCTAAACAAGTAAACATGGCTGTGTTTCAATTAATAATACTCCGTTTACAAAAACAGGTGGTGAGCTGGATTTAGTCCATTGACCATACTCTGCTTTAGACCAGCCTCATAAATCAATTTTCTCCACTTGGTCTATAGAATTAAAAAGTCTACTATTTTTGGGATGCCTGGGTGGCTCAGTCAGTTGGGCGTCCGCCTTCAGCTCAGGTCATGATCCTAAGGTCCTGGGATCGAGTCACACATTGGGCTTCTTGCTCAGCAGGATGCCTGCTTCTGCCTCTGACTGCTGTTCTCTCTCTTGTGCTCACTGTCTTGATCTCTCTCTCTCTCTGACAAATAAATAAATCAAATCTTTTTTAAAAAAGTCACTATTTTTGCACTATTTTGTATTTTGTAGAATTATGAGAAAATGAACAAACAATACCTAAATTGCTTTGACCAGTAGCAGATAAGACAGAACTGTATGTCTAGGTCATTTTATTCAAGAATCTAAATGTTCTTTTAACAAAAATGGGTATAAAAATGCTTTGAAAATAAGTATTGCATGCAAGGGAGTGTCTCAATATTGAGGAATTTATAGGGTGATGGGAATGAGGGAATAAAATGTCTATCTAATGCTCCAAAGGTCTCATTAAGTGTGTCCAAGATTCTAGGCTGTAAACCTATTCTAGGGCTATGTAATTTTATCCTTACCTCAGGGCAATTGCATCTAAGATGTAGAAACTACTCACATGTTAATTCCAGGGCTAGGTGATAACTTGACTGGTGCTTTCTTCATATTACAGGAGGGTAAAAACCTTCAGGCATTTGCTGTCGGACATACCGAAATTTGCCACTGCTCTCTTGCAACTGAAACTCAGCACTAAACCTCATTAATGATTGAGTACATTGGGGATGTCCTTTATGCCAGGGATATTTAATGCATGAATTTGGTGTACATTTCATGTCCAATTCATAATGGAAATTAAACAAATAAATGAAGAGAATAACACACAAACTGTAAGTCCAAAGCCTCTGTCCCAATTCCAAAAACTGATATGATGAGAAACTACCAATGAATAGGCTCTAAAATATGGTGATTTGGACAGAAAAAATAATTATCTTTCTCACACTGAATTCCATTGTTTGGTATTGACCAAAAGGCATTTGGTTGCCAATTTAAAGAATATTTTAAATGGAGACATGCCCATTTCTGATCTCTTCCCAACTCTATGTCCTAAAGAGAAAATATCCAGGAGCTTCAGCTAATTTAAATGGTCTTGCCTTTACCCTTACTTTGACCTTCAACTTTAACCTGGGGTTGTTACTCAGAATCTGGAGCAAATCCCATCATCATGGAGTTTGTTGAAAGTGGGAGGATTATTTAGGTTCCCTGGGCTTCTAAAGGGACTGGGATATCTTTTTGTAGAAATTTTATCTTCTTGTATTTTTTTTTAACCAGCATTTATTGTGCACTTATAGGTGCACTTCTAGGTCATTTTTACATACTATTAATTTATTAATCTAAATATCTAAACTATTAATCTAAACAATTCTGGAAAGAGTATAAATTGTTACTTCTTTTTGACATACATGAGTCTCAGAAAGATCCACATGACTTGTCCTAGGCCACATAGGCAGCACATGGCAAAGCTGGGTATTGGGTTGAGGTCTATCTAGCAGGAATGCTCGTCTCAAAGATACCATCATTAGGTATCAATACTGTGTAAATCAAAGACATATACAACATATTATTTAGGGAAAATGGCAAGGTCCTAACTACCACCTGGATGATACACCCACCATTAGATTCTTTGGTTTAAGTTACAACCTCTTCCAGTGAGGCTGGCCACAGCCACCAGAAGGCCTTTATGAAGATACCTCTATGTGAATTTATGAGTCCTTCCAGCATTCTCATTAGTTTGAGAGAGTCAGCCAGATTACCCTATATTTGGGAGGAAGAAAGGACACAGAACCTGCACAATGTGAAGGAGGGTGTACAGTGGCTATGCTGGGAGATCATTGGAAGCAGGAAAGTCCAAGACACTGTTTATCTGAGAACTTTAGATCTTCTGAAACTCAATCACCTGGAGTGTTTTTTTAGAACTGCAAATTCTTGGGCTTTGTCTGTGGATAACCTGAGTTACATTAGGTCTTACTGGGAGTTTAGGGATCTTTCGAATCACCGTTCAATTTTAAGAACCACCAGTGGAAAGTAGGGAGGAAAATCTGGAGAGTTTAAAGAATGAGATAATTCCCAGAAAGAGGAACTCTTGGGTAGTTTCTAAAAACTGAAACTAAATAGAATAATGCACCAAAAGGTCTTGTGTGCCTGGGAAATGGTGGACACAGGAAAACTGAAAACCGCTCTCATTGAAAACTGTTGTAGAGTCAGACAGGGTAGGGGCAGTGTCTCCAAATATGTCAAGCACTCTTTTTTATTTGGTTTCTGCTTTATTTTTACTTGTGTATTTAACATTCATGACTAATAATAATTTTATTAAACTAAAAGCCATTCTTTCATTATTTTTTGATTATAATATGAAATTGCACAAATCGAGAGGAGTAGATACAAATCAATCTGAATTAGGTAAAATTGCATAGTTAACCAGGTAACATTTCCATAGATGTAAACAAATATATTATGGATAATGAGTTGAAGGAATTGGTTTTAAAATTGAATTTTAATCCTTAATTTAAACAAAGTGTGTTCTCTGGTTTATACCAGATCAATACACATGGCATATGAAGTTTCATAAAATATGATACAGTACATTGCTTCCTCCACACACCATTCACTATTTTTATAAGTGCATAATATTTTTGGATGATAAATATAATTAAATAGAGCAAAGCCATATGAATTAAAGCCATGAAGGTTTTTTTTTTTTTTTTAATAGAATTACAGGCTTGTTACAGAGCTTGAAGGCATTACTACTATAATATCACAGAAATGTATTAGCCCCGAGGGGGGTACATTCTTATTGTCAGTTATGGATTTTGTGAGCTTTAAATTAGAAAGAGAAGTGATATGATCTTTTTCTTTGAAAGCAAGGGAAGGAAATTACTTAAAATTTTAAGTAAACAATTAATGTTAACTTCAAATATAAGGGTGTTTGAGTTTGTACACAGCTTGCTCCCTAGTTAAAGCCAAATTCTACATTGCATGCACAATTGCATGCAAATTGGACTTAATTTACTGCATGCTTTGCCTCTTCAATTAAATAAAATGAGAAGATGATTTTTACTTTACAAGAGTAAAAATTCAATGTGTTAAAATGTTTTACTTGTAAATTTTCTATAAAGAGCTTGTGTACTCAAATGTTTATTTGAAATAAGTCATTTAACCAGCATGTATAGAAGGCACAGTTTCTGCCCTCAAGGAGCTTATGGACTCAGTGGGAATAGAAAATACACTGGCATGGTAAACACTGATTCTAGATTCATCTTCTCGAAACACTTTTTTAATGTATATTTTCTTGTTCAAATCCTACTAGTCTTCAAAGTCTGTATCATTGTTTGTAATATGCAGTCTAAACATACATATTTTACAACATACATTAGTTTCTTAGAACTACCACAAACAACTACCACAAACTGAATGTCTTAAGACAACAAAAATTTACTGTCTCTCAGTTATGGAGGTGAGAAATCCAAAATTAAGGTGCTAGCAAAACAAGGCTCCCTCTGAAACCTGTAGGAGAAAATGCTTGCTTACCCCGTCTGGGCTTCTGGTGGCTCATCAACAATCTGGTGCTCTTTGTCTTGCAGCTGCAACATTTCAGTCAATGCCTCTCTTATGGCATATCTTTCTCTCCTGGGTGCGCTCAAGTTTACCTTTTACCTCTTCTTTTAAGGATACCAGACACATTGGAAAAAAGGCCCACCCTACTCCACTATGACCTTATTTTAATTTAGCTAGTTGCATCAATAATTTATTTTCAAATAAGACCACATTTTGAGGTATAAGGGTTAGGACCTCAATGTATATTTTTTAGGGGGGAAACAATTCAACATATTACATGAGGCAGTTAAGTCCTTCCACCATCCTGCTAGTTCAGCAGGAGAAAGAACCTGCTAATGATTGATTTCCTTCTCTGTGGCAGGTATATGTTTTAGTCCTTGGGAGGACCCTAAAGAGAAGGGATTACTATCCTCATTTTACTGGTGAGGGAACTGGGGCTTAGTGAGTTTGTATACATTGTTCAAGATTCACTTGTTCTTCAGATCTTAGCTGAAATTTTACCTTGTCGAAAAACCCTTCTTGAGAACCCAGACAAAGTTAGATTTCTCTGATATGTATTCTTATGGAATCTTATATTTTTCCTTCATAGAATTCCTACCATTTTGGAATTACTTATCAATTGATCACTTGATTAATGTTTGACTCTCTGTCTAGACCATGGACTCCATGAATTAAAGGTCCATATATTTCCATCACTGGGCATAGAGACACTTAGTCTAAATGTCTGGAACAATTTACAAAAGTAAAATTTAAGTTTACTTAAAATTTAATTTCTAAACTGGAACTAAATGTTTGAATAAATGAGTTTATAACAGGTAAATGGTAAACTAAGATTTGAAATTTTTACTCCAAAATCCAGAGTTGCTCTACCCATAATATTAACAAATATTTACTAGACACCAGAAGTGTAGTAAGCAATCTGCATGGCACATGGGATGTCAAGATGTGTAGACCAAGTCTTTGTCCCCAAAGAGTTCACAGATTAGTAGAGAAGACACACAAGGGGAGAGGATAACTAACTTCTTAAATCTGGGGATGGGCAACCAGGGAAGCTATCAAAGGGCATAGTACCAAAGTCTTATATTATGAACAAAGAGATCGAGTGAAATGATTCAGAGGGAAAGGTTAGGGGAGCACCAGGAAAGTGTTCATCATCATCAGACATAGAAAGAGGTATAAAGTGAACAAGCACTTGGGAAGATGATATTTTCACAGAGGTAGATAATGGAGAAGGGTTGTTGACTTAGATAAGTCTCCTCTGAAAGAACTTTTGGCTGGGCCAAATTGGTCTATTCATGATCTCATCAGTACATCCCACACACTTCTGACTCAGCTCAATAAAAAGCAGAGTTTTCTAATTATTAGAGCTTTCAAAATCTGGAAAAAGTGCTTTTCGGTGGTGGTGAGTACCCAGTCCATTAGAGATTTTCTAATATGTGAGTGACTCATTTAGTCTTATAATATAGCATTGCTTCCTATCCTTTTTCATGCCATAGCACATATAGAACATATTAATATTTCTATTGCACAGTGAAGTCACAACCAGAAATATTCTATTCCAAAGGTTGGAAGGCTGATACATAATGTCATTTTAACTCTTTCATGGCATAACGCATGACATGTTCTAGGATAGGAATTCAATCTTTCTGGAGTTTTAGCTCCAGGAAAAAATAAGATATCCTCTAATTCTGAGATTCTTTAAATAGAAACATTATTTTTCCATGTTTTTCACACAGAATTCAGAGTAATATATTGATACAAATCAGAATCATGTTGCTTCCATCCATAAATCCCCATACTTGTTTCTTAAAATGTTTTTAAGAAAATGCAGAATCCTTACCTTGCACAGTTTGGTTCCTGCTTGCCTTTCCCAATTAATTTCTTACAACTTTTCCCTTTTGTCACCATAATTCAGCCCCAGGAATTTATTTCAAACCTTCAAATAAGCCAAATTGAGTCTCGCCTCAGGGCTTTGCACACGTGGTTACCTCTGCAGATATAGGTTTACTCTCTCATGCTTCAATCCTCAGTTTAAATATCATATCTCAGTAAAGCTTTCCCTGACTGCTGTATCTAAAGAAGTTTTACTTATTATAGTCTGTTGCATCACCTATTTTTTAAAGACAGATCAGAGAGTGCATTTTTTAAATTTACTGATTTATCAGTTTCCCCATAGGTTATACCTACCATCCCACACTTTTCCTTGATCTACGAGTTTGACAAAGCAGAGAGGCTTCAGAGAACAACAGAGAGGTAGCTCATCATTGTAGTTTCAATGTACACAATGATGTCTGGCACATTATAGGATATCACTACTTATGAGTTGAATGAGTTTATTGAGATATTTCAAGAACAATTTGGCAAAGAGACAAACAGGAATATTGTAAGCTCAAAGAGGATGGATATTTAATGCATGAAATGGATACAAAGGGTGGATTTAAAGGAGTGATCACATCAGGATGCAGCAATTGAGAGAGATTTCATGAAGGGAGTTCTAAATGCTCCTGAAATGTCAACATATGAAACTAAAGGGTATGTGTCCAGGTGTGGAAGTATTCTAGAAGAAATTGTTATCAATAAAGTACATTGTAAGATAGGAAAAGGGTACAGTTTAAAAACAAAAGTAATGCAATTTGAATTAATTTCAATTATAGTCCTCCACCAAAGGTGATTTTGCTCCCAGGGGACATTTGGTAATGTCTGGGGACAGTTTGGTTGCCACAACTTGGGGGTGCTACTGATGGCTATCGGGTAGCAGGGATACTGCTAAACCTTCCTCAGTGTACACTACAGTCCATCCCAACAAAAAATCATTGTTGCAAATGTCAGTAGTAACAAGTATGAGAAATACTGGATTTTAGGAACATATAGGAACATTAGAGAAGATAAGGCTGAAAAAATTAGTCAACGCCTAATGATAGAACTATTTAAATATCATGGTCAGACATTTACTTAGTGGGTAGAGGGAAGCCAATGTTGGTTTTATACAGAGATGTGATGGAATGACAGCAGGGAGGCCTGACATCGCACTTGTATGAAGCCAGCCTGAAGCAAGGCTAGAGCCTACTTTAATGATCTAGATGGGAGATTAGAAAGCTTTGCACCGGAGAAATGCCAAGGGGGATAGAAAGGACTGGATTGATTTACATTATTTCAGAGTTATGATATTCACGGATTGCCAATGACAGAATGTATCCATTTTAGTTAAGAAGTCTTAAATATACATTCCTCTGTCTCTTTGATTCAGTTCACATGGGTTTTGAAGGAAAATACCACAAGTCTTGAATTTTTTTGTCCATAAATGCTTGGAATGCCCCTGAGGTTTCTTCAGTATTTCATATCACATGTTTTCATCATTGAGTGGAGAATTTAAAAACATGTATTGTAATCACTAACAACTCTGGTGCTTAAATGAAGGAATTTGTTATTGTACCATATTTGGGTATGGGACCGGTAGAAAAGAGAAAGTAAAAAGAGGGGAGGGAAAGAGAGAGAGAGAAAGAGAGGAAAGCAAACACAGCAAACCACAATTGCTTCAGAATTTTTCTTATAGAACATTTGTTTATAGAATACTTGAAAGATGAGGATATTTGAAAATAGAGTTATGGAATCCTAGAGTTGGGAGGTTATCTAGTCCAGTCTTTTTTTATTCAAGCACAAAATCAAAACATTAAATAGGATGGCTGACTACTCTTGTCTTAAAGATCTTCAGTGCTTGGCCAGTTGCCAGGTTGTTCAAAATCTGTGTTCACATTTGCAGTGGGTTTCTAAGATTTCAAGATTTTGGCAACCTGACAAAACCTATTCCAAAAGTAACTGGTATCTTTATTAGGTATGACAAATGAGCTATGAATAAATACTGTGTGAAAGAGTGAAGGTAAAAACATGAGGTAATTTTTATTTGGATTTACTCTTTATTAGATGTTTTACAAATCTCAGCAAAAAAGAAGCCTCCCTGGCTCTATGTGTTAGCCTTTACTTACCCTAGCATAGGAAGAGCCAGTTTCTGTGGTGAATAAAAATCACTTGTACATCAGCAGGAGACCCATCATCATCCTGACTCCAGCCTTGGGAATTTTGACCTCTAGGTAGCATAGCATGAGAGCAATAGGCCAGGCCAGACACTGTTCTTCCAGCTCACAGATATGAGGGAAGGAAGCTCAACTCTAGAGCCTACTGGCTTGGTTCAGAGCTTCAAGGTACATTTAGTTCACCTACACTATTGCCCCTTCTGGATAATGTGTATTTTAAATTACCCAAGCACTTTGATTATAGAAATCAAGAACATATAGGTCTTTTGTCTTTTCTGGAAGGAACATAGGACATGGAAGCTTTATCACCCCTGTGAGAACTGATGTCTGGTCGATCTGATATAATTCATAATAAAGGGAGCCCAGGAAAAGAAATTACTAATAAGAACTAGATAGGAATAGGGAGAGGAAATATTGTATCAGTTATTAGGATAGAAGCTTAATTTAGAAAGGGTGATTAGTAATGTAAGCTTAAGTTCTGGATTTCTAGATTTGGTGACATATGGCCATATTAAAGATATAGTTAGAGAGTAAAGGATATATTTGTATACCATGATTTTTTTTTTAAAGATTTTATTTATTTGACAGAGAGAAACACAGCTAGAGAAGGAACACAAGCAGGGGGAGTGAGAGAGGGAGAAGCAGGCTTCCCACCGAGCAGGGAGCCCGACGTGGGGCTCGATCCCGGGACTCCGGGATCACGACCTGAGCTGAAGGCAGTCGCTTAACCAACTGAACCACCCAGGCGCCCCTGTATACCATGTTTTTAATGAATGCAGGTCTATACAAATGTTAAGTCATCCTTGTTCATGTTCTCATTTCTAGGTTTGCCTCTTCTTTATTTATCCTAGCATCTCCATAAAACTCTGTGGAATAGACAATCATGATTCCACAGTCTGCCCTAATTTTGCTAAGATAATTTATGTCTTCTTTTTCTTTACAAGAAAATTTCCAGAGGAGATCCTAGTAGGTACAACTAGAAATTTTTTTTCTGCATGTTTGATAAAACTAGCAGAATGTAAAACAAAGAATATAATGCTTTTTAAAAAGATTTTATTTATTTATTTGAGATAGAGAGAGATTGAGAGACAGCATGAGAGGGGAGAAGGTCAGAGGGAGAAGCAGACTCCCCATGGAGCTGGGAGCTGGACGGGGGACTTGATCCTGGGACTGTGGGATCATGACCTGAGCCAAAGGCAGTGACCCAACCAACTGAGCCACCCAGGGTCCCCACAAAGAATGTAATGTAACCAAAGATACTTTATTCATAAAAGGTCAAAATATTTTCTCTAAAATAAAAGGTCTTCAAATCTACAAAAGTTCTTTAGTTCTTGGAGGGCAATAAATAGACTCTTATTAGAGTTCTACAGTTTTTTTTTTTTTTTAATGTTGAACACTCACTGGTGGCACTATAGCCTCTTGTCAGAAGTTCAATGATGACACCATCAAAAACTGGCTGCCAGACAGAGTAAAATAGTCAAGACCATTATAAAACATATAGGTATTTTATTTTCTACCTTTGAAATTTCAATATGTGCTACTATGTGTATATGCATAGAGAAGAGTTTTTAATTGGATGATTTTCCAAGTATACAAAATTGCTTACTAGTTACTAGTTACATGATTTTGTCTTACATGTATACCTCCAAACTATCATTTATCTAATATATTTTCTATATTTTCCCCTAATTAAAGCTTTGTAAACAAGAAAGCAATGTTATGCCAAAAATCACAAATTTTTATAGTCTCTTCCATACATGTATCTCATAATATATCATCTAAAATCATGGTACAAGAACCATACTTTAAGAAACTTGATATTATGTCTTCATGTTACAGCATGATGAAAAGTCTATGAACTTTCCTATGTAAAGAGAGTGTGCTGACTAATTCTTATTCCTAGGTGTGTGTGTGTGTGTGTGTGTGTGTGTGTGTGTGTGTGTGTGCATGTAGTGTATAAAGTTTGGTAATTATCATTGGTGTGAAATGTGAACTTCTAGTTGTTGGTATATATAACAACAACAGAAACTGTAAAGCCAATTATAATAAAGCTGTGAAGGATGTGTTCTTACAACAAAATACATGGGATTTCAGTTCCAAATGGAAAAACAACACCGCTGGTATTCACTTCATCAGTGAGTAACTCTAAGAGAGCAAAAGGCCACAAAACAATATTGCAGGCAGTGGCCCTGCCTGTCCACTGATCAGATTGTGCTTGTCTTTTCAAAAAGAGAGAAATTCATCCTTTTAATAATTCCCTTAGATGATACAGCTAAGCCAAATTGGCTCTCCAGCCAGCTCTTGTTTGTGAAGTGTAATTCTGTGGTAATGAGCTGGTGACAATGTGAGGAAAATAGTCTAAACATTCTGAAAAACAACTCCAAACATGACTAAGACAAGAAAGAAAGAAAGTAAGAAAGAAAGGAAGAATGAAGGAAGGCCAAGAGGGAGGGAGGGAAGGAGGAAGAGAGGAAGGGAGGAAGGGAAGAAGGGAGGAAGAAGGAAGGAAGGAAGGAAGGAAGGAAGGAAGGAAGGAAGGAAGGAAGGAAGGAAGGAAAAAACTTCTAATTACCACTTGAGAGGAGCTAAGAGCAGGATGGACATGCACAATTATCTATCAGTATGTATATAAGTCACAAAGTGTGTATTCTAATGACTCTTCCTTACTCTAGAGATACCTTATTCTATTGTAAGTGAATGAGCCTCAGTCATTCTCAGAAGATTCCAAAGTACTTGTATCTTTTAGCTAACTTTAGTATTTTCTGAGTAGCTGATAGATCTCTTTTCATCTATAGAAAAAATGTCCAAGAATATACAATTTTCATTTTTTTTTTTAATTTGAGAGAGTGAGAGAGAGAGAGAACATGGGAGGGAAGAGGATCAGAGAGAGACGCAGATTCCCTGCTGAACAGAGAGCTTGATGAGGGACTCGATCCCAGAAGTGCAGGATCATAACCTGAGCTGAAGGCAGTCACTTAACCAACTGAGCCACCCAGGCGCCCCATACAATTTTCATTTTAAGACATGTAAAACTCAGCAATTGTGGGAAGAAATTATGGGAAAAACATATGCTTACTGACCATAATGTCTCTTGCTCCTTTCCATTTATAAACCTTTATTTTTACAGCCTCAAACTGCTGGGGAGAAGCTATAGCACACAGTTGGTCACTGTGTTTTCTGTAAGGAAAGAAATGTATTTCCTTAGCAGTAGAAAACAGACATGGAACAATGGATTTTCCAGGAGGCAGAGGGAGATGGCTGATCAAGGAAGGACGAAGGCAAAATACATCGGTTCAAGAGCTCAGAGAAAAGGAGACATGGTTTTGTGTTGTTGGCATTGAACAATAGAAAGGGAGTAAAACATTGATTTTTATCTATATGATATATTTTATGTTGCACCTAACACCCTGTACTATTCTGGGACACTTGGTGTACTTATTTCTAGTAATGCAGTATGAATTCTCTTGTCTCTTTTTCCTGAGCTGAGTCAGGCAAAGCAATTAAACCAAGTTGGAAAAGAGATGAAAAGAGATTTCAGGACATTTGATATTTGCATTAAGGACTACTTGCTACTGCTGGCTTTTCTTGTGGGTTCCAATTGGAACCCTTTGTTAATAAACCTGTTAAAATTTCAATACAAATATTTGTAATTCTACCATGGCATAGCTGGTTAGTAGGATCAGGAAAAAGTTATGTTCTTTCCTGCTCATCCTTCTTCCTATCGCCTTCTGTTCTTCAATGCCTTCTACTTGAGTATAGCAGGTAAAAGAATTCCCAAGGTTTCAGCTTTTGATAAAGCTTTTTAAGACTCAAGTGCTATTTTTCTTTCACAGGTTGGACTACAAAAGTGAGATGTGAGCTCGTGCTAGATGTTACATAGTTTGTTTATGCATGTACCCGCTCTTCAGTAGTTTTTGCTATTTATAAGCCATAAATTACTGGCTCTCTGCTGCATATTAGTGATGCTATTTTCCTTGCAAGCAGTAGTTTATGTGTTAATAAAAAATCCAAGTTCTTCAAGTTTCGAATCCTTCCTGTTGACAAAGGTTGACCTTCAGCCCTTGAACATTTACTGAGGAAGCACACCACTGAGGTCACATTCAACCACTGTTTGTTTTCAATCTTTTTCTTCTCCAGAGGAAATTCAGATAACTGAGATCTTGATATACAGACCTGTGGCACCAACTGTTAACTATATTATAGTACTTGAAGACTTTCAAATCTTTCTAAGTTCAAAGTTAAAATTATACCTTTTAGAACATTAGCTAATTGCTAATTTCTGTTGTTTTGAACTGTAGGCAGACCATGAAAATAAAATATAACTCCAGAACCTGGCTGTCAGCAGACATTCTCAGTTCTTAATATGTCACCTTTTTCCTACAGCAAAGTTAGCTTGTATGTTTTAAACATGAAGCTCATTCTATGTCTTTACTTATAGACTTTTATTTTAGTTTGGACATGATAGTTGGAAATTTTATACACATGGATGAATTGGGAACTGAAGCCAGGGTACTTAGAAATTATGGAATTATATAATAATATAATGCCTGAAAGTTTCTTATGTTTCAAAATGTATTGCCTGGAAATTGTTTTCAAAATTATAATTAAGAATATTTGGGGAGTATAAATACCAATATATCTGTTTTTGCTCCTGGGGACTTCTGGAAAATCTCAAATCACTTCATAGTTGGAACAACGAGACAGTAGAGAAGGAGATGAATAAGATCACATGGTAAGAGTAGACTAGAACTCTAATGGATTATAACTGCGCCATCCGTGGCATATTTGATTGCTTAAGTCTCCAGAGTATAGACATTCAAATCTAGTGGTTTTGGCTAATTAAGGTCACAGGAGATCAAGGGAGAAAGGCAAAGATAGCTGTAATGTCCAAACTCTTAGTAGTTCATAACATGGAGTTAATAGTGTACTTACTAAAATTTACTAAGCACATGCCGTATTTCTGACAGTGTGCTAAGAACTTAATAAATATTAACTAAATTAACTTCATAACAATTATATTATGGAGATTTGACTTGTACTCCATTATACAGATGCAGAAATTGAAATATGGAGAGGTAAAGTAATTTGTTAAAAGTCTGACAACTTGTAAGTGGATTCCAAACCAGAGATCAAAACCCAGAACCAAATCTAATCTTAGCTAATACTTTAATCTATTTCTTGGACATGAATTATGCTATTAGGACACAGGACCAAGCCAGGAAACCAGAAATGAGATAGAAGGGCTACACGAATAGATTTTTCTCCAACTGACAGAAAAAGAGATCAGATCTGTGGTTACCAGAGAAGGGTGGTGGAGGGAGGGGGGATTAAACCATGGCGGTCAAAAGGTACCAACTTTCAGTTATAAGATAAATAAGTATGGGGTGTTATGTACTACATAATGGTTACTGTTAATATTGATCTATGTTATATTTAAAAGTTGTTAAGAGAATAGATCCTAAGTGTTCTCATGATAAGGAGAAATAAATTTTTTTCTTTTTGTATCTATATAACATGAAAGATTTTAACTAAATTTATTGTAATCATTATTCCACAATATATGTAAATCAGTATGTTATATGCCTTAAACTTATACAGTGCTGTATGTGACCCATATCTTAATGAAACTGGGGAGGGGAGAAAGAACAGGTTTTCCTAAACATTCAGTGTTTTTTGTTTGTTTATTTATGGAACAGTTATTTGGTGATACCCAAACCTTTTGTTCCTTTCATAGACAAAAGTAGTAGATTGGGCTTCTCCCTATCTATTTGGAAGCCCTGGTTATATAGGGAGAACACACTTACTGTTTGTGTCAGGGACAAGGTTATGTCTTTGAAGGAGGTTGTACTATCTGGAGTCTCAGTGGTTTTGATTAAAAGGCTTAGGCATGGAGTTCAGACCCTGTCTTCCTTACCATTTCTCTCTTTTGGGTTTGGAGTAGTGGTCCTGCTGAGATGACTCCAACCATAGTACATGAACTGTCTGATTGTTTTTATCCTAACCTGAGATTCTAGAGTATTTGGTCTACATGACAAAGCAAGCTAGTAGCACTGTGGTAGCTTGTACACTAAACAATAGGGTCCTTAGGACTACTTTTGCAGCATATCTCAATCAGGAGTCCAGTGATATCTTTAGTATAGTGTTACTGCAAAGTGAATCTCTAAGAACTAATCTTATTTTTGTGTTTCTTCCATTATAAGATGGGATCAGTGCTTACCTGGAAAGAAATTGCAATAAATTCACCAATCAGCTATGCTTCTGGGGAAAATGGCTAAATCTGTGAAGTCACTTAGGCATGCAAGACATTGATTTTTGCAAACTATGCTTGCTAGTCACTAGACTCAGAAGTTTAATTTTCTTCTGGAGATATTTCAGCACTATTTTTCTTGCTTCTCATCTCTGATTTCATTCATTGGAATTTTTCCACATTTAAGCATTCCTTATTGCTACATATAGCTCATGGAATTTTTTTTCTTCCTTTCCCTTAACTACTTATATATTCCAAAGAGCTGCAGTTTTTTTCAATATCAAATTTAATTCTATTGCCTTTACAAACTGCTAATTCAGCGGGGTTGAAACCGTGACCATCTCCTCCAGCTAGTGCATCATACCAGTAGTGAACACTTAGAAATTCTAGAAATTTAAGACATGAAATATGGGCAATTTCCATCCCATGCTAATAAGAATAATAAAAGGGGTTGCCTGGGTGACTCAGTCATTAAGCTTCTGCCTTCAGCTCAGGTCATCATCCCAGGATTCTGAGATCGAGCCCCACATGGGGCTCCTTGCTCAGCAGGAAGCCTGCTTCTCCCTTTCTCACTCCCCCTACTTGTGTTCCCTCTCTCGCTGTGTTTCTGTCAAATAAATAACTAAAATCTTAAAAAATAATAAAACAATAAAATCCACTCAGAAATAAATAAAGAGCCAGAGTTTGAGTCTCAAAATGAGTTACAAATCAATATAATTTTTCTGAGTATTTTCTTTCATAGGTAGAAAAGTGTATCTCCATGATGGTGAACATTCAAACAGAATTTGGCAATACAAAGGCAACTGGAAGTAATAAAATATGTCATTTAGACAAGTCACCAGTAAATGTTTTACCTGTATTTTAGGTAAGGGACACACACAACACACACAGCTATTCAACTCACACACAGCTATTCAACTCACACACAGCTATTCAACTCACACACAGCTATTCAAAAATACTTATAGAACTTATAAAAGTATAGAACCCCTCCTCCTTTGAAATGTCTGTTTAAATTCTAATGGTTTCACTATATCTGTCCCTTATTCAAAATGTGGCTTCAAATTCTTGATTTTCACTGATCTTTTTCTAGCTTATCCCAGCTGCAAGACCTCCAATGACCAATCCCAATGTGCTAATGCACATTTTTTTTTCCTTTTATTTGATATTGATGTTCTTTTAAGTTTCTGAAGGGTAAGCAGTATATATTCTGTGTGCTACATGCTAACCAGATGTCCCTGACCAAACAAAAATTCTTGCCAGGGAAAAGGGGAGAAAAATGCGTAGAAATCTTTAGCCAAATGGACCAAGTGATTTTCCGTACTGACCACAGTAACATATGGAAATTCATTCTGCTGACCTTGGAGACTATGCTAAGTGTCAGCTAGCTATACTGGTAAAGTCTCTGTCAATTTTCTTTGCAGTTAAAGTGGCTTTGAGATAGAACCAAATTTGGCATTAGAATTGCAGATACACATGAGAACTTGTATGTGTAGAACAAACAATTTCTTGCTGCCTATTGCTTGTGGGAAGTTTGCCAAGAAAAAACAATTTGCTTTGCTGCAAGAGCCCAGCTAGCCATTACTGGAGAATGTTTTTCCAAGATTGCTTATCAGTGATTTTAATAGGGCTCAGAGGTTTGTGTGGCTGCAGAAAATGTTAGTTACTTTTTAAAAGCCCAAATTTCTCCCCATTTTGCCCCATAAGCCTGAACTCTTTTCTAATTTTAATGCAAACAGCAAGATTAGCACCTCCCTAAATGAGTAGATAGTAATGGATAATTAAATGCTTAGATAAAATGGATTTAACTATTATATTGCTGTTCCAAATAGAAAGCTGTTCTATTCAAAGAGTATCTTTGGTTTTATATGGGAGCTCAAGCTGTTAGTTACTAATTTGGTTTTTGCAATTGTGTACTCTGTTCATGAGAGGATTTTGTTGGAAAGATGTTTCTTCATTGCCTCTTCACTGATCAGTTGATTCATTCATTCATTTAACAAGTATTTTTTTGGCAGCAATTATTCATTTAATAAGCATTATTGGTTCATACTGAACCATAGAAAAAGAAATGTGAAAGGGATAACTCTTGTCTTCAGTGAAGTCAAAGTCCAGGTGATTAGAATGCAAAGAAAGAATCACTATTAAAGGTGATAAGTAAAATAATAGAGGTATATGCCATGTTCAGCATTTCAACTTGAATCAAAACTCCATGTAGACACTTTTGTTGTGACTCTTAAACATGGCATAATAGGGCGCCTGGGTGGTTCAGAGGGTTAAAGCCTCTGCCTTTGGCTCAGGTCATGATCTCAGGGTCCTGGGATCGAGGCCCATATAGGGCTCTCTGCTTGGCGGGGAGCCTGCTTTCTCCTCTCTCTCTGCCTGCCTCTCTGCCTACTTGTGATCTCTTTCTCTGTCGAATAAATAAATAAAATCTTAAAAAAAAAACATGGCATAATGTAAATATTTATATATTTAGAGTTGACAAAACAGCACAGCTATCTGGGCAGGTTAACTCAGTTATTCAATCATGATGTCATGAGACCAAAATCATGACCTGGATTCCCAAACCAGAAAATCTTCTTTGAGTAGTAGAAAATTCCACTGGGTTTTTAGCCTGATCCTATAATCTTACTCAGTGGTCAAGAGCAACTTAGGTTGAAATTGTGCAATTCAGGATCAATCCAATAAATGCTTTTCCAATGGAATATGGAAAGCAGTTGTTCTTTCTCAGCATAAGGATGCATGATAAATAGAATTTTGTTTGAAAGTAAATTAAAATTGAGAAAAAATATGCATGTCATTAGAACATCAGTTATTTGATACTAAATAGTCCCGAATGAACTGGTTTCTTTTCTTTCTTTTTAAAAAAGATTTGTTTACTTATTTCGGAGTAGGCAGAGGATAATGGGGGAAAGGGTCTTAAGCAGACACTATACTGAGCATGGGGCCCCCTGTGGGGTTCCACCCCACGACCCTGATATCACCAAGCAGAAACCAAGAGCTGTATGCTTAACTGACTGTGCCATCCTGGTGCTCCCTCAATGAACCCACTTCTGATCCAGGACTTTCCACAAACCAAATTGTACTCATAAGATAGATGATAAAGCTGCTAGAAGAGACTTATGCTTATTTCTGAGACTTCGAGAGAGCGTTCAATTAAAAAAAAAAGTTTGCCTTAGAGATATTTTGTAATCACCTCTACTTCTTATGGGTAAAATACACTGGGGAAGTCCCCCTTGTGGGACCCAGGCTCCTGCCTGGCTACTTTCTGGGTGGCTGGGGCCAGCCTGAGTGTGGTACCTGCCATGCTAACTCTCTCTTATCTCATCTCTCCGACTAGTAGTGGCAGGAAGTATACATACTTTCTTTCCTATATTAGTCTGCATTTCCTAAGTGAAGACCTACTAGGTTAGAGGAAAGGACTCTGCTTTTACTTTCACCTTTAGAGGTAGGAAATTAGCCATTAATTAGACTAAAATGCAGACATTACTTATAAATTTGTCCGAGTTTTCTGGTCTCATTAGTGCTATTCTGGACTTCATGTTAATGAGCATAACATAATTATAGAGTAAACACTAGGCAACTACAACCAGAGTCAAGGTTTTGAGTATCAGATGGTAACAATCAGAGAGTAAGTAATCTCTGCTCAATGAGGGTGGTCTTTCTTCAGTTTGAACTTGATTTGTTCGCTTTTCCCCTGTGGCTAGGGGCATATATATATATATATATATATATATATATATATATATATATATAACTTTTCTTATAATATAGTTTGGAGCATATTACAAAATGGTAATATTGAGAAGAGAGGTACAGGGATGCTGATGAAAAATTTCTCATAGCACAGTGAGAAACCTGACATGCCACGCAAATAGGAAAAGCCCTGCCAAGGAATGATTAG
Source organism: Spilogale gracilis (assembly GCA_004023965.1). Taxonomy (NCBI): domain Eukaryota; kingdom Metazoa; phylum Chordata; class Mammalia; order Carnivora; family Mephitidae; genus Spilogale; species Spilogale gracilis. The sequence continues at coordinate 286,875 of PITA01000188.1, forward strand.
CAGTTGCCATTTGCAGTGAAGGAATACTGGCTTGGAAATGTAAAAGGTGATGACTTTTTAAAACATCAGTTGCATCTGTCAGGTACCAAGAGAATGAGAAACTGAAAATTACCCCCAGTGAAGATTTGATGCTATGGGAATGGCAATTCATGGAAAACTGGCAGGTGAGCATTGCATGGGACACCAGTTCAAAATGAAGACTTAACAGGAGATACCTTTGCCAGTTGACAATCTCCCCAATTTTCCAGTGAAGAGAAAGATGGGAAGTGAGAATAATATAGTTTACATAAAGTGTTTCTCAATGTGTGTAAAGTATACTGCAGGCTAGGATTTATAGATTCAACATGTATTTGACTTCTCAGGAGCAACAAGCCATCCATGTTAAATGGTACTTGTGATTTGCATTTTGCTGAGGCATGCATGTGCACATGCTGGCGATGTAATGAGAATGTACTCCACAAAGATTCCCTGAGCAGACAGCCTTGGCTCTCACCAGGTGTCCTCTTGCCCCGCATATTGTTTGGAACATCACAGTAATTGGCCTGCCGTGTTAGGTCCTAGGGTTTTTGGTTAAATTTACCCAGATTGGGCATTGAAGAAGGGTAGAAAGATAATGCCAACAACAAAAAGGAAAAGAAAGTGAAAAAAAAAAACTTTGTGTTTACTTAGAAGAAACTATGTATTTTATTAATCTTGCATTCTTAGACTTATGAAGAATTTAAAATTTAAAATTTAAAAATAGACATAAAGAATATAAAATTTTCAGTTGAATTTTATTCTGTTTCAGGAGATTTGTTGTAAAAATAAAACTTATGAATTTGGGAAATTATGCATGTTTCAAGATGTATTTGTCATAAATGGCAAGAATCAACTGTGTATCTCTTTTTCCATAAATTGTGGTCCCCTGAGTGGAAAGACAAGCTGAGCAATCCTCTCCTTATTACAGCATGGCACTTCCACAAGACTTAGACATCATTTGAGGAGGACAGGATATTATGGTGTTGGACCCACAAAAAAATTGTTAAATGAGTAAGTTTGTTCCCTGTCTCCAACCCCACATCAATACCCCTTTCCATTTGTGTTCCTTCCCAGCCACATTTGATGCCCTTACTCTAGTTCCTCATTCTGTCCAGCTAATTATTGCTGTCTGCTGTTTTCTCTTTATTCCTGTCTCCAGTCAACATTTCTTTGCTTTGCAGGCTTTATTTTTAGGGCCAGTACTGAACTAAAATGAAGTTAGTAAATTTATCACATTAATCTACATCTTTAAACCAATTCAGTAAGGCTACAGGAGACTTCCAGAAATGTTTTTTCCTTCCAGGTAATAAAGGATATTTTTATATAAATATTCACAGGTTACAGACCCTCTGATGATTCTGTTTAAACAAAGGAGTATGTTGAAAGCCCAAGCCAGATTATGTTATGCAAGAAAGATATTTTAGAGAATGTGGGGATTTCACATCACCTTCCTATCAAAATATCATGTAAACGAATGACCAATTTTGTCTTAAGGTCTCACTCATTTAATTAGTTTGAAATCGTATAGTTCTAGAAAGTCCAGGAACACAATGCCGAGTTGTTGTTCTCAGCATCTACTTTGTACAGATATTGATGCAATAGGATGGGAGAACAAATTTACAGCTACCCACTCTCTGACTTCCATCTTCAAGGTGGCTGATGCCAAAAGGAGGGAATCTAGATTTCATTATTTTAAATCATTTGTTATGTGAATGGATTGCTAGATCATACTGTAGAGCTATTATGATTTGCCATCACAGGGCAGAGGGCAACATCTTCTGACCTATGAAGAGGCAGTGGATGTAATCTAGGTTGAAATAATTTTTTTAGAAGGTATTATTTCTGGATTAAAATTCCTTCAGTCACAATCTAATCTTTGTCAACATCTTTTCTGTAAACGCCTTGCTGACCATATATTGAGTTTTCACATTTTGAATTTCTGTCATTTTAACTAATAATATTTGCTGTTACTCCCTGGCGTCATATTTCTACTAATTATTCTCTAGCTGCTGCCTGTATCTGCCTGCTGGCAGGCAGAGATGCAAATGTTTGTAATTCCAAGTCTCTAGAATATTTGAATTTGATCAGTAGCAAAAATATGTTTCTTGTTCATAAACATTATTCCTCTCAAGCTAATCATGTTACAGTGATATGTGCAACTTTGATTGCCACCTGCCTTTTTCAGAGCTATTTGTTCCTATGTTTTTATTCTTCAGATATTGTTTGCTTATTTTGAGACTATTTTAAAAGAGAGAGAATGAAACATTTACCTGTCAACAGTATTTTTAAAAATCACATAGCACAGCAGTATCGATTTCATCAAAGCATAAAAGACTAAGCATGAAAAATCTTTTTAAAAAGTACCCACATGCCTGTAGTGGAAGTTGTAAAACAGCAGACAGAAATGTCCAGTTGGGCTTTCTCAAGGCCCCAATAGACATAGAACTTGTCTTGCATGACATTTCTTTAAGAAGAGTTAAAGATCGAATTTATCTTAGAAGGAAGTTTTGTCAATTATAGTCAGAGTTTGCATAAGAGAAAGATCTGTACAAATTCAGAATTATGTATTAACAACCAGAATTAATTTTTACTGAAACAAGTGTATTAAAAAAAATTTTTTTTTAAAGATTTTTATTTATTTGACAGAGAGAAACACAGCCAGAGAGGGAACACAAGCAGGGGGAGTGAGAGAGGGAGAAGCAGGCTTCCCGCTGAGCAGGCAGCCCCATGTGGGTCTTGATCCTGGATCTCCGGGATCATGACCTGAGCTGAAGGCAGTCGCTTAACCAACTGAACCACCCAGGCGCCCCGTGAAACAAGTGTATTTAAAAATATTTCCTTTAGGTTTAATTTTTTGCTGCAAAGTTGAAGAAAGGAGAAATGACCTAAACTTGTGACTGTTTCTGATAGACTTTGCATATTGGAAGATTTCTCAGACTGAAAAAAAAGAAGGATATAATCACATAAAATCCATATGATCTCTAAATAAGAAGCATCCTGTTTTTTGATGGGTTTGATGGCAGTCCCTTTTCTTTATAAGAATGAGATGTAAAGGAACCACTTGTAAAGGGTTTTTCTTAATAGGATACATGTGCCTTAGTTGAGAGAGATGATCTTTTCATAAGTATGTATTTGGTAACTGTCTATATAGTAGGTCTTTGAATATTTTATTACCTTCCCTTACTGCTTTGAAGTTATTATGGCATCTCTAAAAAGTATAAAGAACTCATTTGGCATATACTTAAAGATCTGCATATCTAATCTGGATGGTTATAAAGGCTTTATCATAGAAAAAGATATATTAACTTTGTCATTAATTTTTCCTCCACTATTAAAAAATTCAGATTAAATTCACAAAGCTCTTAAGTGGTAAGGAAATATTTGCAGAACTCATTTGTAAGGAATTACACAGAAATGAGAAGTTAATCTTTTGGAAAATTTTTGCAAAATTTCAATGTCAAGAACCCGTTGTTGAGAATAATATAATACCTTTCTGTTTACAAAACACTTGTTAAATCCATACTCTTATTGACTCACAACAGTTGTGTGACACGCTCCTGTTACCATCCTTATTTGAAGATGATGTTACATAGACTCAGCTGCACACTCTTAAACTTCTGTTCTTCACCTTGTGTTGCAATAATCTCTGCACTATATCATAATACTTCTCTTTGCCTTGTTGTCCATTTCCAAAACCACCAAGAGCCTGTATATTTTCCAAGTAGTATGCTAATATCAACTTCTTGTCTCTGAAAAGTTTGATTTATTTTATTTAGATTTCATTTTTAAATAAAATAAATTGATTGTAATAACTTATAGCCCCCTCAGACACTGTAACAATGTTTGGCACATAGTAGATTCAGATACCAGTTGATTGAATGAGAAAACTATATAAGATGTAAGGAGAAATATTTTAAGAGAGAATTCTATGTGTGCCATTTGGAGGGCAGAGAAAGCAAAAATGGAAGCTGGAGTCATGTAGTTACTTGAGGTGCGGTTCATGAACCAACAACATCAGCATCACCTGGGAAACTGTTAGGTATGGACGCTCATGGGCTCCATCCCAAATCTGCCATGGTTATAGAGGATGAGGATCGCTGCGTAGTGAAATGATTTTAAACTCTAATTACACATTGAATCACCTGGGGAAATAAAAACAAAATAACATGACCATTCCTCATTTAAATATGAGGAATATATGTCATTTAAATATGATCTCTGGATATGGCTGCTAAGTATACGTTTTTTTCTTAAAATTCCACCAATGATTTCAGGATACAGCCAGGATTGAGAATCACTGTGGTCCTCAGTGGACATCAGAAAATCTCAAGCTATTGTTTTCAAGACACTAGTTTTAGTGACACCTGGGTGGCTCAGTCAGTTAAGCCTCTGGTCATGACCCCAAATCCTAGGATGGAGCCCTGCATCTGGCTCCCTGATCAGCAGAGAGCCTACTTCTCTCTCTCTCTCCCCCTTTGCTTCTATCCTTGCTTGTGCTCTCTCTCTCTCTTCCTGTCAATATATATATATTTTTTAAAAAAGGACATTAGCTTTAGTGTAAGATACTCAATCTCAGAGAGCCCAGAGTTACCTCATTTGCAATGAGGGTCCTTTGAGGGTCTGTAAAACCTATCAGATTCCTAACATTCAGGAATTCAAAGAAAGTAGACATATATCTGTAAGTCTTTCCCAGTCATGCTGAAGATTCTTCACCTGTATGGCTTTATAGTAATGTTTATACTAAGGAATTGCCAACCATTCAAAAAACTCCCTCCAAACTACGTAAAACTGCTTTCATCCCCACTTCTTTACTATATATCCAAGCCACTTCCTTTTGCCACTAGATTCAAATCTAATCATTTTATGTGATAAATTTTTGGCCCTGGGCAATAGGAGATCTGTCGGGGTGCCTGGGTGGCTCAGTAGGTTAAGCCTCTGCCTTCAGCTCAGGTCATGATCTTAGGGTCCTGGGATCGAATCTCACATCAAGTTCTCTGCTCAGTGGGAATCCTGCTTGCCTCTCTTTCTCTGCCTGCCTCTCTGCATATTTGTGATTACTCTCTCTATCTGTCAAATAAATAAATAAAATCTTAAAAAAAAAAAGAGATAGAGAGAGATCTGTGAAGACCTTGACTCAATACCAGCTCACTTCTTGCTGCTAGAGATCAGAAGTCTCACCTCCAACTATGTCCTTAACTGTTTTCATGAATTTTCTTGGATTTTGCCTCATGGCTTTTTATCCAGAGTAAAGCCTCATGAAGAACAATAGAAGGAGAGATAAAGAAGGGAAGTTTATGAAGGACAATATGAAGAGAACTGCCTTTATTTAAAAGGCAATGAGGTGCTACTTAAATTTTGCAATTATCTGAGACACGAATATATTTGTTGAATAAATGAATGAATGAAGGTATAATAAGTACTTAGAAGATTAGCATAACTGGCTTGGTTGGCAAAGAAGGGTGAGTTGACTACTGGCTTAAATCCAAAATGTGAATAAGTTAGATGTGAGGAGCAATAAAGGACATAGAAAGACTGAAAGATGAGAGACAAGTTGGAATATAATTGAACTTGGGACATAATATGTCACATTAGAGTAGTTTTTCTCAAAGTGGAACATGTGTAAGGATCACCTGGAGAACCCATAAACATTGCTTTTGTTCCAACCCCTGAGATTCTAATTTAGGATCTGAGACAAGACCCAAACATTTGCATGTTAAGAAAATTCCCAGGTGGTGTTGATGCTACTGGTCTAAGGACCACAATTTAGATGGTAGTGCATTAAAGTTTGGGAACTGAAGTTAGAATATTTAGTTTTTGATTTTGTTTCTGCTAACTACTTACTGACTATGATATCTCAAGCAAATCTGCTACCTATCCTAGGACAATGCTTAAATACTACAGTACACCATTTACTTGCAATCTTATTAAAATGCAGATTATGATTCAGTTGTCTGGGATAAGGGATGGGTTTCTGCATTTTTAATGAACTTCCACATGATACCATGTTGTTGGTTCATTAAACAGACAGTGATTAGCAAGTTCCTAGGCCATTATTTCTCTTATACTTTATATGCTTATTGTTACAATGAAATAAAACCATGTAAGTGAAAAAAAAAAGCTTTGCAAATTATGGAGCAAAGTGTAAATGTAAGGTGGTAGTAGTAGAATGATAGGAAAAAAAAAACCAAAAAAGACAACTCTGCATTTTGAGCTGACTAACTAGGAGAGTTTTGACACATTTATAGAAATAGAGAAGTCAGGAAAAAGATCTGGTTTAAGAAAAATGTTGATTTGAGGGAAAAGTAGCAGGCGGTTGAAAACATAAGACAGAAATAAGCTTAAAAAAAGATTTAGTGTTGAGATACCAATTTAGGAATTGTACACATATGATTGAAAGATATTTTTGAGTATGTGGGTATGTAGAAAGACAAGAGATTAAATATAGAATCTGGGAAAAAAGATAACATTTGGAAGGTATGAAAAGGAAGAGGTATAATCAGAAGATAGATTGTATTCTAGCACATTGTCACAGAGACATTACTTTTCCAATCCTGAACTGTATCAACAGATGCTACTTGAGGATGAGAGCTGGTTAAGTTTTCCAGGCATTCCTTGAACGTTATGGAGGTATCTCATTTGTGTAAGAGATTTCTAAGAAGCTGTACCGTGGATGGTGAAAGATACACATCTAAAATTTATAGTGTCTAGGACCAAGTGACAGATATTGAGAAAAGAGATCAATTAAAGGAGATCATGAATTTTATAAAAGATTAAAGGAAGGAGAAATGACGGATTCTGCAACTGCTTATTCATAAAAAGATGTTAATTTCTTGTGTTGTCAAACATTTCATATACCTGAACATCTATGAAGCTCAAGGAAAGAAATGTGGTTTAGTAGGTTATGGACAGTAGCATTTTCCCAGAGATAATAGTTCTGTTATATAGAATAATAAGTGAATTAGTCTATTAATAATTGCATAATTTTAGAATAAAAACATGATTGGTTTTGACTATGTCATGATAATGTTATGATATTCTTAAGGACGTTTCCAAATGATGGCCTTGGATACTAAGAAAGGTTAATAAGAATTCTTTTCCATCATCGGCTCTTTTGCTTTTTGGTTACTTTTATCTTCCCTCTTAAATCTTAAAGTATGCAGTGTTAGAGTCTGGACATTTTAAAGTTTCATTTGTAATCATCTAAACTCCAAATCAACAGAAGTCTCTCTGTAACATTGATTTACTCTCAGAGGGTCATTCATGAACATATTCATTATAGACACATTCCACGAATATTCAATAATACATCAATCACTGAGCTGTTTACATTAAGAGACACAATTGAAATTGAACAATATAATTCAATAAAATTGCTGGTCTTTTTATTTATTCATCTAAACCATAGTCACTCAGTCACTGTAAACAGATCCATTGAAAACAATTCACTTTTCTGTTGTTTCACGATTGATCTTCTCAAACACATGATTATTCTTAATTCAGACAAAATATTTCATTTCTTTAAGTACATGAAAAGGAATTAAAGCCAGCTGAATGCAATAAGGGATGAAGAAGGAAGACGCTCAATAAAAGGAAATCAAACCTGTTTACACGTCTGGGATCTAAACACTTGTGAGGTTTGTGGTTTTGGAAACTATATTCATATGTTAGAGGAGAAAATGATGAAGTCTGGATAAACATGAGTTTAAAATGGCCTGGGTCAGATTCTTATTCCTTCTGGTACCCTAAGTACCACTTTTAAAGTTCCCCTTAATTTCAATGAGATCCCATTCAGGCAAAGCACCAATGAACAGTGGAGGGAGAGAGAAAATAATTTTTTTTTTTTTCTGAGACCATCAAGACATATCTTTTATTCAGAGACAGGAGTTAAAATATGGATGTATTCATAAAAACAATTAACGTATATAGTGATCATGAAATACATCAAATTATCATCTCATGAAAGTGGTAAATCTTGGTTTTCTAAATCTGTTTTTTATTTCCAGTTCTTCTACTTTGAATATATGATATTGAAAATATGCTAAATGTGGGCCTTGGGCAAATCAGAAACAGAGATTGGTAAAACATTAGGAAAACAGTTTTTCTTATTTCAATTTAAAATGTGCTTATTTAGAAGGTAAAGAAAGTTAATATAAGTGCATTCTGAAATCATAAGGATGACCATCTGCTAAGCAATTACTATCTTGAGTTTCAGTGTCTCTTAGGCATATGTATTTATTTATTTACGTTTTAAGCTTGATGATTTTTTTTAAGGGAAGGAGAACAGCCAGTTGACACTATTATATACTGTATATGCAGTATGCATACATGTACACTATACTGTACATTCCATATGCAGTCATTTTGGGTCAATGCAACTTCAAGTGATAGGTTACCAAAAATAACAGCAGACTATGGGAGCAATTTAATTTGTGGGCTCTGGCATTCTGACGACTGGAAGAAAAGAAGAAAGAAAGGAAAAAGAAAAGGAAAGGAAGAAAGAGAGAAAGAGAGAAAGGAAAAAAGAAAGAAAGAAAAGGAAAGAAAGAGAAAGAAAAAGAAGAAAGGAAGAAAGAAAAGGAAGAAAAAAAGAAAAGAAGGAAGGAAGGAAGGAGGGAAGGAGCAAGAAAAAAGTAGAAGAAAGAGAGAAAGACAGGCTGAAGGGAACTGGCATTTTAATTCCATATGGCTGAGTTTTTTAGTTGCATTCAGACACTTCTATTTTTATTTCTTCAAGCTGGGCCCATTTCCAAGTAGGAAGCTGTGGAACTACTGCTCTCCCGTCCACATTTAGTGCAATCCCCTATAATACTAAGGTTAGGTCAGCCTTTTCCCTGTCCCCTGCATTAAACCTACAAATAGATCAGATTTCAGGATAAGGAACAAGTGAAAAAGGACAAAAGATTATAAGTGAAACATTGAACCAGCTTGACTTGAATTAGAATGGAATCAACTGCATAATCTAATGTTCACATAGTGCTTTGGCCTCAGATCCTGGTTGGTTTCACCCCACAGCATTTAAGTTATTCTTTCTTTTCTTCTTCCTTTATTATTTTTTTTTTTTATCATTGCCTTGCTGTGTTCTGATACATTTAAAAGGATAGTTCTTTGTGATTTATGCAATGGAAAATTTGCTGTTGAAGTCTTAGCCTTGAAAGGCACTGACTGTATCTAAAAACAGAAAAAAAAAAAAAAAATGCAAGCGCGCCTTTGCCCCGCCTCCCATTGGTTGTTTGGAAACAGCTGTTGAACGCCAAGTTTGTACTTCACCCTTATCAGCCCATTTGGTGAGATCAGAATGTGCCTGAATAATTCTGAAGGTTAAAATATGTTGACTGAGTTTTCTGCTGCTACCATTCCAGAAGGCCAGCTAATACCATCACTTGACTGTCAGTAGCAGCCAGACTCTGGCTCTGCTTTTCTCACGATCATGACACATAGTGCAAGTATTCCTGGCTTCTATATATCATAATCTCTGCATGGTATGTGTCACACTGAGGATAAGCACAGCGGGATGGCTTGCCCATGGGCCTGACAGATCTGGTCTACCAACATATGGAATTGTCCTTCCAATACAAAACACTTTATTGCATTGATATGTCATGATTCAGAGACCAAGTTTTTTATTTTGATCTTCTTTTCCTCAAACACAAGGGTCTTATTTATGGCATCTATACCATTCACCTGAGAAAACTAGGTATTGTGAATTTTATATTCAATCTCGTCATTGTTTTAGTATTCCAAAAATGAGCTCCACTGGTCTTGATTGTTTTTTTGAGTTGAGTTATTTAGAATGCAACCTAAAATCTTCCATAGGACAAGATAGAAAAGTTTTTGATTTTTTATAATTACTTAATCATTCAGTCTTCTTACAGAATTGAATCATGCCACATTGTTATTGTTACCTAGTAATTAGAAAACACTCACTGGCCAACAAGAACTAAATATTACAAAATCTTCTTGCATAAGCTCATGCTAATGATACATTATTCTTAGCTTAGAAGCGTCTATTAAAAAGATGCTAAGTATTAATCTTGGAATTTGTGGTGTGCTTACATTTATCTTCAAATAACGTTGGTGTTTTGTCAGTTATTTACTTATTTATAGTTTATATGATTCCTATTATTGAAACACTTAGGGACTTTGACAAGTGTGCTGTGTTAGCAGAAAATAATGTTTAAGGAAGAAACAATATTCTCTTTCAGTTGACTACTTCAATACGGCAACTATTGTAGCTTCTCTATGACTTATTGAACAATTATTATAAGGGAAGAAGATGAAATAGATCAGCCAATCACTCAAGCCATAGATACTAAGTAAGTACTTTGAATATATTTCTCTCCAAAGTACCAGGGGAGACCCAAAAGAAATATAACTCTAATCCAAAAGGCAAAATGATGCTTTCAGGATAAACATAAGGTTTTGTAATTGATTTTTATTCTTATTTTCCCTTTAGTTCCTCCTTTACACTCATAGCGTTCCTTGACCTCAGATGAGTGTCATTTGGGCAGAAGAGCAAGGAGCTTTGTGGACAATCATTATTGAACAAAACGTTTATCAGATTTAGATGATTTGATATGGAATTATTTTAAAGATCCCTGCTGAGCAGATTCCCTGCTGAGCAGAGAGCCTGAAGCATGCCTGGATCCCAGGACCCTGGGATCCTGACCTGAGCTAAAGGCAGACGTTTAACCAACTGAGCCACACAGGTGCCTCAAGATGTGTTCTTTCTAAAGTTCTACAGGTTCAGATGTTATAGGATCTCCACTCAGAGCAATCCTTCAAAACCCTCAAGGTAGAACTAAAGTGTGTGTGTGTGTGTGTGTGTGTGTGTGAGAGAGAGAGAGAGAGAGAGAGAGAGAGAGAGAGAGAGAAGAGAGTCTGGGTGGGAAAGGTATATTGAGAAGGGAGGACTAAGATATACACCAAGGTTTAGGAACTGTTGTGAAGATAAAACCATGCATTTATGTCCTAAACCCCACAAATGCAAAAATAGAGTTGATGATGTGCATTTATCCCTAAAAAGGATTGTTTTACATGAGATTTTTGTTTCTGAACACAATATGAAAATAAAATTTAAAAATTTAATTATTTAAAATGTGCACAGAGTACTTTGCATTCAAGCAAATACTGCGACTCTGTACTCTTAAGTCAATTAACTTCTCTGATTGCAATTTCTTCTGCAAAGCCGGGGGGTTGGACTAGATATTTTAGATTTCTACAATTTCCAGGACTGAATGATTCTGTGACAAATTTTATGAAACTTACCACATCTTAATTTATCAACCTAGTTACATATTTGTATGCAGGCTCTTCCTAAAATGATTTCACACTATTGATTTTGTAATGCTTCCTTAACATTCAGAGAAGAATTAAAAATAGAGAATGAGCAAGAGATAAAAATAAGACATAGCTCCTGAAGCCCAAAGAACCAAAGATATCATAAGGAATACAATTTTTGAGGGAGACTTGAGGGTAAGTCATTGAGTATTTCAGTGCCTCTTTTTTGCCATGCATATTATGTATGATAATTATTTAATTTTCAGAATAATTTTGAAGTAAGTATTAATATCCAGTTTGTACTGTTTGGTAAACTGGGCTCAATAGAGTTCAAGACCCAGAGAGTTAGGAAGTAGTCCAGCTAGTGTACTTGAATTTGTGTAACTCCAAAGCTTCTATCCTCTTACCAGATCACAATATGGTCTTTGTTTATGAGGGCGAAATAACAAAAGAGAAGTGCATGTCAGAGACTGAGTGGCACATATAATAAAGAGCTTTATATCTAGGCTCCCATATAGTTCCAAGATCCATAACATATTTTATTAACCTTTGAATTTTTATTAAAACATTTCTTACTCAGAACAAATTAAAGTACGTAAGACCATCACAGTGCTAAGAAAGACTTACGTCTGTTGATTCTGTACTATTAAATGATATTATAATGCTAATCATAATACTAAAATATTGACCAAATAAATAAGGATCCAGGCCTTGAGCTAAGACCATCATCTTTTCTCATAACATAGAAATATTTTCACAACAATGATATGCACATAAAATTTACCCTTTATAAGAGATTACCTAAGCAACTATTATTTTGTAGAAGGTTTGTATTGCATTTCAAATCCATTAATGAATATTGAGGGCTTTGTGTTCAGATCTATGAAATGAAGGATAGTTAATGTTTATTCCTATAATAATTAAGAAGCTATAAAATATTTATTATTGGATTAAGACAATGGGAAGGCCAGAAGAAGGAAAAATGTTTCTATTTTTAAAGAAAGAAAAATATAATTTAATCTTTTTGGGGTAGAAGAATTTTCAGAATTATTATAAATAGAAGGGCCTATCTCAGCTTGATTACTTCAAAACAGCTTCCTGCAACCTCCCACCAAGTAGATGAGCAATTAGTATAATCACAGCAATAAGTCAAAGACACTTGCTGTTCAAACTTGTGTTGCAACTCTTCCTTTTGGCATTGCTCCTAAGCTATTCCAATTGCACACACATAGACATGCATGCACATATTTAATAAAATTGTATTTGGCAAAAGGCAAAATGCCTAGGAACGACTTCTTTTTCATATCAAGGTTAAATAAAGGACACTGAAGAAGCAAAGCTGTGCTGAAAAGAACAGTAGCCAAGGCAGGGATATTCTTATACCCCAAACAGTCATGCAGATGGAAGTCTGGCCAACAAAACCATAAAGCATCAACTCTAACTGTGAGTCAATCTGTCAGCGAGAGTACAAGGTGACTCAGGAAAGATTGCATTTTGTTTTCTGACAAATACTCTGAGGTTCTAGTCATTTATGTGTGTTGGATATTGTTGGCAGAAAAGCATAAAAACTAATTCACAAATGGGAAAAGTGAACTTTTAACAGTTGATTATTTAAAAAATAGAGTAAGAATAATCAAGTGAATTGGTTTAAAAAATTTTTCAAAAGGTATATATTAAAACTATTGTGTGTCTACTTATCAGTTTGAGAGACTGCTATCATACTTGTATGTTTTCTGCTACTGAGTTGATTCAGTACAAAAGGAATTGTTTCTAAGAAGTAGTGGAGTAAAATATACTTTGCAATGCCAATCACATGATTTTTTGCTTTTAGAATATTCAATTTCAATGATTGCTTTAAATCTCATCTTCTGATTCAACTAATTTTTACTCCAGTTTCCCAGGTTCTTGGTTTGTCTGGATAGCTGGTGCTCCTGTTATGATTTTTTCCCTAATTTGGAAGTTCTACTGCAGGTGTTTCCAAATGCTTCCTTCTTTTTCTCTCTTATGAAGAAATTTCACAACACAAGGGAAAATGTCAACTTTAATTTTTGGTATAGCAAAATGCATTGAGTAAGTTGCATCTATTAAAAAGAAAAACAGCAAGCTCCTTTGGTTATGATTATTCGTTGTGAATATGTATTGTCTTATGCTCAAAATAAATTTGACTTTTCTGGGTAAATGGTGTATTGAAAACCCTGAAAACACTTCAGTACTTAGTTTGTGTTTTCAGGGGATAACATTTTATATCCTTGAAACACTTTACTTACTGAATATGCAGATCTTAATATATTAAAAAGAGATATTATTAATAACACTAATAAGTATCAAGGCGTAAGATCAAAATGGAAAAAAAAAAGAGAGAAGGACAGAAGATTGGCTTGCAAATGTGAGTTATCCTGAAAGCAGATACATATAAAGAAAAGAACAGCAGGAAGAGATGAAACTTTAGGCACAGACATTAAAGGTCAAAGGTCAATACTATATAAGAATCTGAATCAGCTAGCAAAGATAACTGGTTGACATCATCCTTGGGAAAGTCACAAAAGGAAAAAAAAATAGAAATGTTTAAATATGTAATTTATGATAGATGTCACACCATCATGGTACAGCTGAATGAAAGAATGCAGTTTTATTAATATAAATGCATTATCATTTGGTATATAAAGGCAAATAATTGATAATCTTGTGAAATTTGGCTTAAATTTGAAGAATATCTCAGTTTCTAATAATGTAGGTATTACGGGCTAAGTTATATCCCCCCAGATTTATATACTGAAATTCTAACCTCTAGTACCTCAGAATGTAGCTTTATTTGAAGATAAGGTTTTTAAAGAGGTAATTAAGTTAAAAATGAGGTCAATAGAGTGGGCCCTAATCCAGTATAACTGGTAGTCTTAGACGAAGAGGGAACTTGGACTCAGACATGCACAGAAAGAAGATCATAGGAAGGCAGAGGGAGACGATGGCCAATGAGAGAAGACACAACAAAAACCCGCCCTGCTGACATTTTGATCTTGGGTCTTCTAGAGTTCATAACTGTGAGCACTTGTTTAAAACACCTAGTCTGAAGTACTTTGCTATGCCAGCTCTAGAAAACTAATACACTGGGTCAGCATTTTATCCAAAGGTCATTAGAAGGTAGAAACCTCTATAGAACAAGAAAAACTGGTTATTCCTTTGAAGGGCCCAAAGAATCTTCTAGATTTGTCCTTGTGCAAGTGCTCTGGTGGTCTAAAGCCTTCATGAGGGTCCTCATTGGATTTTTCTTACATACTTGGAGATGAACAATAATTACCCAGAATGCTAGATGGAGAAAAATAAAGAAAACTGAGGGTGTGTGTGTGTGTGTGTGTGTGTGTGTGTGTGTGTCTAGAACCCTGTGGTGAGGAATGTTTTATGACGGACCAGTGATGTCTACCCTGAGTGGGTGAGGGGTAGGAAGTGGCCACTCATACATATACATACAGTGCCTCCAAATTAAATCACAACTCTTTAAAATAAAAATATCTTTGGGTATGAATCAGATTGCTCGTGGGTCATTACTCTGATCATCTTGGTCTTAGAGTTATTTCATTTATCTTCCTCATTATTTATTTAACCAAATAAAGAAGTTTAGTTATAAATGGAAATTATAAAGCAAATAAAAATATAAATTGTTGAGGACTATTTACATTTTTTTGAGTGGGGGGGAGGCATCCTACAGTTACTGCTTTCTAGTAGATGAGCTCCTACAATAATATGATGAAACTAGATACGGTTACTACTCAGAAAACATAGTTACTCACAGAGTTGATGTCCATGTCTTGCAGAATTTAGATCTCAGAGTCATTTAATATTTAATAAACAGCAAGATATGGTGGTTACTACAGTAATCACCCTCTTTGCAGCTCAAAGGAAGGAGAATTGTAATATATGTTCCTGTCAATTCCCACATATTACCTGCATTCTCAGAGGTTATAGGTTTCTTCTCTCTTGGCTTTTGGAAATATGATGTAAAGACATGCCACTCTTTTTTTTTTTTTTTTGATGCCCTTCAGTGACTGGAGTTAATGTTGCTAAATCAAGCCCCAAGAGGCTTCAGTTCTCTCACTGAGGAAAAAGGCTCTGAATCTAAAAAGGTTTTTTTGCCATTCAGGTCTGCCAGAGAGTTTTTCCTATTCTCTTTCAGCAGGGAACATGAAGAATCTAAAGCAGTTCTCCTTGCTCTGGGCTGATGGTGGCAACCTTGATGCTGACCAGCAAAGGATGCTCAGCTACTGTTAAAGCAATTTTTTGAGGGGAGG
Source organism: Spilogale gracilis (assembly GCA_004023965.1). Lineage (NCBI taxonomy): Eukaryota > Metazoa > Chordata > Mammalia > Carnivora > Mephitidae > Spilogale > Spilogale gracilis. Next base: position 302,453 of record PITA01000188.1, read on the forward strand.
AGGGAAACTGCATTACTGGATTGAATTAATATCAAGGCATCATTTGGGGGAGGATGCTCTGTTCAATTTACAACCATGTTTCTTTCCAGGTAAAACCCTCTTCCTTTGCCAATTATTGGTCAATCAATATTCTCAGTACCATCTTCCAAATCTCTACAATATTCAGTTTACTTTAAACATTGAATCTACAACAGAAGATCTATCATTCTGTTGAATATTTTGAAATTAGAGGCATAAAGGTAACAGAATTCAGAGGCGGATCAAAAAATATTTTAAAATATCTAGGAAACTGTTTCCATAACTCTCCTCTGCATATTATTTTTTGTATTTCTCTAAATTTAGATTTTTGTTTGTTTGTTTTGAAAACTGAGCTAAATATGTTTACTACTTTTGAAGCATGGATTTTTTTCTATTCTAAGGTTATCTGTCACAAATTAATTATCGATATGCCTTTTCTGTGAATCTTCGAACAGTTTACAATGGTTCTTGGAGATAGTTATTCTTGTCCTTATTTTACAGATGTGATACTAAGGCAGAAAATGGTTAGGTAATTTACTCACAGTTTCCCAGAAATCTATACTATGTCAACTTCAAATTACAAATCATAGTGCATGCTGGGGCATATATTGGGCTTCCCTTTGATTAATAGTGCAGGGGCTGTGCTTGATGACCTCTCAAGGAGGCTTTCAGCTCTGTAATACTGAGAATCTTAATTCTGATGAATGGTCTTGATGGTAACTAAAACCAATCTGTTCCTCTAATACACTAGTTCAAAATATAAGATAAGGCACTCACTCATACAAAATGAAATTTTTCCTCCCTACTAATTTGTAGAGAAGGAAATGCACTTTTGCCAAATATTATTACATCCTGATTTATTTGTGAGTGTGGGTTGGTAGACTGACCTATCTCATTCACACATTTGTTTGGAAACTCTACAGAGATTTTGAACTCAGGGAGGGACACAGTGGGAAGTTTGGTTTTAGGTAAGTGAATACCATGTTTGTACTGGATAAGGTAGCATAAGTTCTCCAAAACTTCCAGTCTGGGCATGCGCTGACCGCACTCACAAAATAAGCTGATGATATTCTCAATTTTTTCTTTACTAAGAATAATTAAACAAGATGCAAATTTCTCAGCAGATCTGTGTGAGTAAGGTGTGAATATTCTCTCTTTTAAATTAAAAATTGATTCTGTGTAGACTTTTTTGTTAGGTTAATGTTTATTTTAGTTCCAATACCTTGATTTTTGTTTTTAATACATAATGTATTATTTGCTTCAGGGGTACAGGTCTGCAAATCATCAGTTTTACACAATTCACAGCACTCACCATAGCACATACCCTCACTAATTTCCATAATCCAGCCACCCCACCCCTCCCACCCCACTCCCCTCCAGCAACCCTCAGTTTGTTCTCTGAGATTAAGAGTTTCTTATGGTTTGTCTCCCTCCCCAGTTCCATCTTGTTTAATTTTTTCCCTCCCTTCCCCCCATAACCCCCTTTGCTGCCTCTCAAATTCCTCATATCAGAGAGATCATATGATAATTTTTTTCTCTGATGACTTATTTTGCTCAACATAATACCCTCCAGTTCCATCCATGTCATTTCAAATGGCAAGATTTCATTCTTTTTGATGACTGCATACTCTTCAATTGTGTGTGTGTGTGTGTGTGTGTGTGTGTGTGTGTGTGTGTGTAAACCACATCTTATTTATCCATTCACATGTTAATGGACATCCAGGTTCTTTCCATAGTTCGGCTATTGTGGATTTGCTGCTATAAACATTCAGGTGTGTGTGCCCCTTCAGATCACTGCATTTCTATCTTCTGGGTAAATACCCAGGAGTGCAATTGCTGGGTTGTAGGACAGCTCTATTTTCAACTTTTTGAGGAACTCCATACTGTTTTCCAAAGTGGCTGCATCAGCTTGCATTCCCACCAACAGTGTAAGAGGGTTCCCCTTTTCCACATCTTCACCAACATCTGTCGTTTCCCAAATTGTTAATTTTTAGCCATTCTGACTGGTGTGACATGGCATCTCATTGAGGTTTTGATTTGTATTTCCCTGATGCCAAGTGATGTTGAGCACTTTTTCATTTGTCTATTGGCCATTTGGATGTCTTCTTTGCAGAATGATGTGTTCCTTGACTCTCGGTGCATAGAAAGAACAGCAATCTTATCTGTTACAAAATAAGAGGAGTAAATACTTAACTTTTTCTTCATTATTGCTTTTGAAGTCTAAAATGGCAGGCTTAAAATAAAGAAAGAAACTGCCCTGCATGGAAATATGGTAATAGTTATTGTGTGTTATCTTCTCCTGAGCATTAGGTTGTCTTTCCTATGGGAAGATGTTAATTGACTCAGAAACCTTGCTAGAGAGTTAAGATGAATGTGGGGAATCTGGTGATGAGTTAGAACTTGAAAGAAATCTAATTTTTTGTCCTTTTTACTCTTGCTCAACTTATTAAAGTTTGGAATCTAGAGTTTCATCTTCAAACCTTGGAGGCATAAGGTACCTTGATTTGGTGGCTATAGTGCTCTTACAGGATATATATATATTATTTATTTTAGTATATATATATATTTATTTTAGGAGATCCATATTATAATATACAATTATAATATACAATTATACAATTATAATATACAATTATAACAATTATAATATATAATATTATAATTGTTCCATATCTAAGAAAAAAAAGTAGGAGATACCATTTAAAAACAGAGGTTTAGAACAATAAAGCTCAGTAAAAAACCACAAATATTATTTTTGTGTTTTTAGAAATTAAAGTGTATTTGAAAGTTTCTGGGACCTTGTACTAAAATATGACCAAAACTGACCAAAAAATAAGAAAATATCCCTAATGATAGCTCATACTTCACAACTTTATTCTATAATGATGAATAAAGACAAAATTTTAGATATCATAGGCCACTCTTTTCTTTGATGTTCACTAAGAAAGGAGATATCATTTTCTCAAATTATCCCCGAATTTTAAAACCTTGATGTCTACCTCGTAGGTTCCAATACTTAAAAATCTTTGTTTAAAAAATTAAAAGCCCAAGTACATATGAAATGATACAAATATTTAACAAAATTTTTATCTTGTATTTAGAAGGTATTGTCATAGTTTTTCCAACTTAGACAAATACATTTTTCTGGATGTTTTGAAGTGATTTGCACATATGCATGAAGACTTACTTATGTCATATAATCAGTATAACCTTTAAAGATTAATCTGAAAAGCAAAACCTTATAAGAATATGAAGCTTTCACCTTAATAACAAGCATTATGTTTATTTTTAATAAATATCTTGGCATTTAAGTGTATGAAATCAAGTAGAATTCAAGTTACAATGGCACTGAATGGGTTAGGCATAGAACATACAAAACCTAAGGTTTTAAATATAATTCAATGTTTTCCTTGAATGCAGTAATTAATTAGTATCTAATGTGTTCTTTTGGTTATAGTATTTAGTCCTATTTTTATATGCTAAACAAGTTGGCATTTTTGAGTTGCTTTCAGAAAAGAAGTAAATGAAGTAAAAGAAATGACCAAAAGCCTAGATTCAGATAGGAAAAAATCTTCCCAGCTATTATAAAAAGAAGCCCCAAATTTCTTCAAAATACATGTGGGCAACCAAATTTATGCCCAGAAATATGAAATACTACAATTATGGAACACAAAACAATTTTATAATTGTTTAATTTCAAATACATGTAAATCATATTTGAATCTAACAATAATATGTAGATTCTATTCAAAAGTCATATAAATCTCTGTCTTTCAAGTTCATGTAATATTATAGAAAACTCAGATATTTTATTTTTTCCTTTTTTCTACAGATTCATTACCCTGTAGGTTTCAGTGAGTTAATATTAAACAGGGATTCAGGGAAAAATTTCTTTTTTTAAATCATAAAAGATAGCTGAATATGCTCATAAACTTTGATAGATCTTCCAGTAGAAGAATAATGGGCCAAAAACTGATGAAATCAGTTCACAGGCCTGGAGGAGAGAAACAAAGGAGACAAGAGAAATGGATGTTAAAGCTGTATTATCTACAACTGGGTAAAGAAGGTAAATTTGGAAATTTACTTTTCAGACAATATGAACACATTGTTTCTCTAATATAATCCTGGGGCATGCCCAATTACCCTGTTGTGTGTGTGTGTGTGTGTGTGTGTGTGTGTGTGTGTGTGTGTGATGTTTATAGACATGTATAAAAGGTAAAATGCATTTCTGGGAGTTTCACCCTCACTTCATTTTCCATGACTTTTCTCTTTCTGCATATGGCCAGGAGAATTAGAAATTATCAGGAAAGCAAAGAGCAAGTATCAACCATTATTCTGTTAATTTGTTGATTGGTTTCCTCTTTTGTTTTCAAACTTACAAGTAGGTTTCTGAAGTACTCATCAGAAATGACTGGAAGCAGAGGGGAACAAAGCCTTCATTGAGTGCTATAGTACAGCAATTATTGCTAGAAACAGAAAATACTGGGAGAAAAGAGCCCGTGTTTTGATCATCTATTGTCTTTTAAGAGAGCACCATGTCACAGAAATGCTGTGGGTCTGCACTGGCTCCTCTTGTCAGAGCTGGAAAAAGTTGCCAACAGGACCTCTTTGCTGTTTGTCAATCATATGACAATATTAATGGCTTCCTGTGTCCCCAAATTTTGTCAACGCTGTTTGCACTTCCTCTTTCCATTGTGTAATCTTGCACACTTATAAATTCCCCACACGAGATGTGGGGTCCTTGATAGCCCAAGCGAGCACTTGCTCCTTAAGACTTTGGAAACTTGTGACCCCTCAGACCTTTGACACAGTTATACATTGGGGATATGTTCAGTGCCTTTGGAAAAGAAATATAAAAATGGCAAAACAAAAAAAAAAAAAACAAACAAACAAAAAAAAAATGGCAAAACTTTATGTTTAGGTAGTACCTTACAATTCTCAAAACCTTTTAATACCTTCCTCATTGTTCCAATTATGGTAAGTGGTGAGGCCTGAAGTTTATAGAGTTTGGAGAACTTTCTTTAAGAAAAATAATAAAAAGTTATAATATCAAAATAAGTAACAAAATAACATCCTTTAGACAGAGAAGTTAAACAAAATTACAAAATTTAAAAGGCTGAAAATATTACAAAATCATAAAATTTATAAACATGGTTAGGTTTTTCTAAGAATCAGCTGCCCAAAGACATTTTCATATTGTTTATATTTTTGCTGCATATTTTTGATTATACATATGACAATAATCTTTGATATTGCCTAGAGAGACAATAGAAACATAATCTAGCAGTTCCCCTAGCATGGTTAATTCTTTTTATAAAAATTTAACTAAAAAGTAAATTAAACAAACAATAAGGTGAAAAATAACCTTACTTTAAAAAATGGCCTAAACACCCAACCAGATAACTCATCAAAGAAGAAACATAGGTAGCAAATAAGCATATGAAAAAAATGCTCCACATCTTTTGTCACTACGAAAATGAAAATTAAAATAACAATGATACCACTACCAAAACCTAACAGTGACAACACCAAATTCTGGCAAGGATGTGGAACAACAGGAATTCTCATTCATTGTTGTTGGAAATGCAAAATGGTACAACCACTTTGGAAAACAGTTTGGTGGTTTCTTAGAATGCCAATTGTACTCTTAACCATACAATCTAGCAATCACATTCCTTGGTATTTACCCACAGGTGTTGAAAACCTATGTCCACACAAAAGCTTGCACATGGATATTCAAAACAGTCTTATTCAGAGTTGTTAAAACTTGGAAGCAAGCAAGAGTTCCTTCAGTAGATAAATGGATGAACTGCAGTACATTTAAATAATGGAATAATAGTGATAAAAAGAGCTATCATACCATGAAAATATGTGGAAGAAAACTAAAGGTGTATCACTAAGTAATTGAAGCCACTTAAAAAAGGCTGCATACTATGTGATTTCAACTATGTGACATTCTGAAAAAGACAAAACTATGACAACAGTAAAAAGATCAGTGGTTGCCAGGCTATGGGGAGATTAAGGAGTGGTGGTGGTGGGGGGAAGGTGAACAGGCAGAGCACAGGGGATTTTTATGGTAGTGAAAATACTGTGCATGATATCATAATGGTGGATACATGTCATTAGACATTTGTACGTACCCATAGAATGCACAACACTTAAGTATGAAATTTAGTGTAAACTATGGACTTAGGTGATAATGATGTCAATGTAAATTAAACACCTGTTAAATGTGCTGTTCTGATGAATTGTGTAGATAGTGGGAGAAGCTATGTATGTGTGGGAGCAGGGGACACACAGGAAATCTGTAATTTTTTTTTTAAGATTTTTTATTTATTTGACAGAGAGAAACACAGCGAGAGAGGGAACACAAGCAGAAGGAGTGAGAGAGGGAGAAGCAGGCTTCCTGCCGAGCAAGGAGCCCAATGTGGGACTTGATCCCGGGTCTTCAGGATCATGACCTGAGCTGAAGGCAGTTGCCCAACCAACTGAGCCACCCAGGCACCTGGAAATTTGTTATTTTTTTCTCAATTTTGCTATGAACTTAAAACTGCTCTTAAAGAATTAAAACCTTATAAAATTGCTCTAGTTCTAAAATTTTTAAAAAAGTAAATTAAAAATAAACTTAAATTTTTGATAGTTTAGAAAAATTTATTTTAGTTTAACACTCATTATTAATAATGTCAATAGGAATTTTAAAAGTTGTGGTCATACTTAGAAACTGTGACCATGTCAAGAAAACTTATATAAGGCTTTTTTCAAATATGAGATTTTATAAATATACTTGCTTTGTGTTTCTGATAAAGATTGTGCCCTACAAGCATGGAATTTCCAATAAATTACATTATGTGCAATTCTCCTTCAAAAGGGAAAAATAGTGGTAAATTTATAATTTATATGCTACATTTCTAAGAACTTCATTTTGATCTGACATGAATAAGAACATAACACTCTATTTAGAATCAAACAACTACTGCTTGGAAGAATTTTTCCCACAGTTATTCCAGATCTGTAGATTTTAGCATTGTTTTTCTTCCAATGTTTACATAGTTTGGATGCCAGACACCTCAGGACACATTCATTGTGCAGTAGCATCTCTGGCCCTGCACATTGATTGGTGTCATGATGCCAAGAGCCTCAATGGGTGGCAGGAGTTTTCCTGGAGCTCAGTGTTATACATAGAAAGAAAGCAATAACTTAACAATATATTGAAGTGCAAGCCACATAGATATATTCTACTGAGACCAAATGAAATTATCCTCATGCGGTTATATACATCTTGTAAGAAATACGCTATGGTGGGGCGCCTGGGTGGCTCAGTTGGTTAAGCGACTACCTTCTGCTCAGGTCATGATCCCGGAGACTCAGGATCAAGTCCCACATCGGGCTCCCTGCTCGGCAGGAAGCCTGCGTCTTCCTCTCTCACTCCCCCTGCTTGTGTTCCCTCTCTGGCTGTGTTTCTCTCTGTCAAATAAATAATAAAAAAATCTTAAAAAAAAAAAAAGAAATACTCCATAGTATAGTGGCTTAATTCAGTTATGTTTTCATTGCTTGCAGTTCTGTGGGTCAGAACATTTGGGGTGTAGCAGGGATGGCTTATCTCTATTGCATGTGGTGTCGATCTGGAGTGGTTTGACTGAGGCTAGAAGACCAAAAGTGGTTTTACTCTTGATATCGGGGGCTTGGTTTCTATTGTGAAACTGAAACACCTTGATTTTCATTTATGTGGTTTTTTTCTTTCCATATGATATCTTATTCACTATTGTCTTTCTCCCCACCTGGCCTCAATCTTAAACAAGATTGAAAGAAGAAGCTGTAAGTCTTCTTAAAATAGGGTTTTAGGATTTCATTTTTGCAGCATTTTACTGGTGAAAGCAAATCACAGGACCAGCTCAGTTCAGAAGAGCGAGGGGAAATAGACTATTTCTTGCAGGGAAGAGCAGTACAGTCACATTGCAAAGGGGTCTGGACAAAGGGAGGAGTGATTTATTGGGGCCCTTGTTTAATAATCTCCAACAATCCCTTATTCAACTTCCTTTTGTCTGGATTCCAGAAATGTCTACCGCCATTGCCATAACACCTAGTTCAAGGAGTTGTGTGACTGACGGTGAGGAGTCAGTGGTTTTAAACAATCGCTATTAATAAACCTTGGTTTTATTAAGTATAAAAGTATATATGACCATGTGAATACACTTTTAGGGCCTAGACAAGCCTCGGATGTCTGGAAAGATCTTGCGCAAGTGAGCAGTTCTGAGGCCTAACCTCGTGAGCATCAGTATTTAACTGTCTCTAGGCTTTGGCATCCACTCTTGATCAGGCCAAGATTGATAGTTTCTCTTTCACTCCTTCCCCACATCTAATTAATATGCAAACACCATTGACTCAACAGTTAAAAACACCCCAAATTCAACAATTTCTAAAGATTTTAGCACTAGCACATTAGTCTAAGACATCAGCATCTTTTGCTAGGCCTCTTACCATAGACTTTCATCTAATCCCTCTCGTCTGACTCTTGCCTCTTAGTAGTAGTCAGAGTGAATTTTTCCAAGGTAAATTGAATCATATGACTTTTCTGTTTTAAATAATTTTGATTAACTCCCAATACACTGAGACATATTTCAAAGCTATGCTATATTGGCCTATTGCAGGCTACCTCTATGATTTGATTTTCTACCAGTCTCCCTCCTTCTTTTTCACACTCTTACTCTCCTCAACATTTATTTTCTCAGCCACCACTTGAATATGAGATTCTTGAGAATAGAGATTTTTGCTCATCATCTCATCCCCTGGGCCTTGTCTGGCACCAATTACCGTGTCATAATAAGCACGATAGTTTATTTAAATTTGTTAAATAAATGGATATTATATAATTAAATTTTAACAGTAAATTGTATAAGAGATATATCATTTTTATTGCATTAGAGAGAAAAGAGTCTAAGAAGGGAAATGACCAAAATCACCTTAAGTGCATGGCAGAACTAGGGGCCAGAAGTTGGGTTAGTGCTCTTTCTACTGAATATTTGCTAACATAATTTTAAGGCTTATGTTATTGTTTCTCTTTTTCTTTTTTTTAAAGATTTTATTTTTTAGTAACCTCCACACCTAATGTGCAGCTTGAACTTACAACTCCATGGTCAAGAATTCCATGCTCTACTGACTGAGCCAGCCAAGTACCCCTGAGGGCTTATGTTTTCATAAGAGTTAAACTTAATCCATTTTCTTACTATTGGAGGGAGTATCATAAGCATATGAAAGTTAGCTTTATTTCTAAATCTGTTTCGAATGTTTTCTTTTATAATTATTAGCAAAATATTTATAAAGGGATATTCATAGGAACTTGCCTTTCTCATACCATGTTGCAGTCTTTAACTTTTGGTAGAAAACATTTACGTATGGAGTCTACTCCATACGCATTGTTATCACAAAGCTAATGACACAATTCAAAAATAATGTAGTAGACAATTTTGTTTTCTCAGAGGATTCTCTCTGAGAAATTTTATTGAGTGACTATTTCTGAGGTTCCAGAAAAGAAATCACAATCTTTTAGGAAGTCAACATCTCTTTTTTATTTGATGTGTGAGGCACAGGATTTGAAAGTTCATATTTAGCATTCAAGAACAATACTAGTAGACCTTCCAGCTCTCCTTATTGTGTTGGATATCACATGGTTAAACTGTGTTACTTTTTAAATTGGGGTTGTTGAGGTCATCTAGAAATAACTGTTGGGGAGAAATGTGGGTAGGTGGGGAATATGTGGAAGAAAGGAGAGAAGAGAGGGAACAAAAGAGAGCTTAACAGTGCCCATCTCACAAGCATCCTGGTTGTAGATGGTGCTGATTATATTCAATGTCAGTTTTTCTTTCTGTAGGATATGGATGGTGAAGTTTCTCAGCTGTCCTGGGGAGTCAGAGCATAGATTAAAGTAAGCTGCCTCAGGCTCCAGGCAGGAGAAGCAAAACAAGAACTAATTTCTTTGTTTTGAAGAAAATACAATAAGCAAATAAGTAGTAGGTTTAATAAAGAACTGGTGAAATCTTTAAAGTATTTTCATGAAGGTTTCTAACCATACATCAGTCCTATCCTCAAGATACACTTATATCATGAGTCAAATTGTCTCTAGAGATCTATTAGATATGCTGACTAATTCCTTAATAAGCTTTGGAAATTAGCTTATTCCTTAATAAGTCCTTAACAAATGAACAACCAACATATTTATCAGGTAAGCAGTGCATGTTGGGTAAACACTATATATGTGTGTATATATATATATATATATATATATATATATATATATATATATATATATACCTCTTATTAGGTCATTGTTCTGGTCTTTTATGAATACTGTCCGATCTCTGGAGAAGAAGTACATATTTCTCTTCTCTTTTATATTTCTTACGCCAAAGGCAAGATTTCTACTTCCACTAAAGATTTAATAAATTCAAAAATAAGGAAATTGGATATAAAAAAAGACTGATTTCTCTTTAGGCCTTCCACATTAAAACAACATTAAAAAGGATGAAAACAAAGCAAATTTAATTTGTTTTCCTGCTTTCTCACTTCTTTATTCATACTCTTCTGTCTTCTATTAATTTTCACCAGAGCCAGATCATGTTTTCTCTTAACTCTCAAATTCCCTCACTTTTGTTGGTTTAAGCGATACCCACAGGGGACATTTTTCAAAGTGGTATGCTAGGATTTAGCTGTGGGAGGCCCATTAATACACCACATAGAATTTTACTCCCCATAATGACATTTAAAGAGAGCTATTTGTTTTGACTGTGTTCTTTGTGTAGGCCTGAAGGTTACCATAGTAAAACCCCTTTGGCAAATGTGCAGTCAGAAATTTCTGGGTTAGAGTGGTAGGGGGTAAGGAAGAGGACAATTCCAAAATATTTCATGAGCAAAATCCTGATGAAAAGGAGAGTCTCTGGGGCCTGGTTTGTTCCCATTTCCTTTTCTGAGAAATAAGAACAAATAACTCTCGATCTCAGCTACCTCTCCCCTCAGAACATTATACCTCCAAATTTTAAACTTTTGGATTCTTTCTATAAGTTGGATTTCATGATATTATTGGTATTTTTGGGTATGAATACTGAGTTTCTTGGCTGTAATTACAAATGATCAGGAAGCTTAAAACTTCAGAGCTGGTGAACAGGGAAGGATTTTGAAAGCAGATAGGTCTTTGTTTCAATCTTTAATTTGCTACTACTGATCAGCCGAATAAACTTGGGTTAGTCATTAACTTCTCTGATGCTCAGTTCTCCCTCATGTGTAAAAATAGAGTGATCCTACACATTCTAGCAGAGTTGTAATAAAAATTGTTTAAGATGGGGCACCTGGGTTGCTCAGTGGGTTAAAGCCTCTGCCTTCAGCTCAGGTCATGATCTCAGGGTCCTGGGATCAAGGCCCGCATCAGGCTCTCTGTTTGGTGGGAAGCCTGCTTCCTCCTCTCTCTCTGCCTGCCTCTCTGCCCGCTTGTGATCTCTCTCTGTGTCAAATATAAAATCTTAAAAAAAAAAAAACACAAAAAAACCTTCAAAATTAAAAAAGAAAAATTGCTTAAGATGAAGAGAAATTTCCCAGCACAATCCTTGGTCCATGGTAAGCACTGATAAATGTTTGCATCCCATCTCTTCTTAAATTTGTTACCATCTTGGATAAAAAAAGTGAAGAGAAGTGAGCATTCTCTTTTATTGGAGCAAATTTTTTGTAAAATCCTACAAAGAAAAAACAATGGCCATCATGGTTCCTGAAGATACACAGCTAGGTGAGTTTCATTTAACCCTGCTCAATCTGTTTTGTCTGACTTCTATCAGGTACATCCAAATAATGTAACATCCTCTTCCATTGTGGTTGAATGTTCACTTTATGTCTCGATGATTCATGCATTTGAAGGGAAATTGAATTAACCAAGGAGAGAAATAAAAAATTTAAGAATAAGTTTAACAAGATCAATTCTTTTATAATTGGACTGCTTGCTCTCAGCCTTGAAAAATAGCATTTAAAAAGGTGTTCATGGTCTGTGACTATCATTTGTAAAGTGAAAACTAAGTTTCTTGCCCAAAGGCTCAGCTGGAAATGGTGTCTTTGAACAGACTTTTTTATTCTAAAGAATTCTACAGCATTTGCATATCATGTTTCCTCCTAGATTATTATTTTTGTTGCTACCCTGCTTTAAACTGAGAGTATGAGAAATTATCATACACTCAATTCCTGGTGCTTAGCCTTGTCTTTATCAAAACAGCATTACTTTTATTCCTGCAATTGAACATAGTATGCTATAGTTTTGGAGTTGACAAGCTCTACACTACTACTTATTAGCTGTGTGACTTTAGCCAACCCACTTAACATTTCTCAGCCTGTTTCTTCATCTATCAGATAAGGATAATGATTCATATGTTTTGGTGGATTATTCATGGGCTAAATAATTACTGAAAATTTCCTACATGTTGGTGTGGGAGTTATGTTCCAAAGATAATCACCAATGAAACTTGTCTCCTGAAATTGATGCCTTTGTGTTGTTCCCCTCTTATACAGAATATGGATGACCCTTCTCAAAAGGAGAATGGGAAAACTTAAAGAAAACCAAAACAAAAAATAAAAAATAAAATAATTTAAAAAAAGAAGGATGGGAGTAAAGGGGACATTTTGGGAAAGATAAGGACCATCAGCAAAAGATACAAAGGTAAATTTGAACATGCTTATAAGATAATAAGACCTATTGACAAGAGAAGAAAAAGCATATTGGAAAATGAAAGAAATAAGATTTGATAGGAAAATAAAACAGAAGTAACACTGTGCCAGATCTGGGTCTAAACCTTAAGAAGTCCTAGAAGCACCAGCTTTTGGGCTGTGAGGAGTTTTGAGATGCCATGTGAAAGTCTGGCTACCCTGTTTGAGAGAACATGTGTAGAGATACTGGGAAGAGGTCACAGGAAGGAGAGAGAGAGAGAGAGAAAGAGAGAGAGAGAGAGAGAGAGAGAGAGAGACCAAACCATTTCAGTAGTGGCCCTACTGTCCCATTGAGTATGGATTTTCAACCATTTCCACCCGTGTCTTGAATATGAGCCCCACCTGCCATCTGACTGCAGTTTCATTATAGACTCCAAGTGAGACAAGCAGAGAAATCATGGAGCTAAGCACCAGTGAACCCACAAAATCATGAGAAATAATAAAATGGCTATTTTAATTGACTAAGTTTTGTGTGAGTCTGCTCTTTGGCAGGCAGTAGATAACTGAAACATCTGGATAGTTTGCACATACATATTCTTTCCACTGAATTTCTCCCTGACTCTTTGTGTTTCCCCTTGTTTAGTCCTTGGTCTTTTTTTTTTTTTCCTCCTCCAATTTTTCTCCGTAGACAGCTCGCTTAGTCTTACAGCTTTAAGGACTCTGTTTGTGACTCTATAATCTATTTCTCCATTCATGCCTTTTCATCTGTTTTCTGGAACTGTACCTCTATCAGCTTAATGAATGTTTCTTTTTCCTCAAGTTTTCACCATAATCACACTAGTCTTCCATTTAAGGATTTTCATAATTATCCATATAAATGTCAAGGCTTTCCACATTCTATTGGCATTTATATAAAATCTCATTTCTTTCATTTCCCAACCAACATGCTTTCTATTCTTATCAGTTGATCTACTCACTAGCCCATAAGCAATAACTCCCTTTATGTCTTTGCTGATGGTGCTACTTTTTTGAAATGTCTTCTCAACTTCCTTCCATTTTTCTGAATATTTATTAATCCTCCAGTTTTAACTTGAGTTCAGTATCTTCTGTGACTTTCTTCTAACTTCTTTTTCATTGCTTTTCTTCATCTTTGTTTCTACAGGATTGATCACGTAATTTCTGTTTCTTCATATATTCTTGTACATGTTGGTTAACAAGTATTTGTTCTGGGCTACTAATCATTATAGATGTGGGTTTTTCTGATATTGAAGATGTTCTTTCTTGACATTTTACATTAGAGCAGAATATCAAGGTTTAGGAAGACATTTAGAAATTTGACATTTTAGTGGTAAAGGGCAACAAGTCAGAGGGCAGGGAAAGGTAAAATTTATGAAAAGTGATCCATGCCAGGCAAAATGTTTTGTAGTTTACCTTGTAGATGCTAGAAAACCATAAAAAGATTTGGGCAGGAAAGTAAAAAAACACTGGTTTATATTTTAACCAAATAAAGTTGCTGCTATCAAGAGAACAGCATGAAAGGTTGTGATTTGGAGGTAGGGGGTGTGGAGTAAGTGAGATGAATGGGACTGCTAGAGGAATTACTAGATCAGATGAGAGGTGATAAGAACATGAATAAGAACAGTGGAATTGCAAAAGGGAGACTGAAGACACTTAGAGGTCTTTGGGGAGAAGACTCTTCAGAATGCAGTTACCAATTGGATGAAGGAGAAAATGAATATGATTCCCAGATTTCTGACTTAGTTAATGGTTATACCTATAGCAAGATGGAGAATGCATAATGTATGTCAAGCAAATGGGGGTTAGTCATTTTTTCCAGATGTCTTAAATTTAAATTATCTGTTGGACGTGCAACTGGAGATATTCAGAGAGTTATGGAACTATGGGTTTGAAGTCGAAGCGAGAGTTTTGACTGAAGAATATAGATTTCTGAATCATTTCCCTGAAAGTGATAATAGAAATTTTGAGAATTAATGAAATCTCTCATAAAGAGTTTCAATTGAAAATGGATCACTGAAGACAGTAAGATTTGAAGATGGAGGAAGAGGAAAAACATTTCAAGTGTGAGCAGACACTTCAAAGAAGGTAACATTCGTCAAGTATAGAGCTCAAATAAGATAACACCTAAAATACCATAAATTTAGTTTGACTCTCTGGGGATTTTATTGAAGGGACATTGTTTTCAGTGTAGGCTGATGATGGGAGCTGCAATGACTTGAGAGTGAACGGGAAATAAAGAAGTACAACATGGCTGGAAGGAAATGAAGGTAAATTGGTTAAGAGGCAAATGTAAAACAACAGGAATTCTGTTTAATTATTTACTTATTTTAAGATTGGAGACATGTTAGTGTGTGTTTTGGGGAAAGAAACTTGTGGGAAAAAAAGACTAAAAATAAAACAGCTTGTGCACTTGAACATGAGAGGAGGAAGACAGAGATGCAGAAAGAGAGAAGAAAGGTCTGTAGGAAAATTTATAATTTCTAACATTTTGTTCAAATCCCCTTTTTGTATAACCTGCATTTAAAATTCATTACATTTGAATTATAATTAACACTGATAATTCTTTTTAATATTTGCTATATGAAGTAAATTGTACTATTATATAAACTTTGTATTTTAGCCAAAAAGGAGTTTCCTTTGAATGTATTTCTTTCTTTTCATTAGATCAAGGAACACAAGCTCCCATTCAATCACAAAATGTTTAAGAAAACAGAAAAGACGTTTATTGCACAGTTTGATTTGTTTTTACATCTATCTCAGATTGAAATTAGGATGGTATAGTTTATAGGCCATGAGTGTAAGTATGCGATTATGTTAGAAATGTAGTTATCACATAAACCTATTTTTTTATAATATTAATTTGTCCCACTAAAAACCCCTTAAATGGTATATTTTGTCTTTCTATTTTGAAATCCAAGTAAATTACTGAATAATGTAGAAATGAATAAAAAACTTGATGATAAAGTATTTCTACTACTTAGAATTTTTAATTCTTTAGGGAAAATAACATTTTACTGCCACATTGGTCAACATTTCTCAAAGGGACAGTGCAAGAGCCTGAAAAAATGACTATTTTTCTATTATGGTGTATTTTATGAAAAATATAGTAAAATAGATTTTAACTACAATTAAAACAATTACTGTATCCACCTCATCATCATCCTTCTCATTAGAAATCATTAGCTAATATTTATCGAATGTCTTCTGTATGCTACGCTCACTACCAGGCACTTTAAATTTTCTCTTTATCCTCAAAATTAACCTATGAAGTAAGAACGAATGGAGTACCATTGCTATCAAACAGATACTGGGGAGGAAAATAGCTTTTAACTTATCACAGGAAACAAAATTCAAAACCTTTACCGCTTAAGCCTGGTTTTTATTTAGCTGAGGGGGCTGCCATTGTTCACTAACTATCAGTGGCTTCCTGTTCCTCTTAGGAGATGTGAGGGGGCAAAATTTGTAATGTACGTGATGACTTTAATGTGTCTCTTTTCTGATATAATTTGCTTCGCAAATTATAAAAATAAATATGAAACTATCTTCTTGTAAATCGGGTTAAACTGTGTCTGTTACTTTGAGAGTTAAGTTTGTACCTTGAAGGCAAGGGTGTGTGTGCGCGCGCGCGCGGGGTGTGTGTGTGTGTGTGTGTGTGTGTGTGTGTGTGTGTGTGTGTGTTGGGTGTTGTGAAAACTATGATCTTGTAATTTAGTGGAATAAAAGTATGAGTCTGAAAATTAAATTGATCTGGTGACACTAAGGTAACTACCATTCATCCCAGATTCTTTTGTGGGATATAAAGTTTGAAAACCATCATGCTTTGTAAGTATGACTTTTTGGTCTTATCTGATCATCTCAGACTTTTGGTCTTATCTGATCATCTCAGACTCCAAGTAATAATCTACTTGGCAAGTGAATGATGTGTCTGGGTGAGGCCATGCCCTGTTTGCAAGGGGTAGTGTTTCCTAACTGATAAGTAAAGGGTCACAGGGTGGACATTAAAAGATGAAAATTCTCTCTTAGTGAATTATAAACCTGAGCACTGGGGGAACAGCAAGGAACTGAAATACTCCCAAAGCAAGGGTGTAATTCCTTGGGGAATTACCATTTTCTTGGAGTAATGTGCATAACCTTTTATTTTACTTACTTCATATGTGGTATGTCTATCTAGATTTTTTAAACTCTTCTGATACAGATTTAGAGTTTTGCATGGAAGAGGTCTGGAAAGAAGCCAGAGATCATTATATAATGGAGAGTTCTGAATATAATTGGAGGAAATATCAGAGCAGGAAATAACCAAAAAGCAGAAAAAAGTTCTAGTGTTGTGTTAACCAATATGGCAGCCACTACACACATGTTCTACTGTGTATTTAAACTAAGTTAAGATGCTGAAAGTATAATATACACACCGGATTTCAAAACTTAGCTTGAAAAAGACCCTCAATTATTGTTATTACTTGTTGAAAAATTAATATTTTGAATAGCTAAGTTAAACAATATATTTTATTAAGATAATTTTATTTGTTTCTTTTTATTATCTTTTAAAAATTTTATTTATTTATTTTAGAGAGAGAGAGCATGGAACAGGGGAGGGGCAGAGGGAGAGAGAGTCCTCAAGAGGACTCCCAGATGAGTGCAGAGCCTGAGGTGGAACTCAATCCCAGAATCCTTAGATTATGACCTGAGCTGAAATCAAGAGTCAGATGTCTAACTGACTGAGCCACCCAGGCATCCCTCTTTTTATTATTTTTAATGTAGCTACTAAGAAATATAAAATTACATGTATGGCTCACATATATTTCCAATGTACCGTGCTGGTCTAGACTGAAATTGGCAGGCAGTGAACTGTGGTCCAAAGAATAGAGAAGAATAGAAATTTTGAATGAAAAGTGACAACTATGGAGCACAGACATGACAAACTGCTTAACAAACTTAAACTTATGCCACATATACTAGAGGGAGATAATCCATAGAAGGGGAGGGAAAGTTCATTTGTGAGTTACATACATATGATCATTCAATTTTATAAATTAGTACTGAAGCACAGAGAAATATAAAATAGTGAATCATCCTAGATCAGATGAGTACTTTTTCTCTCAGTTCTTCCTAATATTCTATTGTGTTTATCTTGGGAACATCACAATCAACAGTCTTCTAATTGTGTGACCATTCCCTTCCAATTACACAAGAAATAATTAAGTGCTCTTTAGGTCTATATTGGACCTTTTCTTTTTTTGGTCAGAGAAGAAAATTTGTTTTCTAAGTTCCACAAAAACCAATGGAGGGTTTTCATAGCAAAGGTTGTTCTGCCTGAATCAAATAAAGATCTCCAAGCAGGTAATGGTTATAATTAGGCTCCCTCTTTCTATACCCCAGATTCTCACATCTGTCCATGTTTATAGTTTATCTATTTTAAGCAATTAGGCTTTTTGTGAAGGAGTTATACTTTTTTTCTATTAGTATACAATAGAGCTTCTGCTGTTTTGGAAAATATAGAAAACACAGAAAAAAGAAAATGTTAAAAAATGTATCTTATCATACCTTAAAATATTTTAAACCACTTTATGTATATGTGAGTACATTTAAACTGTGATATTGTTTTTATAACCAATTTATTTTCACTTAACATTTAATCTATGAATTTTTATTTCCCATGAAATATTGTTCCAAAGCAGCTATTTTCAAATATGGGTGACTTACAGGCCATCATGAGGGTGGGTGGAGACTGAAGTGTATTCTATTCTGCAATTCTGGGGTCCTGACATATTATTTGAAGAAATAATAGCTTATATAATACATACATTTGATGTATTTTATTTGAAAATATTGTTTTAAATGACTACTTGATATTCTTTTTTTTTAGAGAGAGAGCATGCACACAGGAGATGGATAGGGAGGAGCAGAGAAAAAATCTTAAGCAGACTCCATGCCTAGCACAGAGCCCTATGCAGGGCTCAGTCTCGTGACCCTGAGGTCATGACCTGAGCTAAAATCAAGATTCCCATGTTTAACCAACTGAGCCACCCAGGCAACCCAAGACTACTTGATATTCTATTGCTTTGATACCTTATTTCTTATTTGATCAATTCACATTTTAAAAGTATTAAAATTTTTCTTGTTTCATTTTGATATTTTAAATAGCAATATAATAAATATTAGTTCATTAATCTTTTCATGTATTTCAGATGGCTTTGATAGAATAGAAGTAGAAGATTTGTAGAAGTTTAATCATTCAGGTAAATAGTATTTCTCATTATTTGACAAATACCTATCCTAACTTTGTGTAAGTGCATGCTACCAGAAATGTATGCATTCTCTATTTCACTGAAATGCTGATTACTGTACTATAATTTTAAGCTAATTCTCTAGTTTGCAACACTTTCATTCCTTACATTTGTATTGCTTTCTTTAATAGTAAAACCATACACCATTTCATACTTTCACTGTTGTTCTATATTTTTTTCTTCTATGAAATTTCTCCTCCTATCCTCACCTCAGCTTTTTCTATTGAATCATATCAATTTCTTAGAGGTTTTTATAGAGAAATATATTAAGCCTCATTAATACATCTTATTTTTCCATGGTTTTATTTGTTTTGAAACTCACATTTTAAATTTTGTTTATAATGTTATTTTGACATATGGAAGTGTTAAATTTTCATTCATATTAATATTTCTAAGGTTTCCTTAATTTCCTATATTTATGGTTTCCTAAATTTCCTATATTTGTGGTTGAAGAAGTTTTCCTTACTCATGATCAGATAAATTTTCTTCCAGTGCCTTTAATATGTAAACTTTTTATACTGATATGTTAAATTCATCTTATATCTGTGTAAGGGAAGGTAAATGTACTATACGACCTAAGGAATTTAAAAAAATTGCTATGGGGTGCCTGGGTGGCTCAGTTGGTTAAGCGACTACATTCGGCTCAGGTCATGATCCCGGAGACCCGGGATCGAGTCCCACATCGGGCTCCCTGCTCAGCAGAAAGTCTGCTTCTCCCCCTCTCACTCCCCCTGCTTGTATTCCCTCTCTGGCTGTGTTTCTCTCTGTCAAATAAATAAAATCTTAAAAAAAAAAATTGCTATAAAGAGTGGTTGGCCCAGTTGGCTAAGCACCTGACTCTTGGTTTCAGCTCAGATCATGATCTCATGGCTCATGAGATGGAGCCTGAGTCAGGCTCTGTGCTCCCTGGGGAGTCTGCTTGAGAGTCTCTTTCTTTCCTTCTCCCTCTGCCCTTACCCCCACCTTGGGGGCATGAATAGTGAATAGGCTCTCTCTCCCTCCCTAAAATAAATAAGTAAATCTTTTAAAAAAGAGTAAATTAAATATCCTATCATCTAAATTCTATACTCTATTATCTCTGAATTCTATAGTGATTATATTTTAAATATTCAATGTACTTGGGTCCCTTTGGGGGAATTTTGTTATTTTCCAAAAAAAGAAGAAGAAGAAGGGCAAGGACCCAGAACACTACTTATTAATTTTGTTTTTTATATCTTTTGTTTTTCCAATAATCCAGACTTCCAGATAGACTACCTTTGTGTCCTCACCATTTTTTAAATGTAATTTAGCTTGAAAATAATTCTCCAATAGGTTATCACATGTT
The DNA here is from genome assembly GCA_004023965.1 of Spilogale gracilis. Lineage (NCBI taxonomy): Eukaryota > Metazoa > Chordata > Mammalia > Carnivora > Mephitidae > Spilogale > Spilogale gracilis. Next base: position 322,772 of record PITA01000188.1, read on the forward strand.
TTTTAAGTGTATTACTGCCTATCTGTGTGTAAATGCATATATTAAGCAGTTTCTTATGTGTCAGTAAGCATCAGTTAGAACATATGAGATTGAAATTTTGTTATGGTTAAAATGTTTTTCATTTGATTGTCTTGAATTAATAATAATAAAACATCTGAACATGCATTGTTTTTCTCCTTTCTAGTGTTATATGTTTTATATTTGTATTTGTTTTCTTTTTAATTTGAACAGAATTTTCAGAGAACCACCAAATATTAGTACCTATAGTTACTGCTGCTGTTTCTGACTTTCATGAAGAAATACTTTAAATGTTTCCCAATTGGTTAAGGATTCGAGAGAAACATTCCTCAAGTTTCTTAACTACATCCTTTCTTTGCTTTTCACAGTTTTCCTATCAAGAAAGAATGGTCAAATCTATTGAATTGATTACTTACCAGCTTCTTTCAGGATGATCTCATGATTTCATTCTCCTTTGACTAATTGTTATTTCTAATTAAAGTAATAGGATCTTTAATATTAAACAATGTTTCTATACTCAGACATCTAGATCATGAAATATTCTTTTGACATATACTAGACTCCATTTGCTATTATTTTATTTAGGGTTTCTATATATATCTTCACAATTGAGAGTGTTGTTTGATCTTAAAATTTGTTTCATTTGCCTTATCTTTGTCATGGTTGTAGTCTGGGTGATGTTAACTTCATAATTAATTATTTAAGAATATTCTTTTCCTGGTATGTCCTGGAAAGAACAAGGACCCTATGAAAGAATAAGAACCTTATTTAATTTTTTCTTTAAGTCTTTCCTTACTATAATTAAAAAAAAAATTGAGCCACTGTTGTTCTCTTCTAATTTATCATAGCTGTATGGGGGAATATTTTAATTATTTGTGCTCTTTTATTTTGTAACTGTATTCTCTTTCTTATATCTAATGATGTATGTGTAGATTTTTCTCTGTCTGCTTTACTAAATTCAACTTTACAGGTCTGTCTCTTTTATTGCTATTTCAAAATATTTGTTCTTAACCCTATTTATTATTTAAAATGATAATTTCTCATATATTCTTAATTTCTCATTCTTAATGTTATGTTTATCTTGTATCGTTTAAATTTATTGAATTAAATTTCATTTTAGGAAATGAAGCATTTAATTATATTTTAGTTTTTCTTGTTTATTACAATTTCTAATTATAAATATGTAGATTTATTTTTACCTTTGACCCTAGGATTTTATGTGAAAATTTAAAAAATATGCCATGTTGGTTTCTTTGTTGTGTTGTTGTTGTTACTGCTGTGGTTATTGTTAATTCGTTATTTTATTATATTTTGGACAAAGATTATTGTCAGTATTATAGTATTCTATCTGCTTTCTGTGTATTTGTTTTTTTTATAGGTTTGTCTTACTACAACATTTGTTTTTATAAATATTTGAAAGGCTGCTTTCAAGAAGGCAATCTCTTCAAATGTAGGGTTTAGTAAAGGGAGATCTGTTTAATCAAACTTATTAATTATTCAAAGGCTTATATTCTTACTTTTTAAAGTCTTTCTTACCATATCTGTTTCCTTTATGTTCTAGTGATTGTCTCATTCAGACAATTCATTTTTTTATCTCAATTCATACTTTGTCATTTCATCTTTCTTATCTTAGTTCATGGAGTCTATATTTTAATTGAATTTTAACAGGCTAAAATTTATTTTTTGCAGCAAATTATTTGGCACACTATATCTTCCTCTGCCTATTCTCCTTTTTCTGACTCACATAGGGATTGAATTTATTATTTGAATGTTGTCTGTCCCAAAAATTGCCCTACAAAGAGTTGTTTAGATTCTCTTTGAATTCTCACTCTGTTTACTAGGTTGTGTTAAAATCACCTTCTTAGGTTCCATGTCAGAAGGTTGATTTGTAATACTAACTTAAAGTTCTGTAACTTGAAATAAATGAAAAGAGAGGGCAATAGGCGTATCTGACAGGTCAGTCTTCGCTGTGATTTTTTTTTTTTTAATAGATTTCTTCCCATTCTACTGCGGACACCTTGCCTGCCGAGTTTGTACTGATACCGTAGGAAGAATTATGTGGCTTTAAGTATAGTTCCACACTGAACCTTTTAACAGCAGATCCTTCCTGTGGAAAATATCCCCTCCTTCACTTAGGGTGACTTGGCTAGAGGATCCCACAAATCTGACTTTGTTAGATTCTCCCCAGATCTACTACATATGTATGTATATACATAAATACAACATCTATCTATCTATCTATCATCTATCTATCGATCTACCTATCTATCTATCTATCTATCTATCTATCATCTATCTATCGATCTATCTAATCTCTGTACATACATCAGTTGTGGGCAAAGTTTGAATTTTTCCCATGGAGAACCTATACTTTTAGTAGGGGTTATAACATCCATTGTAAATATTTATAAATATTCTTCAATAGTTAACAAACTAGAACCTCAGTCAGGTCAGGCAACTTCAGTGATGGACCTACTGATGAATATTCAGGCTTCTATTGGGGGATTAAATATTTTTCTAGATTCTTGGAATTTCAGAGGGCTGGAACTATATATAAGAGTGTGAGGCAAACTCACGGAGTTCAATTCCTCCACATGTGGAGAAAATTTTCCATAGTATGACAGAAAGTGTGCACTGACTGTTCATGGTCAGCAAACTACTCCATTATTTGCTCATCCCTCCCTGCATGGGTACACTTCAACCATGTGTCTTCTGTGATTATTGGGGGTCAGTTGAATTTTCCTCTGCAAATATGCCATGCATATTTATGCATATATAATTATTTAAAAAATGGAGTATTGTGAAAATTAGAGAAATTAATGTGATCACACAAGATAGTGTAATTAGTAATTGTTTTCTTTTTCTAAGATGGTAACAACTCTTCTTAATTATCCAAAGTTAGCCATGTTTTGAACAACACCCTGCCTCTTTGGGCTGGAGTTATCTTTGTTTACCATTTACCATACTAACCATATGGTAAATTTCAGTCTTGCACTTCTGTTCTTTGAGTTTTAATTTTTTCTTAACATTCAAACTTATTTGAGTTAGGTTCTGTAACATGAACATAGAAATACATGATAAATACACATAGTTAAGTAACTTCATGACACTCAGAGGGTGATAGTATGAGTCAGTATTAATATGCAGTTATATCATTCTAAACACAAAACAGTCAATGACAAATGGTTATTTTTCTTCTAAGGATTTTGTATATACAGAAGAAACCCTTAACTGATCTACATGTAATAGGCTTTCTGATGATCCGGGGATCCTCATTCTCTCTGAAACTCCTGCAGCTGACTGATGCCTATGGCATGGTGGGTACTATTGGCTAGTAAGCAGATCTCAAAAATCTACCTTCTATGTGTATACATCTGTAAAGTGACTTTTAAATGTTTTATTATATCTATTATTATTATCAATAATGTTTTTTTCTCACCAACATATCAATATCTATAAAGTATTAATTATTAAATTTAATTATTATGTAAATTATAGAAGTACAAATGTGAAAATATTTGTCTTTTTGATGAAAACAAAATTGACTGCTTTGTAAAGGTTAGTTAAAGGCAAGTTAAATTTAGTGAGATTGAAAGCACTGTAAATTATGGGAACATTTTTGCTCAAATCTAGAAGATTCTTCACATAAAACTGGAATTTTCCTTCAACTAGAATTGTTAGGCAAGAAAAATGACTAGAACTCTACTAAGCAGATCCATACTCAAAGAAGAGAACTTGTACTACTATCAAAATGTTAGTGAACATCTACAGATTACATCTTTAAGTCATATAATCATTTTTTATAATTCTCCATTCTAACTAATTTTTTTAAAAATGGAGTAATTCTTGGGGCACCTGGGTGGCTCAGTTGGCTAAGCATTGGCCTTCGGCTCAGCTAATGATCGCAGGGTCCTTGGATAGAGCCCCACATTGGGATCCCTGCTCTGCAGGGAGGCTGCTTTTACCTCTCCCTCTACCTGCAGCTCTCCCTGTTTGTGCTCTCTGACTCTCTGTCAAATAAATAAATAAAATCTTTTTAAAAACTTGAGTAATATGCAAACTGATTTCTACTACATTTTCTAAAAACATCATTAACTTTAGTAGAGTGCTATCCAGTTTTTTTTTTTTCTCACATTTTTCCTATTCTTTTCTTTCCCATTGTACCTCTTTTAGTTCTTTAATTTTCAAAATCCGGAAACAGACAAATTATTTTAGTGGATAATTATTACTAAGTGTCATGAATCCCTGTGTTTCTGTTTATGTTGAAGTTAATATGATTAAATAGAAAAAAATCTGCTTCCTTTTGAGAGGCAATACAGTGCAGACTTCTTAGGGGAGACAAGGTAGGCCTGCTCATCATGTGCTGGGAAAGGAGCTATCCAGATTCAAATTCTCACCCTGCCATGTTCTTCACTGAGTGACTGTGTAGTCACTCAACTTATTGTATACTCTGTCTCCATTTTCCTTTGGGTGAAAAGAAGAAAGCTGTATTATCTACTTTATAGGGCTGTTGTGAATACTTCGTGAGTTAATACAGGTAAAGCCTTCATTATCATTAGCCATCTGCAAATCTATGAATGTTTCAGGACACTTCTTGAGCTTCCAGATTTTAAAAATTAAACCTAAGACTTAGAAATATAAATATTTCTTTTTTCCTAATTATAATGAGAAATACCTATCCTTTTGATAATATTTTGTTGATAATTTCTTCAAAAGTCACAAATTTGTGTGTGCGCGCGTGTGTGTGTGTGTGTGTTAAATACAGGACCAAATTAATTAGAAATGAATACTTTTATATGAGAAATGCTGCCTGGTAGGCTGAAACAACATCTTCAGGGGTAAAAAAAATAAGCTCAAGGGCTGAATTATCAAATGTAGCAGCTCAGTGGTTCAATTCATACCTGACAGGCTTCAAAGACTCTATGCAAATTGATCTTCCAGCTGCAAGGGTAATTAACATGGGTTTGTTGCAAGGATCTGTTCTTCTATCCATTCTTCTTCGTGATTATTTTAGTAGCTTAACAATTGTCTGCAACTACTTAATCCACTCTTAGAGCACATATAAAATTACCTTACTCTTGCGTGTAAAATAAGACTTCTACCCTCTTCAAAATGCATGCTGTCTACTTGATATGCTAAGTTTGGCACACCAGGTGGAGATGCAGGAAAACTGCATGCAGGCAGTATGGGCCTTTCACATTCAGATACTTATTTGAACCCATCCCTTTTGGTCTTCTTGGTGTTGCATACTTATTAGTAGATTTGCTCTTAATATTTCTTCTTGGTTCACTAGCAATGATGTGTGTGTGTGCTGCAGTGGTGATTACAGGAGGAGAATTCAAGTCATTGATGAGATCCTCAAACATAACTAAGCTTCTCTCTAGCCAAAGAAAGCCACAAAAGCTCTTAGAAATGCTATATATGATTGGATCATTAAGAATCATGTTCCGTGTTCTTCAGACTCATCAAAGTTCCTAATGGGCTTACATTCAACCCTTGAATAGGGGCATCTCCATGAAAAGGATTTACAATAGCTCAGTACTTCAACAACAAAAATAACTCTGCTGATTATATGTTTTACAGCATAGTTGTCTACATAAGGCTTGTTAATTAAAATCTAATAAAAAAGAAATAAATTCGACAAACTTTATCTCAATATTGAATTTATTTAGAAATAGAACAATTTAGGGATGCCTCGGTAACTCAGTTGGTTAAATGGCTGCCTTTGGCTCAGGTCATGATCCCAGGGTCCCGGGATCCAGTTCTAATTCAGGCTCCTTGCTCAGTGGGGGAGCCTGCTTTTTCCTTTCCCTCTGCCTGCCACTCCCCCTCCTTGTGCTCCCTCTTTCTCTGGCAAATAAATAAAATCTTAAAAAAAAAAAAAATGGAACAATTTAGAAGTCAGTGACTTACTTCAACAATCCTACATTCACCTTCATGTATCACTGATAGAGTGTTCCATTGCATGACTCTTTCATGGTTTATTTTTTCTTTTTACTCTTAATGAAGATTTAAGTTATTTTCATTATTTTAAATAATGTTTTTATGTCTCCTTGTACATATATGTGAGCTTTTTCTCTAGGTTTAAACTGCTGGGGTGACAGATATGTGTTTTCAACTTTGCCTGGTATTGTCAATTACTCTCCAAATGGTTGAACATATGTACACTACCACCAACTGACTGTGAGAATTCTCACCATTTCTTGGTACTGACTAATGTTCAAAATGTTACTAATATGATTACCTATGAAATAATATCTTGTCATTTTAATTCTTATTTTCCTGATTACTGAGGTGTTTAGGCATCTGTTCAGCATTTATTGGTTTTGTAAGATTTCTCTTCTGTAAATTGTTCTATGTATCATGTGCTCTATTTTGAATGAATTGCTTTCATATTTGTTTGTATTAATTTCGACATTGGATACCTATCCATTTTGGCCTGTAAATTGTACTTTTATGTTTTCAGTGTCTTGATTGTAACAGTTTTCATCTTTATTATTGACAAATTTGTTCATTTTTTTCTTTTATGGTTTTTACTTCAGGCGAGTCGATTAAAAATTCCTTCTACACCACATTGCAATATATTTTCTTCTTTATCTTCTAAAAGTTTCAAGTTTTACTTCTTAGAATTTATTTTGTTTACAATTGATATTTTGTACATGGTGTAAAGTATATTCTTTTATCTCCTGCTATCATGCTTTTTGTCCCAGTACCATTTATTGAATAATCTGTCCTAATCTGCTGCAGTTTATCTTGTTACACACTAAGCTTGCTTTCATGAACCATTCTGCTTCATATACACTACTTTGTAATATATTCTCTTTGTTTATTCTTGTATTAATTTCATAGTCTTAACTACTACAACTTTCACCTCATTGATTTTCAAAAATGTTTATAATTATCCTTTGCCCTTTTCACATACATTTTGGAATTGATTTATCAATATCTAGTCAAAATTATATTTGGAGTTTAATTGGAATTGCATTGAGTGTATAGATTAATTTAAAGTATTTAAATAAAATAATTTATATTTTTCCTATTGGTTTTTCTTATCTATGAATATAGTTTACATTCCTACTTACAAATTTTTATGCATTTGTGTAAACTTTTATACTTTCTTATTATATTTCAATTAGGTTTCTTTTATGTGTTTGATGTTTTGTCTGTTATTGTAAGTGATATTCTGTAAAATATTACATTTTCTAACATGTATTGATTTGGAGTAGAAATTATCAATTTATCTTTTATTCACTAGGCTCTTCAACTCTTATTAATTCTTATTATTTTTATGCAGACATCTTCAAGTAGTGGAAATTTTGTTATTTCTTTCTTAATTTTTTATTTAGTCATTTATGCCTTTATTTAATTACACCATCAGCAAGATTCTCATAAACAATTCTGGGTACTAGTATTTATTTTGATCCTGATTTTCAAAACAATGTGATGATTCTTTTTTTGGTATGATTTTAACAATTGATTTTTGATAGATAGCTTTTATTGCATTTGGTTTTGTTTCAATTCTTAGTTTCCTAAGATGTTGAATTTTAAAACAAATAGCTTTAATATGTCTGGTGAGATGATAATTTTTCTCCTTTAATCTGCTAGTGTGGTGAATTATGTTGACATTGTTATATACAGAGCATCTTGTATTCATTGGCTAAACCCATCTTAGCCAGGATGCATTTAAGAAATAAATTGATACCACTTTTGCTAAAATTGGCTTAATTTTTTTTGATTCTGTCTCATGAGGAGGGGAAAAATATAATTTTCTTCTCTATTGCTCACCATGATTTTTTTTATACTATGGTTATATTATAGTTTCATAAAATAATGTGAGAAGTATTCCTTATATTTCTTTTTTTCCACTGAAAGAGTTTGTATCAAGATAGAATTACATGTTCACAAATGTCAGTAAAACACTTCCAGTATTTCTCCCTGTTCTATTACTCACAACCTACTGTTTAACTCTGTGTCTTACTGAGATAGAATAGGTAGTGTGGTTCTAGAAATTACTAACATTTTCCTGGTAGAATATTCTCATTGTTTTATTAATCCTTAGTTCCTTCTATTACACAAATCTTTGTTACTACATATATTATTACCCCTGATAATATATTGTTATCTCTACTCTGTTCTCTACTTATACATTTTTTTGTGGGGAGGTGTCTAGAGTTTATCCTCATTCAAATATTGGGTACAGAAAACTGCAGTTTTGTCCATGTTGATCTATTTACATCTGGAACAGGCTCTCCTCCACATCAGGCACAGCTGCTGCAATTGTCCAGGGCCTCTTTGCAGATGCAGCCCTGGGCACACTCGGTACTGGGACTTTTATTGCAGGAGGTGCATTTGCACTCCTTGCATTTGCAGGAACCACTGGTGGAGTCAGGGTCTATTTTGAGTCAAGTGGAGGATTGAGGTCCAAAGCAGGTGACACAGGGAGGCACTGGTGTGGTCTGGAGGTGTGGTCTCATCTTATTTTATCTTAAGATCTCAATGGTTTGTTTGTGTGTGTGTGTTTGTTTGTTAATGGACCTGGGAGCATTAAAAACATACCTCGGGGCACCTGGGTGGCTCAGTTGGTTAAGCGACTGCCTTCGGCTCAGGTCCATAAACGTGGGATTGAGTCCCACGTCAGGCTCCCTGCTTGGCGGGAAGCCTGCTTCTCCCTCTCTCACTCTCCCTGCTTGTGTTCCCTCTCTGGCTGTGTTTCTCTCTATCAAATAAATAAATAAAATCTTAAAAAAAAAAAAAGCAAAAACAAAAACAAAAAACATACCTCAAACATTTCCCTTCCATCAAACGTTTCTTCATTATAAATGGTAGTGGAATGGCTATGGGATTTGGAGAATCAACCCAAGGAGGTTTTAAATTGGTACATTAAGATTGAGATTAATGGGGAAAAGTATGGTTTACAGTCAGTTTTGTTTCTTTGTAAGAGTAGCTTCCAGGTGTACTGCTACTGGCAATGGTGTCAACCTAGTTACCATTGAGATCCAAAGGTCCACATTCATAGCTCATACTGTAATATCAGTGTTTCCTTTAGCAACTAGGGCCATGGCAACAGGAAAAAGAAACAATGTTTATAGTCACAGAGCAAGAAACTGATCTGTTGGAAATTCTTACCATCATCAGATGAGTAAAACTGTAAGTGTAATTGTTTCTCTAGAACGGTTAAGAAAAAGTGAAGTGCTCTTCCGCTTGTAGCACAGACATATACTTAAAGCAATGATAAATACATTGTATTTTTTTCTACTGGGAATCACACAAAATATAATTTTTTAAAAAATTTCTATGTTCTAGTACATAAATCATAGTGAGACTACAGAGTAGTATGTTTGTGTAAAAAAGACGGGTGTTTAATGTCTCCCAATGTAGTAGGTTATATTTTAGCATATAACACATACCTCATTGAAGCCTGGTAGATCTGGATAAAATGGAATGACCACCAACACAATCAACTTGACTGAAGGTAATTATTTCCAGTGACCAAAATTTCATATATATGTATTAATGAGTCAATGTAGCAAAAAAGCAATATGATCATATATTTCTGTTCAACATAGTGATAATTTCAAAATGTCTTTAAAATGCCCTTATGTATACCTTAATTTTGATTAAAGTTATAAATGAATTACAAAGAATTTGTTTTTCTTGAACCATTTTTGCTGATATTAAAACTACAGTATTTCTAAATACTTTGATGTATATTTAATATATAAGAAGACATTCTTCTGTATAGTCACTATGCAATGATCAAAATCAGGAAAGTAACGTTAGTACATTAGCACCATTAAATCTTCAAACTTCATTCAGTTTTCCTTATTGTCCCAGTAGACCTTTACAACAAAAGAATTCAGCTCAGGGTCACATGTTTCATTTATTTGCCATATGTTCTTCAATCTCTTTCAACCTGGATCAGTTGTTCATCTTTAAAAAAAAAAGTTAATTATTTTTATTACTCTTTACTTTCAGAATTTGACCCTTTTGGAGTTTATAGGCTATTCATGTTGTAGAATGTCCCTCAGTTTGGTTTGTCTGGTGTTTTTTGTAATTAGATTATGGTTAGGAGTTCTTGGCATCAATGTTAACAGTTATAATACTGTTCTCATTGAATCCTGTCCTGTGGCCCCAGTGTGCTTTGTCTCATTATTGATATTAATATTAATCATTTATGTTGGCCCTTGCCAGACACCTTTACTAGAAAGTTAATCTTTTTCCTTTGTAATTAATAAGTACTTTTCAAGGAGATAATTTAAGACTCATTCCTAATCAATATTTCAACTTATTATTTCATTTGTATTAACATTGACTCATGATTTTCTGTTTTATACAACTGGTTATAGTCATTATTATTAGTTATTTTGATGCATAAATTGTCCAATTTTAGACCAGTGCGGGCTTCTTTTCACTAATTTCTTTGTACTTTTTCCAAGTCTCCTCGTGATTCCTTTAGCATTTGTTTCCTTTCTTTTAAAATAAGGTATTTCGGACAAATTTTCTGTTCTCCCTTGCTTTGGCCCCAAATCAGCTATTTTTTAAAGAGACTTGATTCTTATGGTGGAGGAACGTATTTAGAGATCAAGAACTTTGTACAAGGTATGCTCATTATTTTGTTATATACCAACAGTCTTTGTGCATGGCTGCTTACCTTGTTCAGTTCTATCTAATATTTTTAGATTAAATTATTCAGGGAAGGCAGGTAAGAGGATAAGTAGCAGAACAGGAGGAACTGTCAGTTTCAGTTCTTTTTCTTAAAAGGTTTCTCCTGCGACGCCTGAGTGGCATAGTGGGTTAAAGCCTCTGTCTTCGGTTCAGGTCATGATCTCAGGGTCCTGGATTCGAGGCCTGCATCAGGCTCTATGCTTGGCAGGGAGCTGCTTCCTCCTCTCTCTCTGTCTACTTGTGATCTCTCTCTCTGTCAATAAATAAATAAAATACTAAAAAAATTTCTCCTAAATTATATAATCTTCAGGACCCTTCCCTCCAAATCTGTCTGTACTAACATACCATATAAATTATTACATTTACTGTTTCTTGTTTGTTTTTCCTCACTAGCATATAACTTCCAAGAGGACAAGGATTATTGTCTTTTTTTTTGTTCACTCATTTATTCCAAATTCTTACAGAATTTCTTGACACATAACAGGTATTCAAAAATTATTTGCTGAATAAATGAATAAGTGGACTCATTTGATTTTATTTCTTCAGGATCTATCCTCTAAGTCAGTCTCTCTCTCTCATCATGAGTTCTGTCTCTTTTATGTATGCATTCTGAGATATTTCTTATACTTGATATTCCAGGTAGTTATTTCCATTAAATTAGTGGCACATTTAAACGTAAAAATGTGTGTATGTGTATCTCTGTGTGTGTGTGTGTAAAAATTTGTTTGTTTTTTAAGTAATCTTTACACTAGAATTCATGACCCCGAGATCAAGAGCTTCACGCTTTTCTGACTGAGCCAGTCAGGAACCCAAATGTAAAATATAGCTGGAACATGATAACATCATTTCAGAATTGCATTATCATTTTTTTAGTGTATTTTTTAAATTGCCATCTAACTTAAGGGTTACTACTATTCCACAAAGTGACACATGAATCCTCAAAATGTGTCTTTCAAATTTTAGTGAAAAAGAGACTTCCTACTGGTGGGCTCAATTCCATAGGTATACTTGTTGGCAAGTAGGCACTGCTTTTTCTGTTAATTAAAAAGCTGCTCCTTCTTCTGGATATGTGTGGCCCCTAAGAAGGTGCATAACTTAACAACTATATTGGGATGAAATTTCAGGTCCTGTGTACTCTACTGGCTAAGTGTCTTGTGTAACACACAATGTAAATAATTTTACACAATGGTCCCATGCTTCCAATCAACAACTCTAATTTTCTAAACATGGACTTGGTTTCTTTCAAACTATTTTCCTATTTATAAGTGCTGTGTCTCTGGGAATGGGTTATTATTTTCTCTGTCTGCTTATTGAAAATCAGGCCTAGCTTGCAGCGTTTTTGAAATGGCTTAATCCCATGACTATGAAAAAATACAGTAGTCTCTATGCTTATGGGGTGAAGGTACAGAATGCCAGTTTTCCTGAGAGCCACCAGGAAATACTGCCAGTGCTCCCAGGTCTCCTTGCTCTCTTTCAGCTTCAAGTACTGTGTGGGTTCCGCCCATCTCATTGGGTCCAGAGATGTTTAGTGATGTTGACTTTCTGTACTAGATAGCCATGCGTATCTCTCAGCATCATGCTCTTTTAAATAATTTCCTGAATTCAGATCTTACTTTGGTGTTTTCTCCTACTAATATCCTGGGTGTGTTCCAGGCTACAAGAAAGAAAGTTTTATACAAGTTCTCCCTGCTGAGGCTCCTATAGTGCCCAAATTCTCACTGATATCCAATAATCTTCTGCAGACATTTAACTAGACAGTGTACATATTATAGATTAGGGGGGTAGGCAAATGCTGGAAAACAATCCCAAATGCCAGATTTTAGAAGCGTAGCAAATAAGTATATTTCTCACTCATGTGACAGTTCATTGTGGTGCACTGGGGCTCTAGGGAGTACTGTGCTATGCAGTAATTTAGAGACCTGTTATCCTTGTGACAACCACGGTGTGGGAGACAAAAAGAGTGATGAGTTGTGTAAGGGATATTTAGGCCAATCTGGAAGTCACATGAATGATATTGACTTATATTCCATTGGTCAGACTTACTTATATTATGTTTTCAACCTAACTCCACATGAGTTGGGAATGTAGTATTCTTGTCAACCCAGGAATAAAATTAATTAGATTAGCAAATGAATAACATTATGTCTAAGTAACAAGTCACATTCAGCATACCATCTTGGAACTGTATCCTTCCCCCCCCCTCATGAATTGTTTTTAATAATGGTATAGAAAATAATTAGAGATAGATATATTATGGGTAGGTTGGGGAATATTGCAACAGGACATGTGAAATGCTGAAACCTCAAGCAGAGAAGTTATGGTCTGAATAAAATTGAGAGTAAGATGAGGCAAGTTTTACAGAGGTGTAGAGAGGAGCTGGAAGATTTTTGGAATCAGGGGCCAAGTAAGAGAGAGGTGATATGACTGCAGAGTTTACTGATGGGTAGAATAAGGGTGTCATAAACTGAAATGAAGAGCACAAAAGGAAGAGAGGTTTCAGATGGAAGTTTATGAACTCCACTTTAGATATAACAGACTTAAATTTCCAGAAGGATTACAGAAGATGATATCCAGAGGGTACTTAGAAATGTACTTAGAAAAAGAATCAGGGCTTGAGACTTAATTGGTCATTTGCATAATCATGAGAGCTTAATTCATGCAGTTGTTAAGAGAAATAATATAAAGGTTAATAAAGAAATCAGAAGGTGGTAATTTTAGAGGGATCCATGGAGAAGGCAAAGGAAGAAGGAAAGGACAGCATTTGCTTCTTTCTAATGAAAAAGAGACACTTCTGTAGCCTATGACAATGGAGAGAGGTTAAGAAAAGCAAGATGTTAATTTTCTTGTGAAGGAAGGTGATTTGTTAAAGATTAGGAAAAAAAATCTTCAATCTTGATTGGCTTGGTGTTTTTACTTCTTTCTGCTGAACCAATCTTTGCTACCTTATTTTCTTCAATAGTTTTATAAGATTTTTGGAAAAATTTATATTACTCAGTTGGACAAAGACCCTTATTTTATTATAAAATTATTTTCAACTTATACCTTAAGAAAGGATCACTGGATTTATCTGATCCAATGATCTGTTCTTGATTTCACATACCTAATTATCTTACACTGGGCAAATGGCAAAGCATAAATAGTAAGTTATTTGAGAAGAAAACCTCTCTAAAGGCGAAGGATAAATGGTAATTGAACTTACAGAAATATTAACTTGTAGTCTATAGTTAACCACAAAATAAATTGATCCTGATATACTCGTGTTTCAAAATTAGTATAGTAGTTAGGAAGCATTATAAGGCTATAATATCCATTCATTCAGGAAGCATTTTTTGAAAATTTGTTTTGTTTCAATCATTGCTCTAGAACTCATAGATATGTAGGCAAGTAAGATAGAGACTCTACATGCAAGGAATTCTAATCTAGCAGGGAAATTAATCCATACATGAATCATTAATTTGCAGTATAATAAATGCTGTAAAAATATGTCAGAATGTTGGAGGGGCTGAGCACTAATTTATCCCCTCAACATACTAAGGTTATTTAGTTTGGAACAAAGATATACAGGTGCCACATTATTTTATTTTGCCATCACTGCAAGTGAGTAACAGGAAAGGTTTCTTCTATGATACCATCAGCAGTTTAATGTCTATTGTTTATATAAGAATATTAGATTGTACCAGAGGATGACATTTATGAATAGGTAAAAATTTTAGCCAAAGGGGGCTGAGGCATAGCCCCACCCACTGTGAAGAGTGTCTTCCACCAGGATCTGAACAGAAGGGCTGGCAAAAGCCCCTGAAAGATGTGTGGCGGACTGATGGAAAGAGCCAATAGTTTGCAGAGCAAAGGCAGTGGTCGTGTTTGGCTGGGGAACTTAGAATGTGAGTTGAGCTGAGTTAAGACAACAAGCAAAGAGCTTTACTGGTTTTAGTGCTGCTTCTTCTGCTCTGCCCAGGGAGAAAATCTGATTCACAGTCCTGCTCATTGCTGAATACAATCTTCAGCCTGTCCAACCACAGCACCTAAGCAGAACATGTGGGAAGCTGCCTGGCTCAACAAAGTTAGTAAACCCTAAGCTGGACTAACCAAAGAAAAAAGAGAAAGGATCCAAATAACAAAATTTTATAAATGAAGAAGGAGAAATTACAACTGATACCACAGAAATTTACAAGATCAAAAAGGCTATTATGAATAATTGTGTGCTAACAAACTGAACAATCTAGAATAATTAGAAAAACTCTTAGAAAAATACAACTTATCAAAACCAAATCAGGAAGAAATGCAAAATCTGAATAGATCAATTATTAATAAGGAGATTGAATCAGTAATCAAAAATCCCCCACTGAAGAAAACCTCAGAACCAATGGCGTCATTGGTGAATTTTATCAAACATTTAAAGAAAAACTAACATCAATCCTTCTCCAACTCTTCCAAAAGAATCAAAGAGGAAGAGACACTCCAAAACTCATTTTATAAGGTCAGCATTATTCTGAGACCAAAACTAGGAATAAATACTACTTAAAAAGAGGGCACCTGGATGGCTCAGTGGATTAAAGTCTTCTTAACAGTGTAGTTAAAACAGCACTGTTGTGCTGTTTCCTTTAAATCTATTCTAGTCAATATTCTATGCACTAATTATTTCTCAAAAAATAGGGGAAAATTGGACAATATATGAGGATAATGAGGCAGCTAAGAAAAAAAGAAAGTATAAATCACATCAAGTTTTGGAAAATTTTATAATCATACAAAGCACATTCAGCATGAAAACATTTAGAGCAGTATTTCTTCTACTCATGCATGTATGAAAAAATCTTAACCACAGTATTTCTGGAGCGAAATATTATATGTTAATGTAGCAATGCTTGTTAGCTATTTTGGATTTTGTTTTATTTATTTAAAGATATTAAAAGAAATAGCTTCTCCACTTTTCTCTGATTGTTATGATATAATATATTCTGGAAAAATGCATTTCTAAATTTGGTTTCACTAAGTGGGAATAACAAGAGAAAGTAGCTAATTTTTGTCAGAAAAAAATTTCAAATGATAACATCTTTCTACCATGCTGATTTGAGTGAAAGAAAAGATATATCCTAAACATTTTTTTTCCCCAACATGGACAGTATTAAAGGTGTACTGGTATGGGAGGGGTTGAAAGTTGGGGTAGAATAGTAAATTCTTGGTAGTATTTGTGAATACATGTCTTTCATATTGTGTAACATAAGAAAAATACTAATATCCATTTTTATATAATCAATTTTAATGTCAAAGTAATAACATTTGGGACCTGGTATTCAACATTACTAAAATTTAAAAACTTTTTTTAATTAGTTCTTTAAATCATCTGTTTATTCATTCAACAAGTGTTGAATTAAGCAATTCTCACTGTACCTAGAACTAGAAATACAATAAAGAACCAGATAGACATGGTTATTTGACCATGGAGCTTAAATTCTAACAGGTGAGATGACCAATTAAAAATGAAATTGAGTAGGTATAATAAATGTCTCAATGAAGGATGAGCAGATGTCATGGGATCACATAGCAAGAACACCAAATCTGTTTTTTCTTTTTCTTTCTTTCTTTCTTTCTTTCTTTCTTTCTTTCTTTCTTTCTTTCTTT